>VWYP01032620.1:283875-329171 GCA_013400435.1 Pycnonotus jocosus | reverse complement strand
AACTTGCCCCGAGCCTCCCCTCGAAAGCCCCGCCGCCAGCCCCCCGTGCTGCGGTTGGTGCCGGCGCTACTGAGCGCCCCTCAGCCTGAGGAAGTTCCCCGGTCCTGCGGAGAGCTGAGGGGGACATAACTGCCCCACGTACCCCCACTACTGATACTCCCCGGGCTCGGCGCCCTCCGCTGCCCCGGCAGACACGTACGGGCAGCCCCCATAGCGCCGAGGGTACGGACCCTGCGCCCGGTGCTCTTCGGACAGGGCAGCCCCCGCCCCCCGCCCCGCAGCCGCTGGGTGCGTGTGTGTGTGACGGGGAGGGACAGGTGACGAGCGGCGGGAAAGAGCCGCTTCCCCGGCGGCGGGAAGGTCTGTGGTGCAACACCGCTCCCGCCTTCCCCCACCCCGTCTCTGCAGATGCCCCCGGCAAGGGCTGCGAGGCTGGCAGCCGACAACAGCCGCCCCCTCCCCCGGGAAAGCTGTTCTGCCTCCTTCTCCCTCGCTCGCCTTCTTTTCAGCTCGGCCGCTTGACTGACAGGGAGCCTTCCAGCGGCCGCCCACGCGCGCTCCCGTTTCCCCTCAGTCGGAGAGGGAGATGGCGAAGGATAAAGCATGAATGAAACAGCCAGGCAGAGAGCGGGAGCAGCCGGCCCGGCCCCCGGGAGCTCCGGGGCCGCTGCCGCAGCGATGTCTGGGGGCTGCGGGCTCGGCCGGCCGACCCTGGTTGGCTGGAAGACCCCGGCCCCGCTGAGGGGAGCCCCCGGCCCCGCTGTGGGCTCCTGAGGGAGCGGAGCCCCCGGCCGCTGACTGCCGGCGGCACCCTCGGCAGCTCTGCTCGGAGGGGGCTGAGAGGCCGCCTGAAGACACTGCGATGCCTCTGGTGGTTTGTTCCCACTGGGCAGAAGATGGGAGGTTGATGCATTCTCAAGCCAGAGACGTGACTGTGGCCTTAGAGAGGCCACAGCAACTGGTTAGGTCCTCATTTATAAACCCACTTTGCTCCACCAAAGGCAATTCATTTTGTACTCATAAAAACCTAGCATCTAATACCTGAACTAGGACTCCTGTCCAGAAGTAATAGCAGGGTGGAAACAATCTCAAAATTAATTTAAAGCCCACTAAGTTTTCCCAGTGATTAATTGGTACTGTGAGGTAGCCTTGTAATCCTTTTTTGCCCTCAGATCAGTTGTCCCAAAAATGCTTGTGACTTGTTAAACACACACTTCACAATCTCTGGCTGGAGACCAGTGCTTTGGCATGACTACTGGTGAGTTTGGTTTGTGGTGTTAGTTTTTTGTAGCCTAACTGCACAGTCAAAGGATTAAATGTTTGGGTAGTGGGGGTCTACAAACTAAGTGGTTACCTCACCACACTATCCATTCACTGAAAATCAGAAATTCCTTTAATTAATATTTTATGTGTTTTCTTGATTTTATTCACTGGGATTCTTGATTTGAAAACCCAAAAGTATTTATTTATTTAAATCTCATACAATTTAAATTGAATAAATCATTTTCTACTTCTGAATATGCATAGAAAATTTTGTTATATGCTGGTACATACATTGCATGCTGCACTTGAGACATATCTGCATTTGCAGTTACATAATCAATAAACCTGGGGTTTCGTCCCATGAATCTAGAATCACATTCTGAGCGGTTTAAAAACAGTATGCCTCCACAAGTTCAATGCCTGCCAGAAAATTTATATCATCTAAAATTTTAGCCTCTGAATTTAAAAAAAAAGCTGCTTTTGGTTTCTGTGGGGAGAAGTGTCTTAGGAACCTCATTTTTTAAATTTTTTGTTCCTGAAAACTGAGTGGACAATATAGCATTGTCAAATCTTTTGCTATAGAACAATGAATGTATCATTATAATTTAGATAAAGCTGTGCAATCCTTTATATATTTGTTTTACAAGATTCTTATGTTTGTGGTAATAGTTCAACATGACTCACCTACAGTACATATCACTGCCACAGCTGTTGTAAACCTTCTTCTGAGTCAGAGAGTGACTTTATGACCCAGAATTCTGGCAGTGACTACTATCCTAGTGATTCTCCCAATTAAGAGAGAATTGTGAGTTGGTATCAGAGCAGGGTGAGTCAGTTTGATGTAAGGCAGAACTAAACTCATCAGTTACTACTGCACTGGGTCAGTATGCTTTTCTCTTCCAAGAGTCAGTGTTATGACAACCTGGAATCATCTTGTGATGGGACCTCTTCTGAGAGTTCAGAAAGACTGCAGTGGACCATGGAATCAGTTTTCTTTATTCCCAAATGCTCCAAGCTACTGTACCAGCCACCTATTGCTCACTGCCACAGGGTGCACAGTAGCTTTGCAGGGGTTTGGGGTTGGCAGCAGGGTTTCTCTGCTTTATTCTGAGAAATCATTTTACTTCTTGTGCATACCAAAGTGCAGGATAAATGACATTAAAACCACATGTGGTTCTCTGCAATTTTTTCGCTGAAGGACATCCCAAATCTGACTCATCTGATTTTGAATAACAAAATTTGTGTACCCCATACTCTGCAGAGAACATGGTGGAATTGGTCAACCACCTACTTGCTGTTAAAATTGTGTCAGAAAAAAAAAGGGACCATAATTTGGGATTGGGTACATGGATGAGCTATGAAGGCATAATGAACTTGACTTAGGCTGCTGGCGACCTGGGTTTTCTCTGGTGTTTTGTCACTCTGACACAATTAGGAATGGTTTAAGGGTTGAGATTGTGGTGAGGCCAACATCAAACATTGGGCAGAGAGTGGAGACTCAGTGACCAGCAAGCTGGGTGTATTGTCAGCCTTGCCAGTGTTGACTCTGGCAGCAGCTCTCTGCTGGGCAGGCAGAGGTTGCTGACTCAGAATTACAGCTGGGATCAGGGCTGAACTTTGGGTGAAGCACAAGTGATGAGGCAGGTTTGAAGCGTTCAGAAGATGTGAATAATTTTGGGACACCCACTGATAACAGCTGCAGAACACAAGCTATTGGTGAATTTTGTACAAAAGTATTACCTTGCTTAGAGTGAATTATTTGCACTATACTGTGTCTGAGGCAGCTGTTAAGGATCCTGGTAAGAGTTAAGGTGAAAATAGCGGGGAATTTGTAACATTTGAAGTTGATGCACTCCTGTATTCATGTCCTTGTTAATAATCTATCATTTGGTTTCATGGTCCAGACAGTCATTGAAAAATCTAATCCTGGTTTCTAAATGACTTTGGGGGTTATTTCCTGTTTGACCTTGGCTGATCTGCTGGGAAGCAGCTCTGTGGGGAAGTACCTGGAGGTGCTGGTAGACAAGAAGTTGTCCATGCAGTGTGCCCTTGTGGCCAAGAAGGCCAATTGTGTCCTGGGGGTGTTAGGAAGAGCACTGCCAACAGGTCAGGAAGGTGATCCTGTCCCTCTGCTCAGCCCTGGTGAAGGCTCAGCTGGGGTACTGTGCTGAGCTCTGTGCTCCTCAGAACAAGAGAGACATGGAGCTCCTGGAGTGGGTCCAGTGGAGGGCTATGAAGATGGTTAAGGATGAGGAGCATCTCTCCTACGAGGAATGGATGAGGGAGCTGGGTCTGTTCAGCCAGAACAGGTTACGGCCAGAATCTTTGGGAAGAGTCTGTGCAGTGGATGCTGATTAGAGAAGGAAGAAAATGCATTTGAACCATCTGCAGGTAGTGAGTTGGGTTGGTGTGGAAGCACAGGCAGAATGCAGGGAGCTTTGTATGAAATGCTGCCTGCTTCATTGGCCCCTTTGTTTTGTAGTACCTTCCATGTCTTTCCTTCTGACCAACTTTCTTACATCTATGCAGAATACAAATCCAGATAGATTTCCTGAAGTGAACAGAGCCATGCCACATTTGTTTTCATTAAATATGAAATTAAAACTGGAGGGTTGTTTTCATGCAGTAAACTTGGTAGGAGCATAAGGGAGATATGCAACTCAAAATAGCATTTGGGAAGTATATATAGCAAAATGAACAAACAATATGCAGTGAGTCATGTCCAGCGGTTCTTGCAGAAAAAGAGAGGATCTTCTCTGAGGAAAGTAGCTGGGAATAACTTTTGCCTGTCTGAAGCTGTAGCTACCCTCTGAGTACAGCATTTTGACAGTGGCCAGTGGATTCCCGTGTGGGTGCAGAGCACTCTCTGAGCAGAGGTAATTGCAGGACTGGAGCACAAGAAATCATGCACTGAGAGACCTTGTACAGGCTAGCAGAGAAATATTCCAGCACAGTTCAGTAAAAAATATCTAAAATCTGGTTTGTCTGGCAAGTGGAGACCAAGAACCACCATTTTACTCATGGCCAAGGGCTACACTGGAGGATGTCCAAGGGACATGGCAAATGCCACTGTCCTGAAGGAATCTGTTACAGCAGTTATCCTCTTACCTGCTGCAATGCAGACCTAGCTTATAAGCTGGTGGCACGGCTGCCCTGAAGCAAAACTAACTGTACCAAGGCAGAAGGCAGCAAAACAGAGCAGCTCTGCTTCTATGAGCTTTGAAACCATGAAGCCAGATAGAATTGGCCAGGCTGGGTGGCAGCAGTTTGGCCATCTCTATTAAATATAAAACTCAACACACAGCAGAGAGAAGGGGCTCTAATGACACTATTTCAGCTTTGTTCTCATGGTAACCATTATGTCATCAGGATACCATGGTTACTATAATACTACTTACATTTCAAATGTTAAAAAAAAGGCAGAAGGAGGAAAAGAAAAACAACAACTTTTTCCCAAAGTTGAGAAAGAGATGTGTTTATTGAGAACCAAATAGTCACAAGGAAGAATTAACTAGGAGGTATTAATACTTCCTGAAAAAGCCATTTTGAAACCATGAAGGATTGTTTTATTTAGTAATTACTATTTCTTACTGTTTCTGTCCCTGTCACCATATGGTGCATGTCCTGGGGTTTCCCCTCTCAGCTTTGTCACCAGCAGCTATTTTGATAAATGCACACTGCAGAAGATTAACATGGTCAGATTAAAAACTTTGGGAGCATAAAATGTGCTTGAGTTATAAACCTCAATTTGCACAAAAGTCATAAATAAAAACATCCAGAAGTATAAGATTGGAACTGTGAGGTTATCTCATTTCAGAGGTTCAAGCTAAGCAAAGGAAGTCTTGGCTTGGATGCTTTCAAGATGCTGAAGCATATGGCTCAGAGGAAAGCAGAATGGCAGCTTGCTATTCCTTGTTTGAGGACAAAAAGTATACTGATGGCAGGATGTTTTCAGGGGATCAGGCCTGCAGACCTCTATTGCTACAGCATGAGAGACCTTTGCTGCAGGAGAGAACAAGAGCTCTGACTGTGAGAATGTATGATTTTGAAAATGGTCTGATAATGAGAAGTGAAAGAGCTTTAAGTCATTGTATGTGTGAATCTAAAGAAAGGAACTAAAATAGACAATGCACATACTTCCAAAAGCAGCTGGTGTTTGTGGGACTTCTGGTATAAGGTGGCTGCTCAACTTAAGACTGTTTACAGAAATCACTGGGTGTTCTATGCATTGTTGGTGTCAGGACCTGGGAGGTAGTTTGAGACAGAATCCACAAATGCAGTGCATTTAAAATTTCAAAATCACTTTTTGGCACTCTTGAGAGTTCAGGACTGCTCATTTGGGCAATGGTAATTTTTGGAATGGTTATTAAAAACTATTAACAAAATATTAGGTATTAAGATTTGATGGGGAAATTCTAAAATCAAAATAATTTTGTTAACTTATGTAGTTGCCTGGCCTTATCACCTGTATTGTTCTTCCTCTTTCCCCTGATCCCTGTTATCACTGATTAAAGTATCTTTTTATAAATTGGAAAATAAATTTTTGAGGCCAGGGTTGTAGTTTTCTGTACCAACCGAACACAAAGCAGGTGAGACTCTGACAGAAGAGTGAAACTACTGGAGCTGGATTTTAAATGCAGTCTGAATTGAGAAGTATAGTATCTCACATATATATTTTTATACGTGTATATACTCACAGCCATGAAATTTTGTTGTATTAGGCAATAAGAAAAAGCACTAATGGCTGCTGTGTAAAACGAACTGTGAAGAAACCAATGAGATGTGTACAGTCAATTCTAAAATGTTTCCCTTTAATACATGTTGAGCTTCCTGAAGCATTAAAGTACCCCACTTATCCCTAGATCGATTTCCTCTCTCTGCAGGATCTCTCCTGTCCATATCTAGCATTCAAAACATTGCCTCTGTGTGCATTTTTCCTTCTTGCTGTTGCATATTTTACATACAAATAGTCAAATCACAAAAGTTTTGGTAAACCAACAGCAATCACCAACCAGACCTTTCCATACACAAAAATTCATAGTCCAGCTTCACCAATTTTGGGGAGAAAAAATCTGAAAGGAAGGGATGATGCTATAGAGCATATTCCTCTTAACTGTAAAAATTTCCATGCCAGCAAACAGCTAGTGGTGTTTCTAGCAAATTCCCTCTCTCTAGATTAAACAATCAGCTGCCCTTTCTTAATGTTCACTGTAGCCTAGCTCATTTTGTACATCTGTTGTAGTCTTGCAAATATTAGTAAACAAGCCTTTCACAGCATGCGTTGCTGCTAAGCAGCACTGACAGACACTTGAGATAGCTGGAGTCTCTATAGCTCCGTATGGCTGAAGATTTTTACCTGTTTATCTGTCTGAGTTAATACTCCTCTTGATCCAGAATAGAGAAAATTTATATCCAAAATCATCCAAAACTGCAAACAAGTACATTTGGTCCAAGAGTACTATAGAAAAATGTTCCATAGAAAGTATCTTCTGACTTGAAATAGTCCTACCAAGGTAAAAAATATTTAGAAATATGGGAATTCAGATAATTCATTCATAAAGTGATAATTTCTGTGATGCTTCCCAAGTTTTCCATGTATCTGTGATAAACGTCCTTTGCTACTGAAGTTCATTCATTGCCAGTATATGGCAGCAATTATGGTTGTACATAGAGATGTAAAGGATTTATATTAATAACAAGGACCTTGAGGGATGGCAGGCTAAAATACTGAACCAGGGAAATCAAATTGATTAGGGCATTATGATCAATACCCTGAGCAGAGATAATTTCAGTATTGTGTTTCTATGAGATCACCACCATAGAAAATAACTCTTTGTGTTTTAATAGTATCTTGATGTCTTAAAAAACACTTTTAGTATATTGGTAAAAGACAAGACTTGTCTGTGGTTTAATTATGTTTCAGGGCATATAACCAGCTAAGAATTTTAATTTATACATCATGGCCGGTAATATAAAGACAAGATATATATCCTTTTGCTGAAAATAACTTGATTAAGCAACCAAGGACCTACATATTGTGTGTAGTCATCAGAAGTTGGCATATGCTCTGCAAGACGGCTTTGTCTGGCACCTGAAGCTGTTGTCAAGCTTTTTCTTTGATTTCTTCTAGTTGGTATTCATTCCCAGTCTCGTTGTCACTTAGCTCTACTGAACTGCCAGCAGCAGCGCCCTTTCTTTCTGCCTGTTGTGACAAAGCCAGTTCACCAGGCACTGCTCAGAAGTTACTCCAAGCTGTGACATATGGGAGCTTATGAATCAGATTTTCCCAATTGGAAAAGTATCAATAATCAAGAACAACAATGAAAAAAACTAAGTAAGAAGAGCCTTATTGCTATAGTTTAACAGCACTTTCTGCCATGCAATTTATTGCCTCTCTGCAAGCATCATACGAACACTGTTAAAGTTTATATACTGCAAGAAACATAGAATTGTAACTTTTTGTGTTAACCACATGAGAAAGAAATATTCTCGTTATCCAGAGCTTGGGAAAAGCACACCAGTTGGTGCGTGTGACACTCACAGTAGGAGTAGCTGACATGGGATCCATATGGCACTTGAGCATGGAATTCTGCAGGAGAAATGGAAAGGTCATCCAAACTTCAGCTGGAGAGAGCACTTCATCTTATGATAAAAAAGAAATTACTTACCTGTGGCCAACTGTTATATCACTACATATAGTGATATAACGTCTATATCCCTACCCTGCATCTTTATCCATACTCTGTCGCTTTATCTTCTTAAAATGGAGCAGGGGCGGACTGTCACAGGCCTGAGGAGGAGGCAGGAAGCAAATGGGTATTATTAAAGAAAGCAAGTGCACTTGCTCCAAGCTCTGAGAATTACTGGTTTTGCTGGTTTTGACTGGGCTAGAGGTAATTTTCTTCACAGCAATTAGTGTGGGGCTGTGTTTCAGATTTGTGCTGGAAACAGTGCTGGTAATACAGGGATGTTTTCATTATTGCTGAGCAGGGCTTGCACAGAGCCAAGGCCTTTTCTGCCTCTCAATCCCATCAGTGGGGCGGCTGGGAGAGCACAAGAAGCTGGGAGGGGACACAGTCAGGACAGCTGACCCCAGCTGCCCAGAGGGACATTCCTCACCATATGGCATCAGGCTGGGCAAGAAGGTGGAAGGGGAATGTTTGGAGTGATGAGGTTTGCCTTCCCGGGTCACTGCTATGGGTGATGGAGCCTGGCTGTGCTGGGCATAGCGGAACACCTGCCTGCCCTTGGGAAGGGGGGCATTAGTTTTGCTTTACCTATAAAACTGTCTTTATCTCAACCCATGAGTTTTCCCACTTTTACTATTCTGATTCTCTTTCCCATCCTGCTGTGGAGGGAGTGAAGGAGTTACTTTCATCTTTTCATCTATTTCTATATAAAATAACATCACCAGAACAAAGCAATAGCCAAGCTTAGAATAGTGAGCCCTGGTCATTAGGACCTATTGCAAAGTGCTGCCTTGTCAGGGAAATGGAGCTTGGTTAATTGAAAGTGGGCTATTGGGAATGGTTTTGGTTCTACCTGGCTTGTTAATGCACACCTGATGGCTTGGAACTGTAGGAGAAAAGGGAGGGATTCGTGTCAGCACTGCAGCTCTTAAGGATTAAAAGTCTCCCTCTGGCTGCAGTTGTCAAAGGGACAAGTTGCACTGTCTCTGGGGATGTAGCTTGACTTTCCTGTAGCGCCACCCGATTCCTATGAAGGCTTAGATAAATGGCCAAGAGTGAGTCACTGTGAATCACTGGGCTTTCAGGCTTCACCAGAGAGGGCCCCAGGCACCGAGACTTCACTGAGAGTGGAGTGGATGGGTTTTGAGGGGAGAAAAAGGGCTCACAGCCTGAGGACACACTCTCATTCCTAGTCTGGAGGGTCAAGATGGGACCTTGTGTGATGAGACTGCAGTACTATTTTTTGTATTCGTGTCACTAAAGATTCAAATATATCAGCAATATATCAGCAAAATAATATAACAGAATATTAACTGAAGCAACAGGAAAATTCCTTCTAAACTGAAATGATAGGTCAAAACTATTAAGTACTTAAGTTTCTTAAATTCTTCAGAGATTACTTTACTTTGAGTCTTTGTAATTTATTTAAATGGTATGGCTGTGGACAAAGCTGCTTTACTGCCTCCTTAACCTCTTGCTCCAGACCTAACTTCAAAGGAGCTATTCTGAGCTCATACCTGCATATATTTGAGTGGGTATACAAAACAAACATGCTCAAAGGTCACACTCATCCATGGCATAAGCCAGCGCAATTCCTTTTGAAACTGATGCAAGTTACATCTACATATATTCAGAACTGACTAAGTCTTAAAAGGCCTCAAGTTTGATTTTTCTATTTCTGTGTTCTTCATGTGAATGCTTAGAGCTGTTTGAATGCAAATAGCTATTGGAACAGTTCAACAATTAGGAAACAAAAGAGTTAATAATAAATTCCTGTTCATTTGCCAAAGTATCAGCTGAAAGATCCCTTCTAGTTTCCATTGCAATGTGATGGTGAGAGACCTGCCTAAAGCAGCACTGAGGCATGATTAGACCCGTATTCCAAAATCAGTTCTATCTGAGATCCATTTTGTTTGTTAAATTTACAGTATTTTATTCCCTTCATTTAAATGTCAATTCTGTGGACATTAACTCTTTTACAGTGTGGAAGTCCTGTCTATATTTATTGATGCAATGCCCCTGAGAGCAGGAGAGAAACAAAAGGGTGACCTTTGGTTTCAGTTTAATGTCACCAGCACTCAAGTGACCTGGTGTCTCTCTTGTTCATTCAGAGCAGTGGCACACCTGACTAATACATTGCAAACACACACAAAAGTAACACAGAAGATGCTGTTGCTTGTGTTACTACTCACTTCCTATTTCCAATTTAAGAATATGTTAGTAAAGAGTGTTACACAAGCTGTTGATACTGTTTTAACAAGGAATGTAGTACAATGCATTGTAGGAGTACTGAGTGATAGAATTTTCCTCTGTGGGTTGGAGAGTGTATTTTTCTAAATGTTTGGATTACACAGACTACATAAGATTAGCCTACTTGTTGCTAATTGCAGGTGTTCTAACACCCACCTTCTCCTTTTATATGGTTTTATCATGGCTGGCATCATTAACTTAGTCATTACAGCAGTGGACAAAAAGTCAGGATTCCTGGCTCCTGAGAGTAATCTGGGTGATTTACTAGGTTTTTGTGTCCTTGAATCAGTCAGAGCTCAGTTGCTTTGTGCTTCCATCCCTCCATCTAAAAGCAGAAGTAATCTGGAGGTTCATATGTTTATGCCTAGGATTCTTTCCCACTCCACAGTCAAAGAGAAAATAAATGTAAATATTTTTTCCCATGTGAAAATCTGGTATTTGAAAATTTGTGTTTATCAGGAATTGGGCCAAACTTTTTCCCACTTCACCACAAATCAATTAACCAGCACACATGGTAATATTGATATGCTTTCCTTTCTGTGGGTTGAAAAGTTACAATAAGTGCTGATTAAGAAATGGAGGCCTCAGATATTTCTGTAGTCCGGAGGTGAATTGGCTCTATTATGTTTCCTGAAGTTTTGGGTTTTTATTTGAATTCAGTTCAACTTGTCTCTGTTTTTGACTTGTCTCTGTGTCACCTGAGTAATTAGTGATTGTCATGCCAACACACTGAGTCTCCCTAAATTGTCTAGGGCCAGGTGAGTCCCAGGGCACACTGTTGGTTGCCCTGCCTTGTGCCCATTCGGAATTAACAGGAGAACTCAACTGGGATTGAACTGAAAAAGCTCAAGGCAGTGGTACTGAAGTTCACAAGCACAATTAACATTGATGTGACTCAGAACCATTCCAGTTTCACTCAAGAACATGAAGTTTATTGGTGAGAAGGAGCAAAGGCCAGGGCCCTTGACATCAGGAAACTGAAGCAATCTTTTCATCTACCACATTCATGACAGTGGTCAGTCAGGGAGAAATCCAACAGGACATGTGGCAGGACAAATGAGAGAATGCAAGATATACAAGAACACTGCTAATATGAGTTTGGAAACCTGGGTGGGGTGAACTGGTTTGTACTTCGTGAGGAAAAAAATAGTTAACATAAAATTTCAGAATCCTGTGACTGTGTCATGGGCCAAGTGGTTCATGATGCCTGAAGATAGACTATATTTGTATCTGAAAATGCCTTTCAAAAGCAAAGTCAATGACTTTAGCAAACTGCCCCCATCCCAAGGGGCATTTGGTCATCAGTTTAGAGATGTTTAAATAGGTCTGATAAGAGTAAATTCAGTGAACCATCTTGCCTTCCAAATATTTTCCAACATGTCAAATGCAGAGACTTTTCAAAAAGTTTGCTTAAAGATACCAGAACTACAGCAACCATCCTGGACCTTCTAGAAAACTAACATCTAATGAAAATATGAACCAAGATATGATTTTTGGGAAAAAAAAAAACATATTTTCTTGCAGTACAAGGTTAGTTTTTGGCTGCCACTTCAGCTTCTTTGCAGGAAGGCAAAGAATTGCAGCAGGAATGGCTGGGATTTCACTGGGATATTTCAAAATTGGTTCTCAATTCCTACCTCCTATCTGAGTGGGCTCTAATTCTGTGTCCTGAGGCACTCTGAGCTCTCAGCTGCCCCTCCAGTGGGGAGTTCTAAACCACCTGGTTTGTTCTGCCTGTGTCTAAATGTCACCTCTGGCTCTGAAAGCCACTTAGGGTACTTCAGGGGTGCTCTCTCAAGGCAGCTGTCACCTCCTGGGAGAAAACAACAGTTTCCAGTGAATATGGCACTGAATGATTAGAAAAGACCCAGAAGGAGAGGCAGGGGGGGAAAGGTATTTGTCAATATTTTTTTGTTGGTTTGGTTTTTGGTTGTTGGGGGATGCAGTTTTCTTTCTGGTAACACAGAGAACACAAAAGTNGGTTTGTTTTGTTTTGGTTTTTTTTTGGTTTGTTGTTGTTTGGGAGGGTTTTTTGTTTGTTGTTTTTTTTTTTTCCCAGTGACATTAAAGTGTATGGTTGCATCCTGTGTTGGAATGCTGTTGTACTGGATTGGAGAAGACACTGTAAAGTTGCCATATTTTATCCCTGGTATGTTAGGAGCATGAGCAAGAGAGAGCCAGTGGGGGATTTTTATATGGAGTTATTGATATGTGGACCATTGATGAGCAAACTACATCCAGGTCAGAAATTTTGAGAAGCTTTTCAGTCATCAAGAAAAATTAGTGGTTTGTTTTGTTTTAATTTGCATAGATAAACCTGGATGTTCTTGGGACCTGCTCTGTTATGGTCAGACTGCTTGATCTGGGTACTTCTACTACATATTTTTGCAGAATTCCCCAATCTCTTGTGGTTGGGGGAGTTGGAAAATTCTAGGGTGTTTAGAAACATGGCTGCTTCTTAATACATGGGGGTTTTTTTTCATCCCAGAGGCCTGGATATTCTCTCTCTTTCACATTAGTATCTCAGTTTTGATGTAGGCTCTAAGCAAGGGTTACTGCTGTGTGGGTCTACTGGTTTTGTCTTTCTGTTATACTGTCCTTTTAAATAATCATCAGGAGTGTCTAGAGCACAGGATGGGCACCTTTCCCATCTGGTTTTATAAGCATAAATAAATACTTATAGAAAAGACAGCTGTGGCAGTTCTCCCTCTTCTCTGATAGATCTCTCTTCAAAGCTGTGGATCAAAAGAGCAGTGCAAATATTCAGCAGCAGGGACCATGACTCTTGAGTACTGGCACAGAAGAGTCACGTGTGAACTTCTGAGCCTGCATAAGTAACCTTCCAAAATGCAGGTTGAAAAAATAATAAACACACTTATCTTGCCAGCAGGGAAAGAAAGCACCTCCTGTCACTCAGAACAACTCTCAGAGGCATTGCAGTCATGTATGGAAGCTGAAGGAAGCCTGTGTGAGGCCCTCTGCCTTCAGAAATGTGACAGAAATTCAAGGCTGCTTTCACTAAGACACCAGAAATGCCATTGCAAGAGACTCAAGAGATCCAAATTAAAATTCCATCTCTGACACAGACCTTTGGAGTGTATGAGCAAATTACCATGTCCCTCAGTTCCTTCTGGTAAGAAAAAAGGATGATAATATTTTTTCTCTCTGTCTTCTATCAGAGGACCAGACTGAAGCCATTTCTCACTAAATAAATGTATTGGAACCCAAGCCCTCTTGGGGCAGCTAAACAAGAAATACAGAAGTAAAAATATGTGTAAGTAGGTAACTAAATTATTTACAATACCTTGAAATTATTGTGGGGTGTGCTGGTTTTGCTTTTATATACTAAATAAGTAAAATTTATCTTTTTATGAAGACAGGAGAGTTTTTATTGAACAGTATAAAACTTACTTGAGAGAAGAGCAAGTAAAAAGTCTTGACTGTAGACAACTATTTTCCTCATATAAAACTAATGATGCAAGAGAGAATTTTATAACTGCACATGCTCACAAAGTTGCTCAAAACCAGTTCATCCACTATCCTACCTCTAAGCCTAGTGGCAGATCAGTAACGGAAATTATCAGAAATGCCTAAACCTTACCCTTGTGCTCTAAATGTTGTTGGTTTTGTTTTCAAATCTCATTTCAGCCTGTCTTTGGATGTCAAAAGTTGATGTAACAAGACAACTGCTGCTGTCCTGAAACTACATCTCTGGTTGGTGAGATTAATTTTGTTTCCTTAAAGCTGGTCACTAAAACTGGTAATTCTGTAAACTGTAAAACTGTATTTTACAGTAGAGAATGTATCTCCTCGTTAACCAGTACTCATCACTGACTTGGACTAAACAAACCAGGTTCTTTGCTGTCTGGCTGTCCATCTGTAAAGAGCATTCCTTAAAAAACAGTAATCTTATGCAGGATTTTGTAGCGATATAAATAAATGTATGAGGTGCTACAGGACAACAGATAAGCAGACCGGTGTTTTGAGTGTGGAATCCCACGCGGAGTAAAGTGTTGTTTCCTACCCCGAGTGACTGCGGAAAGGGGAGGGCAAAGGAAACTGCAGTAACTCCACAGCTCCATAGATGTCACCAGTTTGACGCTCCAGCCTTCCCCAGACGTTTGGTTCATACCTATCTCCCTCCAGCCATTTATTCTGTAGCCCCAGAGGGACTGGTTTTTGGATGATGAAATACTGCAGAGTGCAAATTAAAAGCTGCCAGCAGTGAGCTGTGCCTGGACAGGAGATACAAAATGGGAAATGTAAACAGTAACACAGTACCTTTTCAATCACATCTTAAGCAAACATACTTACTTAACAGGAGTCTTAGAAGAGTGTGAACTTATTTTTTAGATATTGAGAGCTAAATTATGATGGCATTTCCTGAGCTTTGTTTAAAATGATTTATGAAGGCTATTTGCAACATTTTGCCTTCTTCTGGAATTCTCACTTAAGAATTCAAACCACATAATTTCCATTCACATAACAACCACAGCAGTCATGCACTGTTCTTTTGGACCTGGGAACTTGTCTACAAAATGGCACGGGCAGTTACAAAAAGAAAAAAAAAAAAAGTACAGAAGGAAAAAGACCCCCTTACATCCTCACAGAGAATAACTTAGGTGCTGATTTCAGATAAGGAGCCAAAGGTATGAATATAGGACAAAGTGGAAAGGGAACAGAGAATAAAGAGGAGGATTAGCTCATTGAAATGAGCTTTTTGTAGCATAAAGCAACCTCTTTAACAAACAACTCGATCTGTATGAGAGATTGATTGGTTAGTTTAAGAGCAGCACTCCAGAGAGTTCAGATTTGAGTCCCAAGTGAAGCAGCTGCCGCTGCACTGGAGAGGGTGGCTGTGCATTAGCTGTGCCACTGTCCCACCACACACACCTTTGCTTGGTGGTCCTGGAGTCCATAGATTCTGGTAGTCAAAGCCCTACTTAGGGCTCTGAGCCCAGCTTATCTCTGCTACATTAGTGGGGAAAAGCTGTGAGTGACTGCTGTTGTGTTCAAGGGAAGATCAAGAAGTTCAAGAAGAGAAACTTCTTGATCCTTGTATGTTGGGTATCTAAGGGGCTCTGCCAGCATAGCTAGAGCTTGGCCATGCCTCCTGGGGGCCAGCCCTGGCTAAACAGACTGTACCCCAGAAGTGTACACTCACCAGCCCCAGCCCAGAGTTCTGACACAGGGTTCACTCAGACCCTCATGAGATTTATTTTCAAGACTGTCCCAAAGAGTGGTACTTACCTGGCTTGAAGTTTAAGTCAGAAGGCAGGATGAAGAGGTCAGAGAGTGAGGTTAGGAGAGGGGGAGGTCATGGCAGGGGGGCAGTAGGGTCTGGCTGCTGGGATCCTTGGGCCAGAGATTTGTCCAAGAGATCACACAGCTGGCTAGCCCATAACCATGCGCTTAGGGGGGATGTAGAGCAGGAAAATGCTTTTCTCTTGGATTTTGAAGAAATTTCTCATGGTAGTGGGGAGAAATACTAAAAACCAACACGTTTTCTTCAGGATTGCCATTTTTTAACTTATAGCTTAAAATATATTTAAAAGCTTTGTTAACAAGTGATCCAAAAGAATTTGAAAATACATATTAGCTCAGCTGGTAGTGACCCCGCAACACTCCACTGTTAATAAGTAATCAGCATTTTTCATGCAATGCCTTTCACCTTCAGATGGAGGACCATCCCCTAATTTGATATACAAAGCTATACTTCAGTGCAAGACCACCACCAGAGCTATGGCTGTGAACTTACATTGGTGTAACAGCAAGTAGAATTTGTTCCTAAAAGAGAGGCAGTGAAAAATGAACACATACTATAATTTCCCAAGTGGTAGATTTTCATATTATTTATGTTCATTCAGGATTTGAATCTCGGAGATTGGATTAATTTCGGATCTCGTACCACCTGACTCAAAACAAAAAACAAACAGCTGTGTTTGTTACTGCTTGGTAATATATTTTTCCAGGGAAACACAGCTTAATCTGGGCTCTGCTGAAATAGCTGTCTGTTGTTTTTGCTTTACAAAGCACACCAGTAACTGAAAAGAGAACGACTATCTGCCTACCCCAGAAGCTGTACCTTTTAACTCTGGTGCAGTGCAACAATGTGTCAAAAATGGGTGTGGAACAAAGTTTTTAAATCCTGTTCAGTGTAAAGAAAGGAGATGGTAAAACTACAAGAGTACTGTGAGGAAGTGCTTCGTTTAGTTTATTGTTTGAAGCAGAAAAAAACATGTTGTTCAAGAAAAGGGGCAATGACCCAAGAGACTGCAAATGTGCAGGTAGGAGTAGAAATTCTGAGAACTAAAGAGTCCACTTTCTGCAGCACTATGTGAAATAGGGACCAAAAGTGTGCTCACCATATTGACCATGGCACATGATTTAATCCATGAATTACATCAATTATGTGGATCTTTGTCTGATATCAAAATTTGAAAAAAAACAACCCACTTGGAACCCAAAGCTGAGGTTTTGGAAAGAGTCAGCTTTTTCTGAGCACCAGCAGTGACAGGCTGGGTCTTGTGGGGGCAGAGAGAAAGGTTTTGGCCTGCTTTAGTGCAGTCAAACCTTTGGGGATTCAGGCTTCTCTGCCTGAGAGTTGTCTCTTATGCTGAACTCTGAAGATGGAAGGCAGCTGAGATCCCAAATACCTTCAGTTGTTTTATGTGAGGGGCAGAATGTCATGGTGACTGGAAATGGAGCTTGTGCTATGTTCTCCTGCATACAGTTCAGTAAGGTGTCTTGGGACTGCTCTGAATCATTCTTTTCTGAACTTATTTTTTTATGTACAGTGATGCTCAGAGATGGAGATGGGTACACGTGTGAATGGGAAATTCATAAATATTCACATCCATCTATACATTTAAATGGCAGAAAAAACAAGTTTTTCATCTCTTTTATTTCAAGAAACAGAGTTCTGCTCTATTCTTTTCATGCAACTTCCTAATAAACAGACAATAAGATGGTTACATACTTTTGTAATGAATAGATGATGTGGTTGAAAAAGAAAGCATTATTTCAATTAGTTATGCCAGTTGTGAGTTACAACACAGTTTTAATTGAAGAAAAGGGAAATCCACATGAATATCCACTGCATTAATCAAGATGAGATGCCTTGCAGTGAAAACGGAATGAATAATAATGAAACACCAAGAATAAAATGTCATAGTTTAGAGATATTATATCTTACCTCTTCTGTGCACCAGGCCGTCAGGATTAATTTAACCAGTGCAAAATGTTGCATGGCTGGTGGCATGTTCATTGTTGCTAAAAGGAAATGAAAGTGTAGGCACAATTTAGCTCATTTATCAAAAGCTAGTTCATCCAGAACATTTTACAAAACTCAGCTGATGAAATTTCCTGAATCAGTTTTCCAGCCAGTTACACAAGCATGAACCCATCTTTTTTGGATAATTTTGTACCACACTTCATTAAAAGGAAATATATGTGAGGACACATAGACAAACATTTTCAAACTGTATTAGTTGTTTGGAGAGTATTATATATCTTTTTGATATGAAATTTTATTAACTACGTCATAGGCTTTGCCTTCTGGAAGAACTGATGTGCAAATAGATCTTTGATATTGCTATTATATATTTCGAACTTTCAAAATTGTGCTTTATTGTAGAGAGAGGCAAATTCTACCTCAACAACCTTTGTCTGTCTCCTGAAATTTGTCTGGAATCTTAAGTGGGATTAAGCAGCAGAAATGCAATAGTAAAACAGAAGAGTTGGGGTATATCCTACTTATCCAAAATCACAACACAGAGCAAAGATACTCATTCCAAAAAGCAGGAGGATCATTCACTTCTATTATAACCAGTTCAGATGAGCTAAAGTGAATATCAAATTATATGATTATACCAGTAGATGAGTTATGAAAAAATTAGCTCTGAATCCTGCATTGTGAGTACACCAGAAGCTTGGTCCATGCACCTGCTTGGGAAACAATGCAGGGCTCAGTTCTCCTCTTATATACTCTGGACTTCTACAGATTAATAAAATGCAGAGCCAGATTGAATAGTATGCTCTCTAATCACAGACCTTAGACTGCTGTCCTCAAAATGAGCTTTGTATGTCTCCCTAAAACACAGCCTGCACAAAGCAGGCATCCAGCTTGGGCTCAGAAACAGAGGATTTGCTGCTTCCCCTGCTGGTCTGTTCCAATGGTTAGTCACTCTCACTCTTAGAAATGTGTTACTTATTTCCCATCTGGCATCCAGATATGGGAATGTATGTTAGAATAGCTCTACTGACTTTAATCTGCTAGTCCTGATGAGAGGAGAAACAGGCTTGAAGTCTGTTTGCTCCTGATCCTGACTTGGAGAGCCCATTAGTGCTGCAGGTCTGAGTGCTTGGTGCCAGCTATTCCAGCCAGCAAGCTGGGGATGTTCCTTACTGTCTCATTACTTTCTTCTGCTTGTTCCACTAAATGAGCATTTGTTCACTTAGTCAGCCCTTACATGACTGTTCTACCCACTCGTTTTCCCCCCTTTCTGTCCCAGTGGGGAATTGCAAAGTGTAGTGGTGCACAGTGCCTGCTGTTTCCACGAGCAGGGCAGGAGTTGATTCTGCCCATTCACGAGTTATTCTGACTCTTTGAAACACACATGTGAATGTGCACACAAAACCACGAGCAAACCCACTCAGAGTCTGTCTCAGAAATTCCTGCTGAACGCTGTCAGTTATCCCACACTGATGTGAGCTCCCTTTTGGTCTTTTAAAGGTCAAACCTATCCTGTTGCAGAGGATCAGAAAGTCAGTGCATGATAAATCAGGCAGTTGCTAGAGAGTGATAAAATTTTCATTTTGGATCAATAATGGTCTATGACAGTGTCTAGGTAACAATTTTAACACTTCTACTACAACAGGATTTTGTAATGTCGCAGCTAATCTTGTAATGATATCGCCACCTGGTGCCTGCTGCATCTTATACCAAGCTGCAGGAAACGCAGCGTTACTATGACAATCTCTGTGGCAGATGCTGTGGGCTTTATGTAAAATATTTGGCTGAAAACGCCTCTTGTGAGGTGGGCATGATGGGCACAGCTGGAGCCTGGGTGTGTGGTGATTTTGGAACGTGGTAGTTGCCACCATAGTGCCACTTGTGAAGCCAGTATAACCCTGCAGTTTACTGCAGGGTGTGTCTGCTGGGGGACACTGAGGTGGTGGCTGTGTCCCTTCTTAGCACCGTGCAATACAACAGATGCTGCAGGTCAGTGCTCTGGCAATACATTTTCGTGACTTCATCTCAATGTCCAAGGAAACTCCTCTTCTCTTTGATTACTCTTCAAATGCGGAAGAGCTCCTTTTCGTTTCTATGGCTTTAGTGTTGCAGGGACATTGATTACCAAGAGCCAGTTTCTGCTTCACTTAAAGTGAGAAGTCTCACAAAGTTCCAGTGCTAGGATTTACCCTTTGCTATATTGCACACATAATGAGGGCTGCAGGAGATAGACCTTCAGCACAGCATTGTAATCTCTAGATATGCTGGGCAGATGACACCTAGAGATCTGATTTTATTCTGTAATTTTAGTTCACAGTTTAGGATCACCTCCTTGTAGGTTCAATCCAGAGAAGATTCCCTTTTTGTGCCTTAATATGCTGTAAGTCCATCATCCACACCAACTTGGCTGAAGGGGTCTGTGCTGCTGTGACAAGCAATTCTGTTCCTTCTGAGTCAAGTGAGTCCTGGAATGGCCTCTTCCTCACATCCTCTCTGCACATTGTCTTGGAGAGAGTACGTTTGGACAAGACTAGGACACCATCCCATGCTGTGCTGAGCTACAGATTTTCACAATTGCCTTGCTGTGCAGAAGGGAATTGGGAACTTGGCCACGACCATTTCCTAAGCTCCTTATATTGTGCTGTGGTTTGCAAGAGCTTTTGTGTCCTAGGCCAAGCAGAGGTGCCATCTCACACTTCCACCCTATAATGCAGGCTTCAGGCAGGAGAAATATGCCCCTGTGTGCTTTTGAATGAGGCCATATGATGTCATGAGAAGGGTGAGCAGGACAGTGGGGTGGGCTGGTTGTGAGCAGCAGGGAAAGGTGCAGCAGCTAGGAAGCCTGGAAGAGCAGAAAGTCCTGGAGTGCTCTGAGTTTTTTAGTGGGTTTTCCTCTGCCAGGGAAGAGTGGGTCAAATCAAGATACAGAAGGAAGAAGGTTGAACAGAGCAGTGAGGGCTAGAGGAGAGAGATTAAGTTAGGGCAGATGGCAAGCTCAGGGGTCACCTCAGAGAGGATCTGCTCCTGAAAACAGTGCTTGGTTCTTCACATCCTCCATTCTCCTTTCTGCCACAGAGTATGAGGAAAGGGAGTAGCACAATCTGCCCCTACCAAGACCTTTCCAGAATCTCTGTTGCCTGGCTGTCATACCAGCCGTGGTCTGTCCATGGGTGCAGGCAGACCTTACTTCCAGATGCTGACTGCCATGTTCCTAACAATTTCTCTTCTCTTCCCAATCCCCAGCACACTCTATGTAGAGGAACTGCACTCCTGGGTGTGCACTATGCTGGATGTGCAGGTACATTCTTACCTGTGTAGGTGACCCCTCCAAATATATTAAAATAAGGTGAGGAGTCACCTTTGGATTCACCTCCAATCATTTCTTTGTGCTTTATCCTAGGGAGATGTCCCTGCTCAGCACTTCTGCATTTCCTCCAGCATTCATTCTTCCGTACTCCAATGGCAACTCTGTCCCACCTGGCAGGGCCTGTATTTATTCTGTTGGGCACCTCTAGCCAGTTAGGGCACTAAGAATCAATGATCCTACCCGGCCCCCAGCCCTGAATTTTTGATGTATTAAGTACTTGCTGAAATGATTGTCTTTGGAGCTGCTACGGTTCAGGAGTTTGGCCGCCAGTCTTCCAAGGAACAAACCAACACATCCAGCCAAACTTGAGCTTACGTTCATTAGCCAAGTGAAAGGAATTAGGCATATTGATACCAGATAAGAATCCAGCCCTAAAATATCCGTAAGACAAAGAATGGAAAGCAGGGAAAGTTTTCATAGATATTCCATTTAATGTTTTGTAAGCTTTCCTGCTATGTTGCTAGGGGGATTTTAATACATCAACATGTTTAAAATAGATCTCAGTGAGATGTTTGTAATTGGAGCTAATTCTCCCTCCACCCTGAACTTCCTTATTGTTCTCGGCGCTATTTCATCTCCCTCCTGTCTGTAAAAGACCCTCTTGCTGACCCACTTCCTGTCCCTGTAGCAGTACTAGCAACTGCACAAGGAATCCTTGTCTTAATGCACTTGGGTGCTGACATTGCATTTTCAGCTAGCCAGGCTTCATCTGGAGAGTAGAGCTCCTGCGTTTCCTGATGTGAGTCAGTTGTGAGGAAAGTGTTTAACCTTTTTGTCAAAGGTTAAACACATAAAAGGGGGATGTGAAGCTCTTGTATTCCTGTTGTTGCCACATTAAAGAGAGCAGCTTTCATGGCTGAGCAAAATCTTACTTTTCAGGGGGATATTTCTTCCCATATCCAATACAAAGCTGTAGTTTACTGCACTTGTTAAGGAAAGTGTATGTTTAAACAGGACTATATATGACAAGGCCATTCACTGACTCTTTCCTTTGGGGGTTTTTTTCATTTTGCTAGTCCTCTCTGCCTTTCTAAAAGGATTTGAAGAGACTTGGACAGGCATTTTTATAGAGTGAGCCAATTAGAATTTTTCAAAACAGTCCATTTGTATAAAATATAAAGATCTTCAAAGCAAAATAAAGAGCAATCAGTCTTTTATTTGAAAGCAAAAGCTTTTGTTACTTCTTTTTCTTACTGACACCATATTATTTTAGTCCATCTTTCTCCACTGTTTGGCTGAGCGTACTGGTTTCTTACCTGTAATTACCAAGACTGATGACTTAGCTGTGTTACCTACAATCACATACCTTTTTCCCCTGACTAAATACTTAATGGCATGCTCTTGTCATGATCCAGAATACTCTGTCAAAGAGCTCATTCCAGTTTTGCTCTGTGTGTTCATTGCTTCTGCCCTTTGTGAAGCATAGGAACACAAACCTATTTTTGTTGAGAGGTAATTCCCCAGGTGACCTGCTGGTTCTGCTCCAGTCACCCCACTGATAATTTGTTGGTTGTCTTTATTGTTGGGTGTGAAACACCCCACTGTAATCAATTGACTATGATTATCCAATGAGTCTGAGAGAAAGCCAGGAACAGACTGAGGGTTTGCTCATGAATCTCTGTTGCTCAGCAGATAATTAGAATGCTCTTCTCTGCTCTGGGTTATTCTGGTTCTCAGCTCCCTAGGATTGTGTCAAAAGCTGCACACAACAGTTTTTCTGGGCTGGAAAGATATAGTCTTGAAAGGGAAAAGAGTATAAACAAAAGATAAAGGATAAAGAAAAATTAGAAACGTCATTCCCAAGGGAGTGTTCTCAACAATCTGTTAACTTTGCGTTGGTGAGTTCATAACTACTTCCAAAAAAAAAAGTCACAAACTCTTAGCAGAGCGGTTTGAACCTCTGCTGATGAATTGAAGGAAATTTGTTCTAAAGAAAATACATCACACAAAGTTAACTCATAATACAGGATCAGCCAAAACCAACACCACGGAACAGGAATTCCTTCATTTTAACAATACCATAATCTCATTGCAGGCTGAGCAGTAACATTAGAAACTGCACATGTAACACCTTCCCTTACAGTTAAAATTTGGCAGTAGTGACTTTAAAAAAAACAACAAACAAAAAAACTTTAAAAAACCAACCTCAGTCTTCAGCCTGAATGCATTTATTTCATTAAGAGGATTTACGAGTTCACCAGTTACAAAATCCAATCAATGTAGTATTAGGGTTCCTATGTTTTATTCCAGGCGTATGTGTAATGTGTTATTCAAAGTACACTGCAGCACAGTTCAAAGCTGACATTCTGAGTGCTGCATGAACTGTGGAGGAGGGCTGATTTTCCACTTCTCTGTTATGTGCTTTATCACTGTAGTTCTGTCTCCTCCTGCAAGGCCAACTCGATCTGACTGTGCTTTTCCTAATTACATTGGTTCCATTGAAAGGAAAAAAGTAACCACTGTGAATCATGCTGTCAAAAACCCAGGTACTACCTTCCATGGTTCTTCATTTACATTACAATTAAGTGCCTTTTGGTTCCAAAGACTAATTCCTTGCAAAGCTGGGGCAAAAGAACTGTGTGTGAGGACTGCCTGGGCTCCAGAATTGGTGGTAATACAATGTTAAGGCAAACACAGCACAGAGCCGCTGCATGGTCACTGCCATAGCTCCAGGCTCCAGTAGCTGTGACCTCCTCTGCTCCTGTATGGAATGACTGTGAGAAACATACCTGGTTACAGGTCAGTAGGACAAAAAAACTCATCTCCTTGGGCACACGACAGCTCCTGCTGTTTGCCTGCTACAGAAGGAATCTCTGCAGCAATATGAGCACTTCCTACACGTGGCTTCTCTGGACCTCCTGCACCTCCCAAGCTCTAAGCCTCCCGTGGAAGCATAGAATGGTTTGGGTTGGAAGGGACCTTCAAGAGCATCTTGTTCCAACCCCCCTGCCATGGGTAGGGACACCTCCCTCTAGACCAAGTTTCTCAGAGCTCCATCTAACCTGGCCTTAAACACTGCCAGGGATGGGGGTTAAATACCAGTAATCCAGGAATATCCCTGGGCTGGGATTTGTTCCATCTGACTGAATGTGTGAGTTAGGAGTGCAGTAGCACCAGGCACTGTATATTAATGGTTCAAGATGTTATAGATATCTTCTACAGCAAAGATGCTGTGATATTAGCAGATCTTTTGGGCAAGGAAGGAGGAGGAGGAGGAACAGGCTGTTTATTTGAGCAGAGATATTTTCTCCCTTTCTTCCCCCCCTACTCAGATCTCTGCCCAGTCAGATTCTCAAATATCAGACAAAAACCCCACCAAACCCAAAACAAGACAACTAAAAAGGTTTCCAAAGGGTTTTCTGATTTGTAGAAACCTGGTTCAGGCATTTTGAAGATCGAAAGTTGCTTGAATGACAGAAAGTCATGGGGCTTATATTAGGAAAGGGAGTAAAAGGATGACAAAACCCAAGCTGCTATTTCCTTTAGGACAGAAGGCTTCACAGAGAGAGAAGCCTGTGTGAAACAAAGTGATTATTTCTGCTGCTGTCACTCTGAACAGTATGGGCAGTAGCATCCACCTTCGTTCAGCTTAAACAATAATTCAGCCCTTTCCTTTGCAGCATTGTGACATCCTCCCATGTTTAGCCACAGACTAGCAAAACCCTGTGCGTATTTGTCAGTGGTGCAGAACCATTTTTTCCTTACAGACATAAGACACTTTCCAATCCATTTCAGCTAAAAAGATGAATTGGAATTGGATTTGAGATGAGAGAACCTGGGCTCATTTCCCAATTCTGCCATGTACATCTTGCAGTCTTGGGCAAATCTTAGCTCTGTCTGTTCTGAGCTATTTGGGGCAGGCACTTTCTCATTCGCTATGCATATATGAAGTGCTTAACACAAAGGGGACTCCAACCACTCATGAGTAACCAGTAACAGATGGCTATAAGTTGTCAGTGTGACTAGGTATTCCCACTCTGATAGTTTTTGCTAGCAATTTTCATCTTTTAAGAAATCTTGCCAACAGGCCAAAATTGGAAGCATGTAAAAGAAAAATTAAATGAAGGAGTCGATTTTCAAAATGTCTCTTTTCCAGATCAAAAATACTGAAAAAGCTTCCAACTGTAGGAGCTGAGACATGGACAAACTGGCAAAGTCCTGCTAAAACCAAACGTCAGTGCTGTGCTTACTTTAATCCATGGTAAGCTCATCTTTTTGACTTCCAGAAATGGGAAAATGTCTTTTGGGACAGATATTTCCTTAATTTCTAACTTGCATTCACTCAAATGAGCTATTTACAATTACAAGTTTCCCCATTTGGCAGCACTTCTGCATTGTCACAGGCAGAGATGACATAATAAACTACTCTTACGCATATTCTGGAGCTCATCTGAGTAAAAATAGTGGCCCTCAGCTTTAATCTTTGGAACTTTGTGTCTCAGCGCAGCTATTCTGATGGCAGGGGTGAGCAGATCTGGCTAAGGCAGGAAACAGATGTATCCTCTTATTCTTAACATAAATTTTGGGGGTTTATTTTTTGGTTAGCTGCAGTCCTAATCTCACTTTTGATCGAGTGCGGAGGAAAAGAGTAATTAGTGAAGTATTAGTGTTATTATTATTTCCTGACATTAACTCTCCTGCTACTTGTCCATCCTTTTCTCAGGCCCAGCAAAATGGTGTGTGGCTTTAACAGCCAAAGAGAATTTTTTATTGCTGGTCCCTCCCTGAGCTCTGAAGTTCAGTGCCTTCCCTCCACTAAGCTATGTGGGTGGTAAGTGCCTTAGAACAGTATAGCTTAAGCAGGAAGTGGAATATATTTTATTAGTGGAGTTTTCATAGTTGGAGAACTGTTTTCCAAATGCACTGTTTTGTTTTGGTTTGGGTTTTTTTTTTGTTTTTTTTTTTTTTGGTTTTGTTTTTTTTTAATCTGCAAAGCAGATACAAATGTAGTTTATACCAACTATTTTGTTGTGCAGCAATGTATAATAACTGTTGTGATTTTAAAATTAATTTTTAACATTGCTCCAAATAATGTAAAACTGCAATTTGGTTTAAGCCATGGTAGAAGTGGCCACGGCACAAGAGAGGAGTCAATTTACCAGACATCCCAGCCAGGACTTGGCCCCTCATCCTCTGAAGATGAGACCTACGATTCAGAACAGGAGATTCATCCTGCCCATTGTTTTCCATGAGAATGAGTACCCCAGCATTTCTGACCCCTCTCTACTTACCCTACTGCAAAAAGCATAATCGTTTGCTGTGCAGCAGGCAGCACAAGCACATCCTTCCCTCCTAACATCTGGTCTGGATAGATACTCCAGGGACCATGAGGAGATGGAGAGTGGTTATTTTTTTTCCTCTCCCTCTTTCACTCATTTTTCTCCCAGCTATTACATAATAGTTGATTTTGGGCAGCTGTAGTTATCCCTGGTGAAAAGCTTTTGTTCCCTAAGCAGTAATGAGAGTACTTCAGACCATATTGCAAACCATGTATATATTTTTTTACACAAACCTGCTACATGTGTACCTTTTTAGTTACTGTGGTATTGTTCTCAATACATCATAACTCTACAGTGTAAGATAGTTATGAGAAGCTATCCCTCCTGTAATTTCATTTTCTTAAGAACCAGAAATTTATTTTGAAGGCAATGTTTTCTACAAAAGACAAGTTTAATTTAAAGCATCTCTGTATTCAAGCAGAGATAATTATTCAAGAGGCAATTTAGTCTATTTTCATAAAACTCTAGATCTTTTATCATTGTATTTAATCAGTTTTCATTGTTCTGAGCTGCATTTGATCCATTTTGGCACTTTATTTAAAACCCACGATTACAGTTTAGAATCATTATGGCCACTGAGGCAAATTCAGTTCTGAGGTCAGCCAGTGAAATTTCACAATATTGGGGTTGTCAAGGCTGGAAAAGACCTCTAAGGTCATAAACCCAGCCATTAAACTAGCTGTGGTTCACCACTAAACCATGTCCCCAACTGCCATATCCACACCTTTTCTGAACATTTTTGGGGATGCTGACTCAACCACTTCCCTGGGTAGCCTGTTCCATTGCTTGATAACCTTTTTGGTGAATAAATTTTTCCTAATATTGGATCTAAATCTCCCCTGGACAAACTTGAGGCTATTTCCTCTTGTCCTGCCTTGTTACCTGAGAGAAGAAATGCTTTTGATTTATGTTTTTTTAAATACACTTATTTCCATAGAAGCTTCCTTTAAGATCTTCAGTATAAAATCAGCATTGTTTGTCCTATTCAGTATTTCCATTGAAAACAAGGAAGAAGAAAAAGATGGACGTGGATTCTGCATAGAACCACCTGCTGGCCATTGCTAGAAAACAAAGCAACTTGTGTCATATGGCTCACAACCCCCTGCAGGCTGGGGGCAGAGTGGTTGGAAAAAGCTGCCTGGTGGGAGAGTTCTCAACAGAAACTGTTCAATTAATCCAAATAATTTAGTTTTGATTGCTAGACCAAATCCGGCTACATTGATTCAAGGCACCCATTCAGGGGACCTGCCCATTTTTGCAGCCACAGTTTTGTTGAGAAACTCTGATCTTTTGGATGAGCCATCTCTAAGAGAGTCAGAATTTTGGGTTCAAAACGTGCTGGGTTTTTTTTCTATTGTCTTGTAACAATCACAGCATGCTCATTATTTTTGGGGTGTGATAACATGATGTAGATTGGAAAGGCCTCATGTTACATCATCTTTGGTGATTCAAAGTAAAAATTCTTGAAGTGGGTGGAGAAAGAATTGTTACCGTTCCCTGCCAATCTGAAATGACAAATGCTTGGAAAGCTCCCAGAATGATATTGAAATGCCTAAAAAGGTAAATATTTACTCTGCATACAAATCTTTTCGATCTGTCAGTAACTGAATTTGATTATTCTTCTGTTGGTTTCTATTATTTGACTGGGTATTTGCAGACAGATGGCCTCTTATAGTGTTAATAAAAACAACTTATGTAGAATGATTGGGCTGTATGGTAATTGGGGAAATACTGAGGATTAGGAAAGAGAATAGCCTGCCAAAACCTAATGTCTGTTTATACACATTTAATTCCTTCTTATAGCAAATGAAGCTTTTCTTCTTCAGATATGTTCAGTTACTCTGGTCAAGTAAGGCTAGAGTTTGAGATACTGAGGAATTGAGGTTTGTAGGTCCAGGTCATCTTCCTGTCACTTTTAACTGATCAAACAAAGAAAAGTGTATTTCTGAGTTTGATTTTAATAGCCGAAATCCCTGTACTTTAGAACCTGTGTCAGCAAACCTCTAAAACGCCATGAACCCCAAATGATGCAAGAAAAGCTGAGAAGAGGCTGAACTGTGAATGGAGTTAACAAAAAAGCAACTGATTTTCTATTCCCTAACAGCGGGGGACCCCAGTCTCCCTTTTGCTTATTACTGTAGCATCCATTCTGTTTGTTGAAAATCTTTGTAATCACAAGTGTTACCCACCCTCACATAGTAAAAACATAAATAAGGAAAGTTTAACAAATAATTAAACCAGATAAAACTTTGTTACAAAATCAGCACAAACATTTGGTGAACTTTACCAAGATGCAATGTTTTGAATTTGTTGAGGGTATATGACGTGAAAAAAACACCTCTGCTTTTGCAATAATGCCATTAGTTCCTCCCCCTCTTCTTTCTCTTCCCTTGAAAGAAAAATATGACCAGCTTTCTCTGCTTTAGGTTTTTAGGTAACTCTGGAATGAAATGGCCAAATTTAGCCTATAAGCATGAAGCATTTTGAAACATAAATGAGTAAGCTGCACGAGGAGACCTACAGAAACCTCCCTAAAATACTGTGGCAAAGGTTTCTATTAGAACTTGGAGGGAAACTGGAAGTCAGATTCTTCCCTCCTGATCACAGAGATCTGCAGTGTGGCTGTCTACACCTGACCTAATTTTCCACGCATCCCTGAAAACCAACGCAGAGAAAGAGGCACTTTTAGGATAGCTAGGCACTTCCATCAGATGGGCTGCACTGTCCCACCAACTCCCCTTTTTTCTTCATGGAAAGGTAGCCTGCAGTGACTCATTCAGACAGACTTGTCCCCATTACAGGTACCTCTGCTTTGTCACCTGCATCCCACTCCAGCTGCCTGCTGGTGGATAGTGGTTCTGAATACCACAGCATGTCCACACTTGCGCTGGAGCAGACTGGGCTTTACCCTCTTAGCTGTTGGAAGCTCAAGACAGAATGCATCCTGTGATGAAAGGAAATCATGCACAATGCAGTTCAAAGTAGCAAAACTGTTTGCTGAGCTGGCAGGAAATTTAACTTAGCACATGGAACTTTATGCTGCAAAGATTAAATATTCTTATTCAGATGAGAATGAAAACCTTGTGATTGCCTTATCAACTGAAACATGTGTAGAGCTTCCAGTAACCAAGCCATAAAAGCACTGACATACTTGTGCACTTTACAAAGGTCTTCCTAGTCCTTCCCCTTGTTCCTCTGAAAACGGTTTTGCTAAGACAGGATGACTGCCTGTACTACTGGCATAACTTCAACCAGTTGGCAGTTCATCATATTATTGGTACAAATTCAGCTCAACAGTGTCAAATGGGTGGGGTGTAGACAAGAGAATATCAGATCTGTGCAGTCTGGTAAGTTCCCTCTCTCTTGCTTTTTAGTTTCTTTTTCCATAAAATTCCCCAGATGTACATCAAATTATTCTGGTATTTAAAAGTCTAATTTAACTTTTGAAGGAAGAAACATCTGTATTTTCCTTCTTGTTGAATTGTGTTCTTTAACACAGAAAAGTGTCAATGGCAGAATCTAACCATGTAGATGCACTACAAACTCCTATATTTTCACACCCTAGAACCGTGAGCTGCAAATGGGATGCTGCAGAAAAGCTGCTGGCAAGACTCTGGGAAACCATTACTACATCTTTAGCATGGTGTTATTCTCTTTTCCTTTTCTTCCCAAGGGTGCTGCTGCTGACCATTGTCATTTAGAGGATATCAGGCTAACAGGAGATCTGATGCCATCTCTCAGGCCTCACTTCCTCCAGAACACAAGCACCTGCCACAGTAGCAGAGCTGTGCCCTGCTTGAGACCCAGTGTGGCCAGTTCTACCAAACTTGTCAAATCCCAAGTAACACATTCCTGAAGTGGCACACCACGGTTCCTGGGATGGCAAGGCTGGGTGGTCTCATGCAGGGAGTCAGCTGGGGGACAGTTCACTCAAGCAAGGCAAACACCAGCAATGCTCACGAGACTCAAGAGCAACAGAGTTGAGCAGAAACAGAGCTCCCACTCTCAGAGGTCTTCTCAGGGTCCTGTGACAAGTGGTGCGAGTGTCTGTGCTCTAAATCCTCCTCGTGCCACTACCAAAGTGTGCTTATGTAGTAAGGACCTGCAGAATGCTGCCTCAGTAAAAGACACCCCAAGAAGTTAATATAGAATTTTATTAGCAGCCTATTAAAAGATAATATTAGTAATATTTGTAAGAGTATTAAGAATAGCCATGTAATTTCCAATTTTCATAAGAGATCAAACCATTTTTAGGGTGCCTTATGAAATCAGTCTGGCATCATTTTCCTGTTGGGAAGTTAGAGCAGCTTTTGTAGGCAACATACAGAAAGCTGAGTGCTCTGCATCATAGTTCAGAAGATCAATAGATCCCTTTGTTCAGGGATCCTGAAATTAAAAGAAGAAATTTCTTGTTTATGTACTGCCTTGGCCTATAACTCCTGGTTGTTGCTAATAAAAGTCCTTTCAGAGCACTCTAAGTCATCAGACTCTTGAACATCTTTCTATAAAAGCATTAGATAGAACAAAAATAGAGAAGAAAAAGAATCTCCTAAAGTCTGCCTTTGCACAGGTAATGTATCTTTGAGTATTAATTTCAAAGTGGGTAGAGAATACACTTCTGCTTGGCATGGAAATAAATAGTGGAAATAATAAAAAATCAGGAAATATTCTTAGCTTATCAGTTCTATGGTGTATTAGAAACTTAGATGAGAATAATTTTCATGATGAAAAGTTAACTGTGCATGTTTCTGAACTGTTATTGCAAAATAAGAGGAAGGGGGAAGTTTAATAACTACTGTTTTGGGTTGGGCTCCTTTCTGTGCTTTTACATATCTTTTAACAGCTGTGGGCAGGGGACCATGGAGCGGACATATTTCTGTTCTCAAATGGAAAAAAATAACCTTCAGAAATTTTCATTGGACAATATTCAAAAACTAAGAACATTTAAATTTTTCCTCAGGCAAGAAGCCATTTTACAAAAAGACAAATTGCAAGAACCACCCAAACAGACCAAAATTTTCAATAATTTTTCTTTTTTGAGGTTTGTTTTGACATAGTCTTCATTTTCACACTCAACCTACTGTGAATTCACCCAATTTCACAATTTGGGTGTGACCTCTTTCACACCCAACCTCTTAAACAGCACTGCATGAACAACTTTTAGATAATGAGAAAAATCAGTTAGTAAAATAGTATTTTAAAGGAAAGTTGCCACCTTACAAAGTGGATGTTTAATGTTATGTTAATAAATGTTTAGGTTTGGCCTCCTACAGAGGAATATATTGCTATGTAATAAGTTCTGGATGTGTGCATGTCCCACTGGAGATGAGAACAGATGCTACTTTGAAAGTAAAATTACTTTTCTAGAAACTTGTAGATAGATTCTGAGGTACAGATTTTCTTTCTAGAATGGCCAAAGCAATGCTAGCTAAGCTTCTAATATGTTTAAGCCTTCTAAAAATCTTTTCTCATGGACTCAGACTTTTAATATGCAAATTCAAAGTCTGCTTTGCTTAAGAGTGCACACTGCTGCTGCCTCTCCATGACAGCTGATGTGCACTGGTGGGAAATGTTTAGCAACACTCTAGTGTAGGCAATGCCAGAGAGGCTCACTCTTGGTTTTGGGAAGCACTTCAAGACAGCAGTGCAGTAGAGCATTTAGTTTGTGTGTTATACTCAAGCCCAGATGCAGACACATTGTCTTCAATGAATTGGTTAAATGATGCAAGTTAAAGAAAGAGCTGAGAGAACTCTGCCAGATCAGAGGCTGACAGGGCAAGCAGTCAGACTCTGGCCAACTGGAGCTTTTTTCTACACACTGGAAACCTCTGCTCCAGCTTTGATTCATTCTTTGCCACCCTGTGTCACACCACCTCTTCAATTCCCAGAGCCTCTCCAGAAAGCATCAGATCACTTTAGCGACTGAATTAGCTGCTTGTTTGCCCATGGCACAGTGCTGATATTTCCAAAGTCCTCTTGGGAAGCTCTCCTTTGCAATAGTTGGTGCCACATAAGGGTCTTAATTTTTGTAAAGGTAACTTATGGACACTGGAATTTTTGCTAATTCTTGCTAATTTCATCTGGCTGAGGCTGACGCCAACTCTCTGCCTTGCGTGACCTCTTGAGAAGAAGAAGTAAGACGATCCTTTGTTGTTTTTTTTCACAACTGGGCTCCAGAGGAGAAATTCCCAATTCAATCTGCAGTGCTCTGCAACGCAATTCCCTCCTGATGCCCTCTCCCAGCCTCTCGTTACTGTAAATTGCAAGGACTTCATGGAGCTGGGAGCCTCCTCTGGTATTGTACATGCAGCAGACAGTGGTGTTTTCACACAGCTCCCTCCTGACCTGACTGTAGCTATGAAGACTTTGAATGGAGATGGTTGTGCAGACTTTAAATGGGCTGCAGACCAGTGGAGGATGGGTGCAGTTGCAAAAACTGCCCAAAGCAAGGAAGTCATATGTGCAAGGGAGACCAACAGCAGCATCAGTGTCAGCACTACTGAGTCATCTCCCTGTTGGAACCAAGTACAATAGTGACACTGCCCCGCCGATGCCTTCCCTGCAAAGAAGTAATTTATTTTTCACCCTCTGTAAGATGGAGGTCGTCCTTCCTTTAAGCTCATGAAACCATCCTCTGTTTACTGAGTTTGGTTGCATTTATGCAACTTGTGTGTGTTATATCACAGACAAGTTCCTTGGTATTTATGCAGTGGGAAAAAATTCAGATGAGTAAACTCATGTTTTATGACTCAGCAGACATCATCTCAGTTTCTGGCTTGCATACGATCTCTTTCTACAACCTTCGACCAGCTCCTTAATCACTTACTGTGCCATCCCTAAACAACTTCCCTTATCTGTGTCTCCTCTTCTATCCATCGCCTCCTTATTGCAAATGTTATCCTACATATTTGTGTAGCACTTACCAGCAAAGAAGCTTTGCTTCTGACAATCCCAAGGCATCACTGGAATTAAGAGTAATATCTGAGTAATCAACCACACCATTTCCTCATCCTTTAACATGTCCTCTGGATGCCTTCCAAAAATTGCCAAACTAGAAACTAGAGCACTAATAAGAATGTATCTCCTGTCATGTAGTTTGGCTAAAGGCTTCAGAAATAGGGAACTTTCAATGCTGAAAGACTCAGCACAGATGCTGTGCCGGCAGGGAACAAGGATGCAAAGGGAGAATTGGAGCCATGAGCTGCCTGGCAGCTACTGCAAAGAGAGAAGCTCAATTTATTCACTGTAACATTCTCTGTCTCATCTTCTTCCTGCCAGAGTGTTGTGCATAGGTGACAGAACCCAGAAAATACACTTTGTTGCTTCCCCATAGGCTTAGAGTTATCAGGAGATATCAGGACTTTTCCTGGGAGTCTCCCTCCTATAAGACATTCCCAGGCAAAGAGCAAGGAAAGGGAAAGTGAAATACTCCCGAAAGAGCTGCCTGGAGATGTTGTAACATACAAGACACCATGAGGTACCTCTATACTTGTATCACCTGTAAGCAAGGTGCCTCATAGCTAAAAAGTAGTTCTGAAGTTCAGGAAAAGCTGACAGCAGCCATAGCAGTAGGTTTGAAGAAGAAATAAATGCCAAAGACAGGACAAAATGAGAGCACCCCTCCTTCTCAATCAGTTTCTTGTGGGCCTAGTTTTGCCACTGAGAAGCAGTTGGGTGGGACTGGTGTCTTTCGGCAGTACCCAAGGACTTTATAAGCATTTGTGTGGCAGCAGCTCCCTGTTGGATCTGCTCTCCCAAGCAGCGTTTCTGTACCAAGACCCAATGGATTCCACAGCACTGCAATGTCTCCTGCAGGGTCGGGGAGCTCCCACAAGGTCCCCATGGCAAGCTGCTAAGATGTGTGGGATAATTCTGCTTAGGAGGGAGCAGAGGGTTAGGAGACAGCACAAGGTTAGGAGAAAGAAGATAGCACAGTCTTTCCACAGTCCTGCTCCACTTGGAGAGGGGTTTCTGTGGTCTGTTATGAAGTGCTGGATGTTTACATTTTGCTTTTCCTGTCGGAAGAAATAGATCTGGCAAACATCCAGCAAGCTATTTCTGGAAAACTACTTTCCTGGTAATTAAAAGCACCTGGGCAGACTTTCCTTGTCCAAACAGCAGTGTCTGGCCAGGCCAGGCTTTTAGGGTCAGCATTTCAGGCAGTGAACAGCTTTAACAGTGGCAGAAACTCAAGAATTCAAGGTATTCCTTCTTCACCTCATGCATTTTGAATGTCGATTTGCAACCCAAGGTAAAGATGACAACGGACTGAATGAGTCTGTGACTGTTAAAGTAGCAAAAGCTCCTCAAACCCCAGGCTTTCCTTCTGGCTCTGCCAGGTGTTCAAAGATCATGAGAAGAACTTAGAAATCATGTGTTCTTTGCCCTACCCCTCCCACCTTCTGGGTTATGGTTCTTTAGGGAGCTTTTGGATCATTTTTCAGGATCCAACCATATTTCATTTAAAATAAAAGCTTGGAGTCTTTCCCGCTTGTGACGCAAATGCAAGACCTTCCGCAAGGAAAAAGCCTGCTGCCATGAAGCTGGCAGTCACACTGTTAAAGGTGGTGCTGCTGTAGTCAAAGTGAAATTAAACCAGAGAAATTGAGATGACTGCAATTATTTATAGTTGGCTGGCAGCAAGATCAGACTTTGCACTGCATTTTGGCCTCTACTACTTCCTTACTAGCTTTACCAGTCCATGGGTGTCTCTTAGAGAATGCATTGTGACTACCTACTGATGCCTGGGGAGGGCAGGGGGACTGGCAGGACCTCCTGAGAGCAAGATTATCTGTTGGCTAACAGCTGTATGCCAGCTTCTTATGCCAGAACCTAGGTGAAGCAGTAAAGCTCACATGGCCAAAGCAAGTGCTGTGTAGCTAGTGGGATACCAAAGGGAACATGGCCCACATTTGTGGATAAATGAGTTATAGAAGTAACAGGACATGGATGACAGTCTTCTGTGTCCAGAAGAGGGCTGAAGAACAAGGGGAGGCAAATTAGGGAATCTTCTTGGCGGCAACCCTCTAGAAAGGAATAGCACCAACACTGACTGCTAAATAAATTCCTTCCTGTTTCTCTGCTAAAGCTCTTCTTTTTCTTTTGCCTATGCCTGTCTTAACTTCTTCCTCAGCCCATGCTTTTATACAGCACCAAGCTCCAGTGACATACATCAGAAAGGTCAGTTCATACAAGAAAGGGAAGGAGTTACTCCATGAAATCTTCACTCCTCAAAAGAAAAATCTAAATTATTTCTCATATCTTATAAGGCTTATTTGGAAAATCAAAACTACTAATGACCATGCAGACAGCAATCAACATTAATCTTTCTGTATCTTAAGACCTGGGCAAGTTAAAACCTGAGGACCTCTTGAGAAGGAGAGCAGCAGATAAAATTTTGATAATTAATCAGAATCTCTTGGCTACTCAGGTCAACATATTCATGGTTTTAACTTTAATTTTGAATCATCTAGCTTCAGACAAAGACTTGGTGCATTGTGGAGATACACACCCCTTGTAGCATCAGAACTGGCTTATAGCCTAGGTAAGATTGATGCTGCAACAAATAATTTAAATTGGGTCGTAGCTATCTCACCAAACCATATATTAATAGTGAGAGCAAGATCAAGTTCTGGTGAAGAAAAAATATGCTTTCTAGAAGAGAAACTTAATCAGTTTTATTCCCCAGATTAATTAAGTATGCTGGATATAGGAAATGAATTAATTTTGAAAATGCTCCATTATAATTCCCTCTGATAACCACTAAGAAGTATAAGCACATCTTCCATTATCTCCTGCTTTCCTCAGCTACAGGGATTAGAAATCATTCAAAAGGACACACTGCTTTGAAACTACAACACACCCACCTGCCTGGGACCCAGGCAAGACCGGTCACATCATTCTAGTAGATGGGCCTGGTGAGTATTCCCATGACAGGGATTTTTTTCCCTGTATCTGTCATTAAGTGTCACTCTTAGAGTGCATTAGCACAAAGAAGCCAGTGACTGAGAGTGAAGAGCTCAGTCCTAGCAGAAAGCCTCAGCACTGTCTGCTTTGTCAAAGATGACAGCATAGTCTGACAGAAAACCCATGCAATGTGCTTATGGCCTCTCCTGCAGTGCTTGCAGCCACAGAGTGAGTCCTACCTCAGCAATGCTCCTTCAAAAAGAAAAACCCCTAGTTTCAATGTTTCCTTGCTTTTGACTGCCTGATTTCATGTTCTGACAGTTTGTTTTATTCCTGATCAGCTGCTTTAAATCTTTATTTCCTTGCTTTAATGTCACCTGGAGGTATGAGTTGCATGAAGAAATAAGGCAGTAATTTTTTGCCATGCCCATGATATCTGTTTCCCCCTCACCCTGTTTTCTTCCTGTTTCTATTCTCCCTGGCCACTGTTATTTCTTGCCAAAAAGGAGCGGTTTTGCAGTGACAAATTTAATTTGAGCAAGTGTACTGCTGCAGAACCACATACAGTATTTACCTGAAAGAAGTTATGTGCTTAATCTCTCAACTAGAAACAGAGGTGACAGGTACAGCTCCTTAGCCAGGCACTCATGGGGACTAAAAGACTGCAAAGCCACATCCCCTCTGGCAGAGAACATAGTCCATGGAGCCACTGCTCCTCTGCAAGGTATGCTTTGGAGTTACTCTGCTCTGCAGCAATGAGGAATGAGGACAAGTGTAGAAAGTGACAAACAATTCCTTATTTTCATAGCCTGTAAAGTTTTTGTAACACCTTACATCTGTATAGATGCACTTGGGAAAGTTCAGGATCTTTCAGAAAAAGGAAGTTTTCCTTTTTAAGAGGACAGATTATTCACCTAACCTTTAAGCTGTCAGCTGTAAAATTAACTTGGATTGTTGCTGGTGAGTGCCTGTTGAAGCAGACTGAATCTAATCCATCAGTTTTCCAAAGGATCTGTACCTTCCACGGAGATTGTTAGTTGTGGATGTGGCTTCCTTGCCCTTTGGACTCTTGTTTTCCTGGGGAGCAGAAGTACTGTTCAGAACAGCCTGTTTAACTGAGGAATGACAGGTGGGAGCAGTGCACACACAAGCTAATAATCCTGAAAGTAATGTGCTGGTTCATCATTGTTCTCATGCAAGAAGAACACAGGGAAATAGCAGTATTTCATTCAATATTTGATGTGTAGTTTATTATTTCACTTACCAGAGTTTATTGAACATTTGTTTAAAAGCTTTCCTCAGTAGCATCAGAAGGTTGTACAGCAGTGACTGGGTTCAAGCGACAGATAGAAAGGAGTTAGTTTAAAAAATAGATAATTTAAAAAATGTTACCAAAACCCAGAACCTGGGATTTTTGAAAAGCATGCACCAAGCGAGGCACTTGGCTTTCAATGACAGTTGAAAGGCTAGCACAAGAATTTGGCCAGCTGAGCCTCAGCATGTCTTAAAGGATGTTTAGGGCTGTGGTGCCACAGTAAATAGCAGGCTGTTGCCAAAACACCATTTCCAGTCAGACAGGACAAGTAAACAAATGAAGATCAGAGCACATCACCAAGCATTAGAATTGCATGTGCAGGGATGCAGATTTAGAGCCAGGGAGCTCAACCATGACAGCTGGGATGTGCACTGATAATTTTTGATGTCAGCTTTTGTTTTATTCCCAGGAAAATTTCTTCTTAGCTTTCTTGCCATCTTGCTGTTTAAGCTAAGGGTTGTTGCCAAGCTGCTTGAAACCATCCCAACCCAACCACAGTGGTTTGAACACAGTAAATAGGACTTGACATCCACCAAGAGAAGCCTTAAGATATCTTTCTGATGTAGTGATGGATACAAGCACTTCAGGGATTCAGCCTCACCTCTTCCTTTTTGCATCTTTGCTTCCTATCATTTTTTGTATGCCTTTGTAAAAAGAAGATGTTTACCTTAAAGCAGACATTTCTGCAGAAAAATACTAGTTATGTGTAAAACAGGCCAGTTGCATTCCAGCCAGTAGTTTTATTGATCAGAAAACTGCTTCTTCCACTTTTATGGTATTGCCAAATGTACGTTGCCATGAAAATAGTTCATGCTTCAATACTATCTGTTAAACGAGCACAGGATGATGTGCCTATGTTTTAGGTGCAATCTCTGCTATGGACCAAAAGTGAAATCACCCTGAAGATGCTAATTGCTCTCCTAGGATGTCCACAAGCAGTCTGTTACTGATATATTTGACATGCATCACACTTGGAAGACACCTGCACTTCTGCATAATTTCTCCACATTATTACTTACAGGGACAAGCGGGGGTAGGGGTAGGGTTTTGCTAATAAGCAAAACTATAAAAGCCCAGCATTCAAACTGTGCTCCACCCTCCCACCACAATTTGTAATGTCAGAAGAAAGGGAAAAGGAGGCTGACTCATTTTGTCAAAGAATTTAGGTAGATTTAATTTTAACCTTTTAACTTTTTCCTTTTTTAATGGATACCTGTCACCTTGGGATTTCAGTGGTCATCCATGACTCTGGAACAACAATCCTCTGATGTGGAAATCTTGGTGCTGTTTAAGTATAGGTATTTTTGCAAGTGGTATCACAACCATGGCTTTTCTAACAAGTTTCTTAAAGTTTCAGTACTTAAAGGTGGCAGGGTGTGTTGTGAGAGATCATGGTAGATGGGGCTTCTGGACAACATAATGTATCCAGCCACTCCTTTTTTAATGCCCTTGACAGAGGTTGCCAGTCATGCACACACCTGCTGGTTTCCAGGAGGCAGGTGATTTTCACTCATTATCAAGCGCAGACTCAGCTGTTGCAATGTTTTGTAGCACCAAGTTCAGCTTGGTGTTATTTCATTTGGATTATATGGTGTCATTTATGGAACTTAAATAGTAATTGAAAGTAATTCCACTGGAACTTTATTTGCTGAAAAAAATTTATGCCTTTCTTTCATGAGCTTGGACACAAGGACAAAAAAATTGGCAGGTGGAGAAGGGGAAATGTTTTGCCAGTTTCTGGTATTTCCCAGAATCCTGCCAGTCACTGCTTCATGGCTCTCTATGCCACCTCAGAGCTCTAGCTCCTGTGTGGGGCAGCTGAGCTATGGCTGTGGCCTTTGGTAATATGACAGAGACTGCCTATACTGAGCAGGGGTTTCCTCTTGCCCTTTCTGCAAGTCTGAATAAAACTCTGATATATATTTTTTTGTGCTAGAGCCCTTTGCAACTCATGATATTACTTCTGGCTGAAACCAAGTGATTACATGGGAACTTGCGTTGGTGAGACAGGCTATAGGACCACAACTTCCTTCCTACTGGAACAGAGTCCATTCATTCCTGTATAGAAGATGACCTATTTAAAAGGCTAGTGTCCGTTTGAACTCAAATCACCTACAAAAATGTTCTGTTGTGTTAGAAACAGCTCAGGTGCTGTAGAATCATGCATATGCTGAGTTGGAAGGGACCCACATGGCTCCCAAGAAATCCAGCTTCTGGCCCTGAACAGAACTCCCAAAATCACACCATTTGCATTGCCCAAACTTTGTCAGGCTTGCTGCTGTGACCACCTCCATGGGGAGCCTGTTCCAGCACTCAAACACCCTCTGGATGAAGAACCTTTTCCTGATATTCAACCTGAACCTCCTCTGAGTCAGCTTCAGGCCCTTCCCTCAGGTCCTGTCACAGGTCACCACAGAGAAGAGCTCAGTGCCTGACTCTCCTCTTTCCCTTCCGAGGAAGTTGTAACTGCAATGAAGACTCCTCTCAGTCTCCCCCTGGCTGAATGAGGACCAGCTGCTCCTCATGCAGCTTCCCCTCCAGGCCCTTCACCATCTTCATAGCCCTTCTTTAGATGCTTTCTAATACGTTTATATCTTTCTCATATTGTAGCACCCAAAACTGCACACAGGCCTCGAGGTGAGGCCAGACCAGTGCAGAGCAGAGCAGGACAATCACCTCACTTGACCTCACCTCCCCTGACAGGCTGCTGATGCTGAGCCTGAGGCATCCCAGGACACGGCTGGCCCTCGTGGCTGCCAGGGCAGCTGACTCAATGCTTTGGAGCGTGCTTGTCTGTGGGGTTTTAATGCATATTTTCCCTTCAATTGCTATGTGAAAGATATCCTCCCACTCACCTGCCTTCCCACACAAAGGAAGCTGGCCACTGAGTGAACTTAAGAGATTGAAAGCATTACCGACTTCCAAAAAGTCATTTTCAGCTACAGCACTTTAAAGGCTTCTTGGAAACTGTGGAAAAATATATATATATTCAGTTCTTTCAGGGTTTTTTTTTTTTTTTGGTGGCTGGCCCCCACAGAAAAAATTGTCTTCTCACCCTCAAGTCAAAATAAAACCATCCCAAACCTGGGACCAGAACTCAAGTTAACTTCCCTCTCATTGTAAGAAGTGCCATGATTTCTTTGAATACCCTGTCTGTTTCACCCTCCTGAAAGATGGCTCTGCTCAATGCACCTTTAATGTCTTGTAATTAAAAATAAAAAAGTACTGTTTAGGAGTTAAAATACTACCCAGCAGTCCCCAGTCAGTACCCCCTGCAGCTACAGGCTGTGGAGGGCTTGCACCAGCAGAAATCAGGTTAGAGCCCCATCCAACATTTGAAACCATCCTGCATCCCTCATGATGATAGGACCATCCTCAGGTGAGGCATTTAGCCACTCACTTTGGTGTTTATTCACCAAAGCTTCTGCTGAAGTTAGTGTAGTGTTCCTCTGTTGCAGTGTAAAAGGGACTTGTCATTGTGCTTGAGAGTTGTTCCCAAAAGATTAATCTCTGGATTCAGTGGTACACGGAAGCCTGGAGGACCCTTTTAAGGTCTGAGGTCGTGTAAGTAAGAGCCAGAGCAATGTCAACCAGAAAGAGCATTTTGGGCTCCCATAGCTCCAGGGCATTGAGCAATGATGGACAAGACAGAAGTTCATTCAGAATTCTGTGTGGGTCACAGATGTCCCATAATGTCTGAATCTGAGGATTTGCAAGAGAAAGCAAAGCCAGAGCAGATCTTGGACCTGGGTCTGAAATCCCAGCAGAGAGCGCTTCCTCCTTTGTGAATGACAATAGTAACATACCCTGTTACATGTTAGCTGTCTTGCTGAGGTAGCAAGGCACATGCTAATATACTTGTTTCTTATATATGCTATATCCTTGTGCTTTGCACAATTTGGGCTGTAAAACAGTAGCCAAGGAATGTGCTACTTGCCCAGTCAGTGATGAATCCATCCAGTATCCTGTCTCCAGCAGTGGCATTGAGAGATTCTGTTCAGGAAGAGCAAACAAATCTGACTGCTCTCTGAGTACCATTCCTGGCATCCAAACATTACAGACTCATCTCTGCCTTCTCCCTGTTTATGGACATATTGTCCATGAAGTTCTGGAACTGCTCATACTGTTTGCCTTTAAAACCTGCTGTGACTACATATTTCACAAGCTCCTTGCCTGCCATGTACAAAAGCACTTTATTATGACTGTTAAATTTGATTTAGTGAACAGGTTTTTAATTTATCTTATTTCCAGGGAGCTTTCTCCTCTCCTGATAGAAAACTCTCAGCTTTTTAAGGCTCACTTGATAAGACAGCTGCATCATCATCCACATTTCTTTACCTGCCCTTCTTGGTATGTTCCCTCAGACCATTCTGTCCCTCTTGCAATGCTGAGAGCAGTGATAAGCCTCAGACAGGACATGAGTGCACCTGGGTTTTATACATTGGCAAAACCATGCTCTCTGCATTGTTCTCAACTTCTTTCGTGATGATGTTTAACAATTGGACACTTCTGGCTGACACTGCCCATTCAGCTGATGAATGAAACTGGGAATAACTAATGAGAATACACTATTGTGATCAAGGCTGGCTGTGGTATGCAGTTAAATATGGCCATTCTGATTTTTTTTTTTTTTTAACTGCTTTCTACTGGCAGTCTCAGTGAAAGACAAGTATTACCAGCCAGGGTAACTGCTCCAAACTGGACAGCTTTGGATCACTAAATTTTTGCACTCTTCCAATTCTGCCCAGAGAATTGGTACTATTCCTTATGATCTAAAGTAGAGCACCCATAAGTAATATGTGCATTCTTCCTGGATTTGTGTGCAGGGGCCCAACATGACTTAAACTTAGGTCTCTTTCAAAAACTTGATCATAAGGATGTGGAATAACCTCTTTCTGACACTTCCATTTGAAGAGGTTTTATGACTCAGATGCACAAATTAACTTCCAGTGAGTTAAAAAGTAGAAGCTTTAGCCCAGAAGCAACACCTACTCAGTTTCATAAACCTGTCACACATATAGCTTTAATAAGAGCCTGTAGAATAAACAAAACTCACTTATAGAAACAATTAGGCAGTAGCAGTTGTAATTCAGGAAATTTCCAGCAGATTAGTAACAAGCTGTGAAGAGCCTGTGGCCTGAAATCCAACCTTGAGCCTCTTATTCCTAGGAAATTATGTTGTGATGGTTATTGCTGCTGAACAATTAGCACCTGGAAGAGCTTTAAAAAAATTGGCTTTTAATTTCTCTTTTCCATTTTCAGCATGTGAAGGCTCCAGTTCTGGCATGAATCACAGCTCTTTGAGATCCATCTCTTCCCTGAGGTGTGCATGGGTAGCAGTGAACCAGAGAGTGCTATAAAGGGCAGGAGCATGGATCGAAGGAAGCAATCAGGTACACGTGTGATTCTTTCTCCATGGAGCTTTCAAAATCTAATCAGAAAAGCTTTTTTGGAACTCTTCTCCCAGAATTTTAAGCAGCATAGAGGACACAAATATTCCTCTAGAATCTGTACATAAGGAAAAAAAAGTTTGATTGCTATCAGTGGTTTTCTTTTTTTTTTTTTTTTTTTCCAATGAATCAAATAGAAATTGCATTTCTGTTTTATGTTACAAAATAATGAGACTTCTTAGTGCCTGATGTTTCTTGATCCTTTTTTCCCCCTTCTCTTGCGGCCACCTTCAACATATCTATCTGAGTCTTTTCAAAGGCTTATGAATCTTCATAGTTCACTCCTCTATCCTACAGACAACAGTCCCTGACAGCTGGAAGCTGGGTACTTCCAACACCCCAGAAATATCTCTGGAAAGGAGTCAGTTCTTTCCTTGAGGTCTGGTAAGAGTCAGTCAGAGAGATATCCTGAAACAGTAACAAACCCATGCTCTTTGTGTGCCAGTGTGATCTGCTGTGCATAAATCCTACTGATGGCATTAGTTATGGTTATAATTAAAGATATGCCATAAAGGCAATTTTTTATTACAATCCTCAAAATACTCTGCTTAGAGATGCCTACAAGCAAATTTAATGCAGTTCTCTGCTATTTTGGATGCTCCAGAAACGAGAATGTGTCCCAGAACTTCATAGGTTCAGGTATGCGACATACAAGTAGTCATGACATACACTCAGTGACAAGTGTTAATGAGAAAGTAATTAATTACAGAATCCATGAACCTTGTATTTGAAAAGCCCCACCAGTTATACCAAATCCAGACAGACGTGCTGTTGTGAGAATTGCTCAGCTTTCTGTAATAGCTGCTCAGTTGCTTTCTGGAGCAAAGAATTAACATTGCCTAAGAAATACAATGCCCTTTGCTTATAAATTGAGTTCTATGGCCTCTTCAATGAAGAAGAATGAGTGAACTTTAAAGTCCAAGGATGCCTAGAGTCTGGAGATGGCAACATCAGCTTGGAGATACTTAAAATTTTAACAGGTGAGAACCCCACTTCTTGCTTTCTTGGTGCATTTTCTTTTTTTTTTTTTTTTAAATTTTCTCTTTTAGAGCTGGCTGCCATTACTGCTGACATCAGTGAAGAGATTCCCACTGAATTTAAAGGACAACTGGATTAGTTACCAGGTTTTTGTGCTGGAAAGGTATGCAATTAAAAAAAAGCCACACTGTTCTCGCTGGGCTAGAGCCAAGGATGACCAAGTGTACTTGCTCAAATGCAGCTGTGGCACTTTAGGTGCAGCCCAGACAATGAAACCCAGTTTGGCCAGAAGCTGCAGTTTGGCAGTTTAAAACCACTGGGGTATGCCCAGGCATGGGGAGCAGCAACAGGGAATTTATTTTATGAGTCAGAGCTATAATTTCCAAATGGTAGGGTTTGATCTGCAGAAGTTATGTCAGCATAACAACTTCGCAGCAGCCAGTGAGACTTCTGTCAGCTGTGTGATTTACCAGGAGTCCTCAGCTGAAAAAAAATTCTCAGGTGCTTTGCACTGAATGGAAAGCATAAAGAGTTTTATTAATGTTTCTTGTATAGTGTTTATTGCCTCATTTCAGTACTCCCTAACATAGAAACCCCTCCCTTTTCTGAAGTAATTATCTATTTCCTACAAATCTTACTGATATGAAGTGATGCCTATACACTGTCTAACTCCAGCTGTAGGTCTCAGCCTCCCAAAAAAGGTTTGTGTGTGCCCTTACAGAATAATAGAATAGTTTGGGTTCGAAGGGACATTTAAAGGTGACTTAGTCCAGCAGCCCTATGATAAGCAGGAACATCTCCAACTCCATCAGGTTGCTCAGAGCCCTGCCCAACATCTCCAGGGATGGTTCATCCACAGCTGCCCTGGGCAACCTATTCCAGTGATCCACCTTCTATCTAGTCTGAATTGATGTCTTTTAGTTTAGAACAATTCCCTCTTGTCCTGTATCAATGGGCCATGCTAAAAAGTTTGTCCTCATCTTTCTTACAAGCTCCCTTTAAGTACTGAGAGGCTCTAATATGGTTTCCCAGGAGCCTTCTCTTTTCCAGGGAACAACCCCAATGTCCTTATTCTTGTGAATTTTCCCATGAACTCTCATGGAAATAGTTGCTTCCGTAATGCTATTCATATGTTTTGAGGTCTCAGAAAAGACAGGGAAATGACAAACATATGAGCTCAAAACTTCTAAGAAAATGAGGACTTCCAGTGGTTCCGTAATTAAAGATATGCTCTGTAAACTATCCCTGCCTCCCCCTTTCCCTTATCCAAGATGAATGAAATGTGGAACACTTCACTGAGCCTGGGAAGTAAGTTAAGGTTATAAAAGTGATTGCGTTTGATGATGTCACGTCCCTTTTGATGACACGGATAAAACATGTCCAAACCCGTGCCTGGAGCGGGATGAGACTTTCTCGGGGGACAGTTTGGGGACGAAAAATGGTGCAACAAGCAGAGCCCCTCACTGCGGCAAGCCCTCGGCGGGCCTCGGCCGCCCCTTACCCCGCCCGGGGCCGCGTGTGGCCGCGGACGGCGCAGCGCTCGCCTCCGGCCGGCGGCGGGGCGG
>VWYP01032620.1:262876-283294 GCA_013400435.1 Pycnonotus jocosus | reverse complement strand
CGGCCTCCCCCTGCCCCCCGCCCGGTCGCAGCGGGAGCTGTGCCGAGGTTTAACCTGGCGGTGCAGCCGCGTGGCTCCTTTCGGGGTATGAGGCTGCCCCGGTTGTTTTCCTGGGTAAATGCTGCCTTGGGTACAGCAGGGACGGCTTCCGTCTCCCCAGTGTTGTAGCTTGCCCTCCTCGTGTCGCTGCTGGTTAATTATATTAATAGGGCATATATGGTGATAGGGTATTTGTGCATTGCCCGTGCCCATCACCCGCTGGATTACAGCTTTCGGGATCAGCGCGGAGTTTCCACGGGAAAATGCTGCCGTGGTGCGGAGTGGGCAGCCCTGGCGGTGCAGGGCAGCAGATCAGCAGGAGGCCTTGGCCAGCACGCTTGGCTTTGAGGCCCCGCTCTGTTCCCACGTGTGTTGCAGGATGTTCTTCCAAGAACACCTTTCAGTGATGTAAATCAGAACGCTTGCCAGGTGACCCACTCAGCATGCTGGCACAGGCTCTCTCACCCTTGCTTCTCTCAACTGATGGTGTTCTCAGTGTTCCCGTAGGAGTGCTTCATGGCTGCTGTGAACTCTGGTGTTTTGAGGCTTGCTGAACTTTTGCTTCCAGATGTGCCCTCTTGTCCTCTCTGCCTTGATGGTTTCTGCTACAGAAGTGTGAATGTGTGTTGATAGGAACCAAGGTGCTCAGTAATCTGTGATGACAGATCTGCCTGAGAGCTGCAGAGTGGAACTGTAATGCTGCTTTTCATTTTTGACTACTTTTTCCTTACCTGGCGTTGGCACCAGCTTGTGATTACAGCCCATGGCTGTTGTAAACGTTTGCTTCCTTGTCTTGTCTGTTTCAGTTTGGGTTACCTTACACTGTTTTGTTATTTGATCTCTGTCGTTGTACCAAGCCTAGGTTTAAGAATCTCTTCCAAATAAGCGCTAAAACTGAATTGGGTATTAAAGTTCACTAGCATTTTGGAAGACCTCAGAAGAGGCCTAGATTGCCCTTGGGTACAGCCTTGCAGGATCTGCCTGCCATGACCTGTGTTGTTTGTTATTTTTCTTCTGAAGCTGGGTATGAAATCTTGTGACTTTGTGATGTCTAATGGTCTCTTAAGTCAGGCTCTTAATTGGTGTCTAGTATGATTAGTAATAATACTGAAAAAGTGGACCCTCTCCTGAATTACATGTAGTTATATTTATGCATTCATCATCTTGAGACCCAGCTGCAGACCCTCAGCTAGGTCTTGTCATCCACTGGTGTTATCAGAGCTCCTATCAATATGCTACAGGACACAGGTCAGATCTGCAGATTTTGGTGTGGTTCATGATTTTAGGTGGGAACTCTGCAGCTCATAGTGTCACTATTGAAAATTTAGAAGACAACATTCTCAATTTTGACTTAATTGTACCTGTTAATGTGAAGGCTGAGGCAAGGAAGTCTAAGTTTACCGGGCTTTTTAACTAGTGCTGATCAGCACCTGATGGAGTTCTGAACATTAGGAGCACATGCTTGAACTGCAGACAGGTGGGGAGAAAGGTCCTTTAGGATTTTTTTCCTTAGAGGAATAGGGTGTAAACCAGGTGCTCACTGATGGTGTGGTTCTGCAAATCATCCTCTCATTTGAAATGAGCAAATTTCACTGTAGCCACTCAGGTAAGGTGGGATAACTCGTATTGGAAAAGGTCATTAAGTGTTTATAGTCTATAAGCAAGTAAGCCTTGCTTGGAGGCAATGCTTTAAGCACAATAGTCTTGTTACCCATTCCAATGCTGTTCACATGGTGTAGCCCTCTAAAAATGAGGATGTTCTCTAATTGGGCACAGTTCTGCTCTTTGTGTAGGTTCTTTGTGCTGGCTCAGGTGGGTGTTAGAGTTGGCCGGTGTTGTTTGATGTGTGGCATGTACTCAGGTACAGGGACATGGCCTGGCACTACCTGGGGAGGTATTTAGCAGCTGCAGGTAGGTGACAGCAGCTGGCAGGACTGTCAGACACGTGGCATGAGCTGGGCTTCGTGTGTTGCCAGTGAGAACTATAGCCCCTTCTCTGCCAGCCCCTGAATGGGCAGGCAGCAAGTGGGGTGGCAGTGGCTCTGGGCTGGGTCTGGCCTCTGTGTTGCCTTTCAGATGACTGTGGGGTCAGAGCAGGGAGTGTGCCACACTGACACCATTGTGGGCCCAGCCGCACTCAGGGACTGGGAAGCAGCCGGAGCTGTGGAGTGGCTATGTCGTGGCAGCTCCTCAGTGGTGTGATGGGCACATGATCCTTCTGTGGTGTCTTTTACTGAAGGATAAGCATCTTGCTTATTTTTTGAGGAGTTACAACAGTAGGTAAAGTTGGAGTTGTTAAAAAACAAACCTTGCTCTCTGTATTTTATTGAGAGTGATTATATTAGTTATAGATAATAACTAGATGATAAATAACATCTATTACTAAAAGAGCAACAGACAGTGTTTTTGAGCTGTTTTGTTTTGTTGAGTGTTTTGTTTTGGTGTTTAGAATTGCAAATGCCTCTTATGTGGACCTAATAGCTTTTTGTTATATCTTATTCCATACAGAGAACTACTGATACTGTGTGAGTTGATTATATGGGATTATGACTTAATTACTGGTCTGAGTTTCCAACAGAGGAGTTTAAATGAGGAACCATCTTATCTCAAATGTGGGCTTGCCATGTGTGTATGTTGCATGTGAGATAATTTCTGCTATACATTGGTTATTATTAATCATCCTTGTTGAGTCTTCTTCTGTATAGTACACTAAATTTAAATTTTAGTTTGTGAAATTATTCTGGGTAATCTTCAGCACATGCAAGAGTTTAATAGTAATTTCCATTTAACTTTGTGATGAGTCTACATACAGCTCATTGAGAGGCTTACAAAAGAATAAAGACTGGGAAATGGAGGGCTCCCTTGCTGGTTCTGTACATGCACTTCTGGGGTAAACCCTTTAATGGCCACCATTAAAAACACAGGTATGAGCACTGCTGATCTGGAGACCTGAGCAGGCCTGAACTTAAGCGGCATACACCAGAAGGGGAAGCCGTAGCTGTGAACAGAGTTTGCTTCTGTCTGAGGAGTGTAGAAATAAACTTTTCATCTGCCGGGCCAGGTTATTTTTATGTGGTGACTGCTTTCATTTTTGTTTAAAACGGCAACACAGGTTAATTTCCTGAGCTTCTTTGTGTTCCTTACAAAGCCCCACAACAGAAGCACCTTCTGCAGTGCTCAATGGAGGCTTTGTCTTCAGCATGGCATGGATGTGCCTAGCGCTTCCTTAGAGTCATCGGCTGGCTGCACATTGCAGCACACTCACACGGTTTCCAATACTTTGAGTCTCCAGCCAGCAACACACAACAAAATATCTTCTTCTGCATATTTGAGATCAGAATTCAGGCCCACAGTGGAAATGTTGTCTGTGCAAACAGCCACGCTATTATTAGTACTTCCTCAATTATGTGAGCTACATGCAAGTCTTTGTGGAGAATTTTCATGGCATGTAATCTTTTATGGTTGGAGTTTCTAAATATGAGCGAAATTGCTGCTGTTTTAAAATCTTTGATTGTTCATTGTGCAGGGCATAATCTATATGATTTTGATTTATGCATTTCCTTCTTTCTACTGGAGTTACAGTGTATCATAGAGGGAGCATTTTGACCGTGTTGGAGAGTGGTTGGGTACTTCGATGTTTGCAGGTGCAAAGCCTGTCTATGACATTTACTTGCCTGCTTGAAAGATTCTCAGTATGTGCAAAGCTGAGAGACACTACTAACCCACTTGGTGGCTGCACATCTGGTTGTTAGCCTGATGCTTTTATTTTGACTCCAAAATTTGAATGCAAATAGTACCTTGAACATCGTGAAAGGTTGCTGGAGGTGTAGGAGGAGCTAGTTGAATTTTCTCCAGCAGAGAAGGCCTACCACTATGTAAGGATGAGAGAGTGAAAGAGCTTTGCCTTAAATGGAGCTATCAGTAGGAAATTAATTTTCAGTAGGAGATGACTGTGCAGGGGAGGACTTTAGTTGGGAGAGGGTGAACGTGTGCTAATATGAAGTGTTAGAAAGCAAAGAGTGTGGGGGAAAGAGTGATAAGGCATCACAGGAAGAGAAGAATAAAACAGATGCACTGCTCTGGAAGGCTGCACCAAGGCTCTTCTCTAAGTGCTTTCCAGCTGTTCCCAAATGTATCTGCACATAAACAGGCCTCTTGGGGCTATTAATCCAAAATTCCAGGAGAAAATCCAAGATTAAGTGGGAAAAGTATTTCTGTAATCCAGCAAAGAATGGACATCTAAATGTGGTCCAACCAGAGCTGAATCAATAAATTCATGGCCTCCTTTATGGCCTTCATGGGCTTTCAGTGGAAAAGGTATGTTTGTATCTTTCCATAAATGTTGTTGGTATTTGGCATGTCACTGAAAATACTTTTCGTGCCATCATCAGGAAATTGGAAGAACCCCTCGATATTAGAAACCAAGCAGTCCACCCATCACTCTTTTCCTTTCTGTGCTCTCTGTGAAGATACCAAAGGCCACGTAGGAAAGCTTCTTTCTCCATTGGTAGAAATGTAATAGGAGAAAAGGTAACTGTGCTTTTCACTGTGTCTCAGAACTGAAGAAATTGCCCCTACAAAGAAGAAGAAGTGGCAGCTCTAAATGGAGGAAGGTGTGATGGTGGTGTTTGCTGTGGTACCAGACCTGTGGGGTCTGTAACTGACCTTGGCTATACATGGTGCTTCAAACTCAGCTGGTCTGAGTGGGGGAGAGGGCTAAGGCTGTGTTTGACATGAGTACTGCTTTGCGGAGGAGAAGGGGCTTCTGCTGGGATCCCTCCTTACCAGTGCCTGGAAGTCTTTCTCTCCAGTGCTGCCCATCTGCTTGTTTCCTGTTCTTCTTGTACCTCCCATTTGTTTGGTACACTTCTGAATTTTCTCATTCTTTTGTACAGTTTTAGCCAAACTGAACAAGTAAAAGAAATACCTAATGTGTCATTGGCAAGTTCCTATTGCATGGAAAGGTTTTGTTGTGTTCTGCGTGTGGGCTTCTGCTTTAGGGTGAGAATATGGGTGCTTTCTTTGAATGTTGGGTTGTGTGTTTTGTTGTTGGAAGGGTTTGATGGTTTTTTGGTTGATTGGTTTGGCTTTGTGGTGTGCACAGAATGCTGTCCACATACTGTAGTACTGGTTTCTGTGTTCTGTGTACCAAATGAGCAAGGGTTTGAGTATAAGGGATAATTTGTTGAACTTCAGCCCTATTTTCCTCATTGAAGGTAAGAAATTTTTGCTTCTGAAACAGTAAAATCATCAAGTAAAGACTTGAGCATCAGGTGTGGAGCTTTATTGCAAATTACAGCCTGTCTCTTGTGGCCTGGTAAGCAGATGGAGTCTCTTAGCACTTCTGAGCCCCAAAGTCCTAGAGCCCTCTCTCCCATCATAGCCCAGGTGAGTGCCTGGGAGCTTTCCCTTGTTAGGCTGTTAGATTTGTATCTACGACATAGCTGGCCCTTCGATTAGGTGCATTCTCAGAGTAATTGCTTACTTCCTTTTGGCACTATTTGGGTAGGGACTTTTTTTTTGTGTGTCTGCTGGCTTGCAAGCAGTTGGGTTGCACCTAGCCTGCATGGGAGTGCTCCCCAAAGAGGGTTGTTTGTGCAGACCAGCTTTGTGGAAACCTAGCCTGTCCTTGGTCATTGAGGGATTGGCATGGCTTTAGATTTATATTTAAAAGCCTCTGCTAGTTCAGCAGGATTTTTTTTTTTTTAATGGAGTGTGTCAAAATGAATCATTTATGGATGTCTTGGCAGGTGCATGGTAAGAGAGAGAACTCTGCATGCCTGTAAGAAGACTCCTGGTCCAGTTCATGATGTTATACATCTTGCTCTGCTTGCTGATGATTTGTCTCTGCAATGGTAGATGGCTCTGAAGGGTGTTTTTGCACAGGAATGCTGGTGGCTTTTCTTTCTGCATTCCCCATCTTGGTGGAGCTTAGAGTTTTCTGTCATTATTTCCTCTTGTGCACTTGGACTCTAGTAAATTAGAGCACTGGTCATAAGCTTCCTTGTTTATTTTCTTATATACACATGAACAGGTCACTGCTGGCAAGCCTGTTTCAACATACCTGATTTTGAGTCCTCACTTTCAAATTGTATTTTCTAGCAGCTTTGTTCCTTGAAGTTAGAAGAGAACCATGCAAAGGATGCTAGCCGGAGTCTTGATTTGTGAGGGCCACATTGACTCATGAGATGGGGATGCTGCAAAGGATGGGGCAGCAGAGCTTAGCTTTGGGGTAGGCTAGCCTATATAAACAGCAAAGCATGGGACCATCCATGGTGTTACAGATTGGGAAAGCTTCCTGCTGCCTCCTCATAGCAGTTGTTATGCCTGCAGGATCAACAGTCCCTGTAGATAAGTGAAGGTTGGTTCTTTCTGCTGCCTTTTCTTCCCGCTTTTCCTTGTGCCCAAAATAGCTCAGAAAATGGAGTCCCAGACTGTCCTCTTGAAACTTTCAACTTAATGTTCCTGAAGGTGTCATAATACAGAAGTGGAAAATTGTGAGACTTCATTTTAGTTACGTTCATGTGTCTCCGTCAGCTTAAGGACAGCTGAATTGTTAGTTACTCTCTGAATTCATAGTAACAGACGTCCCATCTTTGTCTTTATTTGTCAAAACTTGCTCTGCTGCTTGACTTTGTGCAAGGTGGTCTCTGTGCTTTGAAGCTGAAAGAGCAGGATGGATGCTGGAGTGGAAATGCACGAGGCTTCCACCACCGAGGACATCTGGGTTGGAAAGGCAACCAGTTTTGTGTGCTGGCAGGGGTTTGGGGTAAATGAGCTCTCTGAGAGCAAGATGTGGTTTTGACTGACAAAGAGAAGGGCTTCCACTGTTCTCATCTGTGATGCAGGTGAAAGAAATGCACATTAGAAGAAAGTAACAGTGTGGAACCATCAGAAGATACTGACTCGGCCTTTCTGGTGGTTTTAGTACAATATGAGATGTGCCATGGTTTCACTGTACTTTATAACCAATAAACATGACTTTTTATGAAACACAATCTGAGGAAAAGAATGGGTGCCTGTGGCTGGCATTAAATTTGCATATGCAAAATTGTATTGTTTTAATCAGGGAGTTTAGCGTTTTCTTCCTTTTGTGATCATGATCTTTGATTCTGCAGGAATTTTACATACTTATAAATACATCAAATTGAGGGGGAAATACGATGAACAACAATAAATTGGTAGGGTCCTTTTGGATCATCAAATTCTGTTTTCCTTGCTTGCTTTTCTCTAGTGCAGGCAGATATGGGAATTCTAGTGTCCTCTTGACACTGCATGTTTTATAATTGTCCATTTATTACCAAGTTTGGAACTGAGTCCATGGCATTGCTGCTACATGGATTGTACTTTCTAAAATCTAGTATTCTTTCCATCTGCTTGCAGGGTCAGCTGCTTCTTCTAATACTTGGCCTGAAGTTCAATACCAATGAAAATGTCCTTTTGGTGGTCAATTCTGATGTGATTTTTTTTCCCCCCGCTAAGTAGGTTGTGCCTGGTTAACTGAAGTGTTTGATTTCACCTTCTATGGATTTATACTTTTTTTATTTTATAAAGGGGAAATATGGGAACTGTAACCACAATTTCCTTCCCACAGTCTTTGTAAATGTGTGTCTTCAACAAAAAAAGAAGTTCTTTCTTAGGGGAAGTTTGTTATCTTTGGTTCAGTTTACATAACTCTTTCAGGGTAATTCACCTCTCATTCTGTGCAGCTGGGCACCAGGGAGAAATGAGCAGCCCAGCTTTGAGGTCAGGATCTGGCCTTTTTACCTGGCACAGGCCTGGTGTTCCAAACTCAGAGTTTCTGATAGATTTTGTATCTGACAGCTGAGAAAAGGAGACTGACGTGCTCCTACATGAGGTAAAGGAGCAGCAGGACAAAAGTTTGTTTTTTGTTGTGTGTGGTCTTGGTTTTTTTTTTTTAATTCATTATCTCTGCTGTTCAAAATCCTATTTCTGAGATGAAAAAGAAAAAGAATTGTGGAAGTTTCTTTTGCATTTTTTTCAAGTAAGTGATAGACTAGCCAGTTATTCTAATTAACTTTTGTACTAATTTTAAGACTTCTTACAACCGACTAAAAAGCTGCTTGCTTTATTGGTACTGTTAAATTGAACATGTTCATTGGCGTGATTGGTGAAAAATTAAATGTTACCACATCCACTTTACAATAATTGAAACTATCCCTGAGCATATGCTAAGCACTGATAGGTATTGTGAATGTGTTAAATGAAATCCAATTTTAAGACATAATTATGGGAAAGGACAAGGCTGTAAGATCTGGAAGTGGATCTGTTGGGCCTTTGTTCTGTAATCTCCATAACAATGCAGGTAATAGTATATGACAAATCTCAACAATACACTCCTTTGTCCCTATTAAAAGAGAGAAAACTTGCCTTTGTCTGTAACTTATTAAGGATTTGGAGTTGGACATGTTAAAATTTTGGGGAGATAGTTCCAGAGGAAAAAATGTAGCTCATTAACAAAAGGAAAAAAAAGAGTTATTTTATGTATTGAATCCATTTGGAAACAGGCCTTTTCCCCAGCTTAACAGTTACAGATGAAATGTTGTTCCAAAGTGTTTAGATGTTTCTTCATAAGATGTGACTTTAATGGCCAAGTTCTCCAGCAGCATGTTAGTGCATTTTTATCTTCTTGTCTTTCTCTCCAGTGATTTTTTTTCACTACTGCTGATGGGTGGTTGATCTAAAATATAAGTGTCTTAACGTATTTTTTATGTGGATTTAAGATTATATAATGAAAGTGTAATTGCTTCTGAGCTTTTATTGTGTGTGCCCAATTCCTCTGTGACATTCTTGTTTCTGATGTCTGCTGTACACTCATAGTAAAATAGCCATATTAATAATGAGCTCTCTATATTCATGAGTTTGAAGGCCTAAAATTCTTGGGAAAAAAGAGCTGTATCCTTAACTAACTTTCTAATGAGCTTTAAAAAAGCCACCAAACACCCAAACTAAAAAAAAGTATTCCAATAAGCTATTATATGCTTTTGATGATTAAAAGATATAATTAGTTTATTGTACTCTGAATTAAGCTAACGTTCTCTTTCTTTCTTGTCCTCGATATTTTTGGGGGGTCCTGCCACTGCTGATGAGTGTGCATGTGCTGAGCTTTAGCCAGCAGCAAATATTTGCAGGTGGATGCAATATCTGCAGCAGCCTTAGGCAGTACTCATTTCCCAGTCCTACAAGACAGATAGATCTATGGCATGTGGTTTAACTGGTATTTATTTAACTATTTTCTTCTGACTCAGTCTTCATAATTTTACATGTATCTGTTCAACTATTTCCTGGTTCAGTGTGTGAAGCACAACACTGCAGGAGGAGTGAGCAGAAGGTCAGAGCTGCTGTTGAGTTACTGCAGAACATGCTTTCCCCTCTTCACTGATAATGGAGCCTAGTTCTCTTTGTGGTGGAATTGGTTAGGACTTCATCTAAGTGGTGCACATAGTTCTCTTCTAAATTTCTGGAAGTTTGAGCAGCCTACAAAAAAAATTGTCCTTTTCATTGACTTGCACTGTTTTTGACTTGCAGAAAGGGACTGCTGTCCATCCAGCAGTTATTAAGTCATTAATGTTAATGAGTGGGTGATTCACACAGAGCAGGCCCTGCTCCATCCTGGCAGAGCCACTGCCTGCTTGCAGTGCTGCTGCTGGGCAGAAGGTAATTTCTGATAACCTTCACTGTTACAACCCACAGGTTATATTGCATGCAGACTTCTGTGCAGTGCATTTATGGTTTGTAAGCAAGCAGTGTGTGCAGTGATTCCTCCTATCCCTAGGTTTTGGGCTATTGACAACACCTGGCACAGTTGCTAAGACTAAATTCTAATGCCCAAATCTGCGAAAAACCTGTTGCTACTTGATTGAGTCTCCTGCAGTCTTGTTTCTGCAAATTGCCTACCTTAGTTGCTTCTTCCCTCTTGTAAATGATATTTTAATTGAAAAAAGGCAAGATGAAAAAGAAAAATGTGTCTCATATGTAGACATTTATTCAGGCATTGCTACATGTGGTACACTGTTGTCTCCAGATTTCATTAAAATTCATTCCATGAATGTTAATCTGAGTTTTGCAGTGAGAACTGGTCAGCTGAACATTCTGTCTCCTCCTGTAGAAATGTGTGGAAAAGATGGGAGATAAGATAGTGCCAAACTTCAGTTTCCGTTCTGAACAAAGACCTCTTACTTTTGCTTTCCTGAAGTCAGACATTTGCTGTTTCATGCTCCAGCATGAAACATAGCACTGATGAAATCCTGCTGGAGTTCTTAAGATAATGACTGAAGTTCCAGGACTTGCAGTAAGTTGTTGTGTCAAGGTTTGTTTGAGGACTTGGGAGCTGCTCACCTACCACCCCTCAAATCTTTTTTTTGCACTTCCCTTTCTTGCACTGGTTATATTGTGTGACCTAGAGGTTGTAAATGCCATAGGACACTATAGTTGTACATAGATACTACTAAGGAATCTTGTGAGGTTAGGATCTCTGGCAATGACTTCAAAAAAGAGATCTTCCTCAGTCAGCAGGTGCATACTGGAAATCAGCATAGTGCCCCACCTCACCTGTCTCCACCAGGATTCACTTCTGCTCACAAACTGCATCAAAAATGAAAGCTGCAGGGGGAAAAAAGCTTCCTTTATACAGCTTCCTGTATCTTGTGAATACAGGGTTCCTTTTTGGTCATGAATGGGTTATAAATCAGACAAAAGCAGGGTTGTGGGGTCTTGTCTCTTTCTTCTTTAAGTGAATTGGCTTATTCTTGGTGGATTTGTAGATAGGAAAGGCATTCTTTACATCAGGCACAGATGGGGAAAGGGTTGAGATAGACATTTACCTCTAGACACAGGGCAGCCTGTAGTAAACCACTCAAGTGCTTGGGGAAGGGGAGTAGGAGTGTGAGTGAGGCTACACAAAACCTTGGCAGGCATTTAGTGGGACAGTGAATATCACCCTGGATATGTGTCATGGAGCAAGTCCTGGTTCTGAAGCCACTACTCAGCAAGTGAGGCAGCAAGAGTCATTGGGATGCTAGGGAGCTCCTGAAGGGATGGCACATGGATGTGCAGATCCTGCTAAAGGCAGAAGCCATTGTACTGAAAAAGTGAAAACATCACTGGAAAATCAGTGAAAAAAGTGAAAAAATCATTGGAAATGGCTTGTCAGGCTGCTCTAGCCCCAGACAGTGTGTCTTGAACATAACTGAAACAAACTTTTTTGTTGCCTTTATGCAGCAAATACTGCTTTTTTTCCTAACCAAAACCCACAGTTTGTTCCTGGGTGTCCTACAGGGCTGTGAGTGGTCTTGTGAGCAGTCTGTGGTTAGTATGTATGTTTGGAGGACTTCAGTTCGCGATGTTCCTGTCCCTGCTTTAATGCAGCAAAGAGAGCTAAACAAGAACTGCATGTGGGTACAGCTGAGGAGGACAAGTGTGCTACTTGAGCCTAGGGTGTAAGCACTCCATCATGTCCATCTCTATGGAAGCAGGAGCAGAATTTCTGAAGAAAAGGCAGTAGGTTGTTGAGGGAGCATGATGAGTAAACACAGAGTGTACATGAGTAGCAAGATTGCTGCAGCCTGCGTAAGCTGACAGCGTGCCTCAGCTGTTGAAGCAGTGCCCAAGCATGTGCTGTTTCATTACACAGAGCTGGACCCTATTCCCTCTGACATGAAACCAACCAGTCCTCCTCCTCCTTCTTAATTAGATCCTCTTGGGATGAGGCATCCCTTTCTGAAATGAGAGGGAGGCCAAACTCACACACACCCGCCACCCCTGGACCTCTGCACGCTTGACAGCTGTGATAACATGGCACTATCCCCTCTAATTTGGATACTAGTTAGAAGTGATGGAAGGCATTTCTGGACAGCCAGTGCTGAACCTGCAGGTTCTCTCCACGTGAGATCACCAGCTGTGTGCTGCTTGTGAAGAGGTGATGGTGATGAGTGTTTGCTGATGGTCAGCCCATGATGATCTGAGAGTTAAGACGAGTAAGCCTATCTGGTTCATCTGCTTCACTGCACAGCAGCAAAGTCTCCAGTCTATGGTGACCATTATTGAGGAGAAGATGTGACTGGTGTTACTGTTTGCATATATACATATACACGCTTCAGGATCTTGCTCAGAGCTCCCTAGCTGGGAGTGAGGCTGCCTTGCTTGCTTTGAAAATGCATGGGAAGGCAGTCTCTGTTTTGAAGTGCCCAAATATGTGTTATTTTAAGCATGTATGAGTGTAAACACAAAGTCTGAATTTAGGGATCATTTCTTTCACTGCATAATCCATCTCTGAAAACCTAGGAAGTACTGGAATTAAAACTGCCCTTCTGACTTTAATCTGTCTGTTTCTGAAGGATGGAGGCAGAGCCTAGAGTACATGTTCTTTTGCTCCCCATGCTTGGCTGTCTTTGCTCAATGCCAGCCCTTTCACAAGAAGGTGCTGCTGGAGAAGCTTCAGCTTGCCTGGAGATATTTTGGGATGCAGGTAGAGGGTGTCCTAGTGCAGCTCCCCATACACAGCTTTGGTAAGAGATGTTTGCCCCCTCTTGATTTTTTTTTTTTTTTTAATTAGTTTTCAAGCTGAGGTGAGAGCATTGGTACAGCAATCTGTTTTCACCCTTTGTCAGTGTTTTGAAGCATTTTATTTGCAACATTTCATAATTTAGTAAATATATATAGGCAGATGCTGGCATGTAGTCCTAAAACTTCCCCTCTGTAGCTTACCCCAAGTGCTTCAATTTGAAGAGGGATCTTTTGATAGGAGACCCTGTGAATTACCATTCAGATTACTCCTTTAACTAGTTGGCCTTGATTTTCAGAGCATCAGTGCTTGCCTCCCTGTCATACAGAGCAGCTCTTCCTCCTGCTCCTATCCTGCTGCAGATGTTCACCCCCAGCCAAGCTCTGTGGTGTGAGATGCACAGTGTGTGAGAGCACCCTCAGTAGAGACACTGTGCTGGTGATGCTCTGGTGAAATCTCCAAGCACACTTGAGATGGGCAGCTTTGACAGAGCTCATAGCCTTTACTGAACTCTCCCCTTTCTGGACCAGGTAATCCTGGTGTAACTTAAAGTGGGTGAAAGCTCCACCCATTCTGAGTTTTCTTAATGCAGGTGTGGATGGTCTTTCTCACAGCATTTCTCATACTTGTTTCTAAATCAAGTATATCCCATTTTCTTAAGTCTTCCCTGTATGTACATAATTACAATTTGTCATTTTGATTGAAAATCCATCCTTAATGGTCCTGTCTTTTACATGGTTCCTTGTAATATATTATTTTAGAAACATAGCTATTTTCATATTTTAGCATTTTTATCAATATGAGACTTCAGAACATGATTTCTCTATGAAAAAAGTCTTTAAAAGTCTACTGCCAAAATTTTTTCTATCTAAAATTTTTATCTCCCCCTTTCCTTTTCTGCCCACACCTCAAGTCAAATTTTAGGTATGTAGGTGGAATGGATTTTACTAATGGGGGGAAACAGTTACATTAAGTGATGATGGAGAGGAATAAGTGCTTATGTAGTGTGGTGGCAAAGTGGTTTTTGCAGAACTCAGACTCTAGTTGCACATGGTCTACGGTACAGCTTCCACCCCAATTTTATTTCATGCTTATATTCAGTTTTTGCATATACATGCCACAGAATAGTTTGGTTTCATTTGTATTTATTTAACTTGCTGAGGAGGATGGTGCTTTAATTGAAAGCAAAAATTCCTGTGAGCCATATGCCTCACTTTTCAGTCAGCTCTAATTAAGTTTCTTTTTCCTCCCTGTTTCCCCTTTGTGTGCATAAATGAGAACTTACGTGGGAGATCCCCTTCACTGTTATTATGTCACAGTCCTGTTTTATGGTCTCGTAGTTCCCTCTGTGTTAATCAGACACATTAACAAAGATTGTTATTACAGACACATTTTTCATGTAGAAAGAGCTTATGGAAGGTTAAATATTGCTACTGTAGGTCCTTTGAGTATTTCAGTGATGATGAAAATTGATATGTTGAGCCCCTGGGAAGACTTCTATCCTTAAATGTGGAGAAAAGGGCATGAGGGTCTGAAGTAACATGGAGTGATGGCACACAGCTTGGACTTTCTGAATTTCAGTGCTGCTAAATCATTGCAAGGGGACCCTACTCATGTTTTTGCTTTCTACCAAAAAGTCATTTTTAATACTGGTTGGGTTTTGAGTAACTATAAGATAATGGGATACTCTTAAGTAGCATTAGGCAGTTCAATATATGTGTGTGTATATATAATTATATCTCTCTCTATATAAATGTCACTCTGTGTGTCCACAGTATATATTTGTAAATGTACAACAGAAGAAATGAGCATTCAGTGAGAAATAATTTATTTTGCTGTTTTGCTTGTTTAGTATCAAGTATTGTTTGAAACAGGCTAAAGGGAAAGGAACTGTGTGTTGAGATAAGCACTAGGAGAATTTAAAAAAAAAAAAAGATATGTACTTGGCTTAAATGATGTTCAGACTTACTGTGATATTTTCCAGGCACTAGTGTTTTCCTTTTTGCTAAGATTATAAACAGTTGATTTTTGTTGAGTCTACAAAATAAAAAAGAACAACAGTATTAATACATTTAACTGTTCCTGAAATATGCATTGGAGTGCTTTGTTTTACTCCTCTTTGTGTTTTAAAGAGGAACCTTGCTACATCAGGTTTTAACTTCTACAACTCATTCAGGAACCATTAGGTTGACAAATAACCATGTGATGAATGGCAGGGGAAAAACAGTGAATCAAATAGTGAAGTACTTGAATGGATTCACCTTAGGCACTTACAAGAAATTTCATCAGTAGAACAGGCCAGGATTGTTTCAGTGGCTCTTCTGTTTCTGTTTGATCAATTCTAGGCAGGATGTCTTTTACACAGCCATTTTGTGTAGCCATGTCTCTGTAATTGGAGGAAAAATCAAGAGTTTCTTCTAGCCCCAGCATCCCTGGTGTTGATGTGTCTGGCAGCTGGTGGAGTGGTGCGTGTTTGCCAGTGTGGGTTTGATGTGGGTGCCTGAGCTCAGCAGGCCCTTGCTAGGCTGACATGTAGCAAGTCCAGATCCTTTTCTGGTGTGAAGTTGATGTGTGGCAAATATGTCTGAGCGTGGGGATGGAAAGACTGGATGAGTTGCCTGGGTTCAGCAGGAGCACTGAAGATTTGCCTTGCCATAGCAGAATGTGTATGCTTGCTTTCCATCCATCCTGTCTTGAGGGGAATTTAGATTTCTTTAATGTCCAGGCTTGTGTTTGTTTGGCTCATAAAGCCTGCAGCTCATTATGTCTTGGTTTAGCAGTGTCATGTGAGTTTGGACTTCCAGGAGCCTGTTCTCTACAGCTTTTGGCAATGTATCTCCTTGTCTATTTTGTTACCTGGATGACAGCACTGTGAACTTCCCACTGCAAGAAGTCATTTCTGAAGAAAAGAGGGAATTAAAAAACATGTGATGGATTTTGTGCTTGCTGTTGAGAATGTATTTTCCTATGAAAATAGAATCAATGGAAATTTAAGTCACAATCTGCTATGACATGGTAGAAAATTACTTAAGTGTACTGACAGAGCACTAGGAGGTTGGTTGCAATGTCTGAATGTCTCCAGATACGTAAATAATCTCATATTGTCCTGTCATGGTCTAGACATATGTTGCCTTCAAATAGGGAAAATACATAATAGTGTTTGTTTAAAAATCTCTCTTTTCAAAAGGCGTGTGCCAAGAAGCAGTGTGCTGGGGAATAAGTTCAGTTATAACCAGAGGGCTTTTTTTTATTTTTATTAGCAGAATTGTTTGTGAATGAGCAATGGAGATAGTGACCTACAGGGTTTATGAAATGTGGGAATCTGCCTGTCTAGCCAGCACTATAAATAAATAAGAAAGGCTTTTGAAAGATTTTTGTCAGTTCAATATACATTATTTTGTTTCAGCTAGTCTCCTTTGCTTCACAGGCTCTGTTCTGTATATGGTGCTATTTATAATCTGGGGTGGAGGAAGACTCTCTGGGAGTGGGTGATTCACAGACACAAAATAGGGCCATAAACAATGTTAACACTGTGGCATAATCTGATAAAATCAGAAACTTGGACAAAGAGTGCAAGGCTGTTCCTCACTAGGGCTGTTGTGTGGCAGCTTTCTCCCTTTCTGCTGACCTTCTCTGACTTGCCAGAAATGCCCTCTGGTTTCGTTTTCCTGAGAGCCCAACACTGAGCTGCTGAAGGTTAACCTAAGAGCAGTGCTCTGGCTCAGCCTTCTGCAGGGAGGCTTCATGCCTGACCCATGTGAAGAGTGTGTGTCATGCTAGTTTTCTGGGACGTGGCAGGGGAGTGTCCAAGGACTTTGGTAGCTCAGTGGCTGTCTCCTCTGCACCCTGGCCTGGCTGCAGAGAGGTTGTGTTTGTGGCCAAAGGTGGATCAGTGATTGTATCATGGGCTGGAAGTTGAGGAGATGAGTTATGGATGTGTTTCTCATTCTGCTCCTTTTGCGGGCTCTGGAAGAGAAAATGGAGCACTTAAGAAAATCTGGAGCTTACCTGGGACTATGCTGAGGGACAGAGGGCAGAGCAGACAAGAGCTGTTGGACCACACTGAGATGATATTTTGAGTGTGTGTCTTTACTATACAGGTATCTTAACTGCCTCCAGGAATAAAGTATGTGCTTCCTTGTGCGAAATGAAACACTGACCAAGTCCAGGATTTGTTGCTGGAAAAAGGGCAAAGTAGGAGGACTGTGAAGAGCAAGGACAATCATTGGTACTTCTCTAAGTCAGTAGTTTGAGGCGTTATTTGAGCTGAACTCTGAGGTACAGCATCCGTTATGTATGTGTACATTTCTTTGAGGCTGTTACAGTCTGTTGGAAGGAAGTTATTTGTCAATCTTAGCCAAGTACTGCATTGCAGAGCCCATCCTAAAACTCAGGGCTCATAAATGGGCTTGTGTATCTCCAAAATCGTGGTGTGTCCAGCAAATCACAATTTAGGGAGTCACACAGGAGAGAAGTAGGTGAAGACATGAAGAAAGAGACTGTAGCACAGGAATTTAAAGATGAAATTTTCTTATGGTGGTGAATAGGGATCCCAAAGTACTTCCTGCTGAGAAGCCTGTTGGAACAAAATCAGAAAAAACTCCTGAGCATTGAAGCCACAACAGAGATGAAAAGCACATAGAATTAATTTTTCAAAAAGGAAAGTAAGCTAGCCCAACCAAATAAAAATACACAGGCAAAAGTGTGCACTCATGGTAGGCAGGAAAATTCTATCTTTTGCCTTCTCCTATTATGGGAGGGGTCATTGTTTCTTTTTCTAGTAAAAGAATCCTTTTTTAAAAATGTCTGTGGGAAAGGAGAATAGTCTGAATTGAGTCTTTGAGATGTTGTATTACAGAGAGTCACAGAAAATGTACTATGCAAATGACTATCTGCCTTATTAGATGCCTCAATAGAGTTCATTGTCTCAATATTGCTATTATTGGAGATGGATGGACACTACGTGATTTTACCATCAAGCTGAAAAACTTCAGTGTTACAGTCTCATTACAAGGGTAATAATAGTGCACTGACTTAAAGGAGAAAATTGAATTAAGAGGAGTGAAAGGTCCATTGCTCTGTCCATTTTAGTTTGTCTTTTGTAGACTGTGCATCGTTTTAGGGGTCACAACAGGGGGGTTTGTGCTTCATGGTCTTGGTTTTCTTCATCTTTCACTGCTAATAAAAAGAAAGCTCTTTTATGGGGAGGGATCCTCCTGCACCTGCTGTGATTTGGCTCGATTGCAGTTGTAGGAATGCTGTTGTTGGATGGTGGTGGTGCTTTCTCAGGTGGGGGCTGACCTGTACCACCTTGGTGTCCTCATGGAGGAGGAGCATCATCAACTCCTTTCTTCCCTGATGTCAGGAGCTCATCACAGTATTGCTCTAGTCCCCAGTTGGCTTCTTACCTATGTGACTGCTCACTGAGCCTCTCCTGAGCTGTCACTAGAGCCTCACACACTGTTTGGGGCAAAATCTAAATCCGAAAGCTGCCAAAGCCAAAATCTGTCTGATGTCCAAGTCTGTGCCCTTAAGCTTACTTCTGAGGCCTTGTGTTGACAAGAATGCTTTCTTAGGTCAGGTGCTTGAAATGACAATTAACTGGTGTTTTGTGGTGTGTATTTTTTTTTCTGGACATCACTTGGTGTGCTGGATCTGGCTATGTTACAGTATGGGAATTTCCAGATAAAACTTTGGCTCCAGAAGTATGTGTTTGGCATCTCTGTGGCCTCATGGCAATAGTAGGGGTCCATCATTGTGTGTGGAGCCATACTGCTGTTGTCCATAGTGTGATGCATCTCTTGAGCGATTTTGGCGGTTCTAAACCTATCATTTGCTTGATTTGTGTCTTGGTAGAAAGGGAGAAACAACAGAGTTTGTCTCTCTTTTATTGTCTGGTTAATATGTGCGTAAGTTAATGAGTAGCTAAAAGCAGCAGGGGTGAATTGTGCTGTAACCCTGTAACCTCACTCAGTGTTTGCTTTTCTTCCTTGACTTTTCAGTTGTGGAGGGGATTCGGAGGGCTTGTTACTTATTAAACAAAAACAGTTCTTTACAGCCTCGAGCATTTTCCCCCAAATACCCAACTGTGTCCTGTTAGTCCTTGAAAGTAGCACCTGTCATGCAGCACTCTGTAAACAGGTATTATAGTAACCAGGGATTGCAATGCATACACACTGGGTGAGCCAAATTTCCTCACAAATCTTTATGGAATAAAATCTAAATTGGAGAATAAGGCATGCTTTACTCTTACTGTGTCATTCACCTTGGGTTATGTGCTCTAGCTTTCAGTATTTCACCATTGCTTTTTAATGTTTAGTAAACTTTCCTTCCTTTTGGGTATGTGAATATATACTCTTAAGTTCTCCATTTCACTTTCCACTTCAGTTTTCCACATTGGTCTTGAGGGGTTAGTTTAATACAACTGTGTGTATATAGGAAGAAGAAATGAAGGTGTTAGCAGCTGTTGTAGCCCTTTATGTTTTTGTAGAAGGGTTGGATCCATCTCAGAAGAATTACATCTTCTTGGGTTAAAAATGGCCATTTAATGTAGTCTCCTGGGCATTTTTTGGGGGAAGGTTTAAGCAGTAAATTATCCTAAGTTCCTCTAGCACCTAACCCAGCAGACTTGGTCAAGTTGTAAAGCAGCAGCTCTTCTGCTTTTGTTTTTTGATGACACTTTTCTATTACCGTGACCCTGAATACAATGATTACTGAAAGTTTTTTAAAAAACAAAACCAACCCCCAAATGTGCACTCTTCCTCCTGGAGCTTTTGACAGTGTTTTTGCCAAGTCAGTGTTTTATTTGCTCTGTGTTTTCGGTCATGTTGCACGTGGCAGACACAAAACAGGGAAGGAAAAAGTACTGTAGGAAAGAGCAAGATGCCTCTGTAAACCCAGAAGTCTTCCTAAATTTCAGGAACTGTACTTATCCCTAATAAATATCTTCAACTGATTAAAAGCAGGGAGGAAAAAAAAATCTAATTAACAGTGCAGCTATTAAGTTAAAGTCCTGGTAATGCTGAGCTCAGTGAATCGAGCTAACTTGTATTTTGCCTTTATCAGTAGAGATAATTTAAGGGAATGTTGGAAGATGGGTTACAGTAGTACAATTTGTTCGGTGTGTACAGCAACAGAAATTCTGCTTTTCTCCTGCTGTTCCTCAGAAAAGCCCAGCACACAAGTAGTGCATTGTTTTGCACTGAGCTATCTGTCTAGTCTTTCAATGAATATATGGGATTTTGCGTTGCTTGAATATATTATGTGATTAGACATAATAGGTTTTATTATATGCAGAAAGCACACCTTAGTAGTGGTTTTTGCAATTGTTTTGAATATCCTGGCTTTTATACAGCTTCTCTATTTCTTGTGTGACTTCATATTATTTTAACTCACTGTATTGAAAAAATAAGGAAAATATTCTCATTATCTCAGTAAGGAAAGCATATTACACATTTATGACTGGCTGTGCAGAGTTCAATTGCCATTCATAAAATGGCACTCGAAGCTGTGAAGAGCTCCTGGGGCATTTTCTTCCACCCGCTTTCTGACTCCCTTATACATCTCAGAAGGGCTTCAGCCACTTACTTTGTTCTTTCTCTTGGAGTTTGTATTTTATTTCAGCATCACCATCTGCCTGAGGGGAAAATTTCTCCCCTTCTAAAGGAAGATGGAAGGTCTGGTTGGGTATTGAAGTGAACCCTTGTGCCTTTTGGTTGTTGATACGGGAAGTGGAGCTGCAGCCTATGACCACTTAACTCTTCTGACATCTCACTTGCCTCTTCCCTTTCTATGCAAAGGAAATATTGGTGGGGTGGTTTTTTTTTTTTTGTTGTTTGTTTTTTTGGGTTTTTTTT
>VWYP01032620.1:187886-262755 GCA_013400435.1 Pycnonotus jocosus | reverse complement strand
TTTTTTTTTTTTTTTGTGCTGCTGGCTTTGTATTTCTGCATATTACTTAAATTTTCATTTTTTACAAAGTTGGAGCTTTTTAATTCTTAACCTTGGTCCGCTGGATTTTAGTTACTTTCTTCAGTCTCCTTGCCAAAGAAGCAGAAGTTTGGAAATACCTTCTAAAACAGGAAGGGGTAAATTACCTCACTTTGTCATTCCTACAGTTTTTACCCTCCACATGCAGCACAAAGGGTGATTATCTGGCTAAACTTTTTCTGGACCATGAAGTATTTATATCAGGTGAATGCTGTAGATTCGTCTTTCAAAACACATGTTGTAGCAAGTAGAATTAATGTTTTGTACTGGGGGAAAGGGATAAATTCTTTGGAATTGCCAACTGCCTTAAAGACCCTCCTATATTGCTGTGGTTGGGTTGGAAGGGCAATGGGCAGGAGCTGGTTTAGATGAAAGCAGAGTTCTCAAGAGAATGGTGCAGTGGTTTCTAAGTGTTACTGAAGTGCAAGTATGTCTAATTTGCATGAACAAGCAAAATAAAGGGTGCTAAATTTCCTACTTTCTTTAAGTTCTGCTATTTCAAGCTGCTGTATTTGTGTTCTCCACAGAGGAAGGAGAACATTTATTTAAAAACAAGTATTTCATGGCAGTTAATTTGTGCAGTATTTATAGTAATTAGTTGAAGAATGCATGGTACCTTTTCTGTTGTGAATAAACACTGTACTAACCTCTGCTAAGGAGCAGTGCAGGTTGTCTAATGAATTGCGTCGGGGTTCCCAACTGGTTCATTCATTTTATTGTTGGTACTGGCTGAAAGATGATTTGTTCCTGCTGTGTTGGAATAATCCCTCTGCAAGTGCCTTGTGCATCTCAGTCATGACAGTGATAAAGTGGCATGCCTGGAATAGAGAGTGCTGTTGAAAACAGTCTTTCTAAAAGGATGTTCTCATGTCCAGCCATGTGCACTGTTAAAGCAGAAGGACCTTAATTTGTGTAGTTTTTCTAAAGGAGTCACTTGCCTGTCTCGTGTCTTTCAACTAGTTCACATAGGCAAAAGACAGGAAAGTGAGGCAAGCAGGCAGGGGATGAGTGGATTGCAGAAAAGATGCTTTTGAGATTCCTGGTCAGAAAAGAGCATGCCATCATTTTGTAGGCCGCCAGTAGAGCTTTCACCAGGAAGAATGATAAGCAAATGACTCTGTTTACTTGTTTTACATAATTGAAATATGTCATCTCTGTGAAATGGCTGTTGTTGGTGGAAGGTAAATGTTTTCCTGCTTCAAATGCCATTGAGTTGGGTGTTAGATCTTTTCCTTTATGTTTGAAAGAGGGTGAGGCCTTACGAAACAGCTGAGCCAATCTAATGGCCATCTACTTCCCCGTGTCACCCAGTGACGTGAGCTGCTCCCTTTCACTCTGCTGGCCCATGTCTGACCTTGTATTGGGCTGGGTGAGATAGCTAAACTAGCAGAAAGCTATTCCTATTATTCTGGAGGAACAGTTCTCTGCCAAATGAGCTGCTTTAACAAATTCACTGTGCAGTCAGGTGAGTGACCATGCCTCAGGGAGAGCAGTGTGAGGAGAGAGGAATGGCTGCAGTTGGGTAGAGTCAGCCACGTTCTGCAGCAGCAGTAGTAAAAGTCATGTTAATTGTATTTTAGTTTCTTATGCAGTGTCACCATCCATCTCTGTAAGCCTCAAATCAAATGCCAATTTCAGAGCTAAATGCATGGACCGTTTTAATAGAGCAAATCAAAGTCCAGTGTTGTGGTAATAGCAATATGCTGATAGCCAGCGAGGTTGTTCCAGCATTCAGTTTCTTCTATGGGTGCAAGGACAAGAAGCTTCTCCAAGCATAAAAATCAGTTTTCCTTTTAAAAGTAATTTCTGAACTTGTTTTTTTATATTTTTTTTCAAGAAAACTGGAAATAATGTGCTGAGAATGTTACACACCTCTGTAGCAATAGCAAGTTACTTCCTATCAGCCAAAACAAAACAAACTTACCAGCTTTTTCTGGAGACCTGTCTGCTACAATCCATGGGATATGAGAAAGTATGTCTGTGCCTTGCTGAACCTGAGGTTAGTGCCAAAGGTTAATTTCTTAATTATTTAGGAATAACCCTCTTTTAATAAAAATATGTAGGAAATATAGGCACTGTAATAGTGTCTATAAATAAAATTACAATAAACATACAGACACTGTAATCTTGCTTTATTCCAATACTTCTGACACCTTTAAGACCAGTTTATCCACACTGATTTGAGTAGTTACTGCTTGTTAACACTATGTGAAGGCAAAACACCTACTTTGCTGAAGATCTACTGTAACTTTTCTGACCTGTTCAGTGGGTGCAGTTGGGCTTTGTTATTTATTTCAGCCTAGAAAATGCTCATGTTAAGGTCCTGTAAAATAGTTCGAATATTTCTGTCAACACATTATCTTTTGGAGTAGATATGGGTGATTATGCTAACACTAATGAAGCTGGGGAATCATTAACATTGGGTTGTGAGAGATTATCTGCCATCTCTAAATCAAGCTGGTTTTACCTTGATAAAGTAGCTAAACCCTAAGACATACATAGATTTTAGGAAGAAACTTGCAGCTGGAGTCAGGCCTTGGTCCCCAAGGCACATATAGGTCTGTGACTTACAGTGTTTCACCTGCGGTGGCTGCAGTGAAGTATTCTGGTGATTTGCTCCAAAGAGCTGCAGCTTTGGGCAGTGTAAGGTCTGGTTTTGGTTTGTTTTTTTTTTTCCCTTCAGTTGAGTTGTGTCCTGTCTGCTTAGCAAAAGTTGGAAGGACTGGGATCCTTCAGTATCTTCCTATGCACTTACTTTCTTTTCTTGTTGCTGTTAGAAATTGCAGACTGGTTACTTAGAGTTCGTGCAGAGGTCAGAACATGGGAATCTACTGGCAAGTATTTTTTTCTTCCTCCTCTAGTTTACATTAGGGAATTAATTTTTGTTTCTTAGTTGTTTATTTTAGCCAAAGGCTCTTATCTGTTTCCCCAAACACATTTTGTCTCGTTTGAGGCTAAATATTCATATTGTCTAAGGTGTTTATTACACTTTTTAACAAGAAAGGTGATTTTTAGACTTTTTCTTGTAGTCATGCTGGTAAGGAATTACTTCTGGTTAGAAGATTGAGTCTAAAACCTATTAGTTTTTAACCAGGAAAAGCTCCAAAGCAGGCTGAAGTCCTTTCTACAGCTCTGGCAGTTTCAAGCTACTGTTACCAGATGTTTTCACTTGTAAATGTTATGTCCATATGTGTGCACTGCACCTTTATTTTGTGCTTATCTGTACCTATGAACAAGGTCTCAGTGAAAATGGTCATGCGAACATAGACCGAAATACTGCAAACTTTATTCAATGTGATTTTTGTGCCTTTGAATTTTTCTTATTGCCTCAGTTGGAACATGACACTTAATAACTGTTTGAACAAAAGAGGTGGGGAAAACCCGCCATGGGTTTTGGGCCTTGGTTTCATGGGAGATGTTTAAAGAGAGGTATTAGGTGAGATGAACTTGGGGCTCTTTTTGTGGTGCAGTTTCCTCTCTCAGGTTGTCACAGGTGGCTCCTGAGCTGGGCCTCATGTTTGGGCTACATTGATGGGAGGAGTCAGGCAGATAGGATTCTCCTCAGGATTCAAAAGGTGCTTTGACAAAATTTGCCCTGGTAATTTATTACCTGCTTTGCCTGGCAGGGACTGGGCTGGTAGCTTGGCTCGGTGATGTTTTAAATTTCCACAGTGGGATTTGCCACTTGTCAGCTTGCCTGCATCCTGCACCTGAAAAAGAGCAGCAAAGCAGCAGAGTAGAGGTTTGCAAGGGATGCTGTGTGCGGGGGCAGGAATGCTGGAGCACCAGGCTGTTTGATCACAGCGACTGTAGGAGTGTCCTCTGTAATCAGGAACGAGAGGAAAGCTTCCCCCTTGTCTGTAGTCTCCTACAGAGAGAGGGGCTTTCTTCATTCACCCAGAGCAGATCTCAGAATGCAAATTTGGTCCTTTTAAAGGGGATCAAAATAATAATCGCAGGTTGGAGTGGGAAGAACAAAGCTGAACAAAAGTTCTTTTCTCCCATTGTCACTTGGCACCTCTTCCTGCTCTAAGTGCTTAGCCAAAGCATTAGTACTGAGCTGCTGCAGAGAGGGGCTGTGTGCAGTTGTTCATAATATAAGCAGGCATTTTTTATGAAGTTGTAGGTTACGTGTTTTCAGCTTTTTGAGGTGTTGGTGACCGTATTTCATTTGAGTTTCCCCATGGAAAGAGTAATTAGAGAATAAAATAGACTGTGCCCCGTGTTTTTTAGGCTTATGAAATAAAGGAGAATTTTAAGAAAACAGCAAACCCCTCTCTTCTAAGTATAGGAAGATGAAATGTTCTGATATAGGCAAGTTTACCCAGAAATTTAATGATGATCAGTTAGTCATACAAATGTTTTGATGTTTACTCACAACCAGAAAAGCAAACAGCAAACACATTTGCCAGCTCTGCTGCAGCTCTCTCCTTATCTAACTCTTCCTTTGGTTTGCTGTTGCCTTATGGTGCTTTGGGAAGAAAGAGGGGGCTTGGCATTCTTTGGTGTATTTTAGGAATTCTTGTGCTGAAACTACTGGTGTTCTGTTCCATGTCATCTCTGTCCCCCCCCCTCCTTTTTTTTTTTTTTTTTCCCCCCTCTCTCCTCTGTCATTGCTGCTCTTAAAATCATAATTATTTGTAAAGTCCTCAGCTCCCATCCCATTCTGCAGCCAGAGACAATGAAAAAAGCAGGAATGTATCTAATGACCCATGAAATCAATAATCCTTGTAAGCAGTTGGTTGGGAAAATGAATCACGTGTCTTTATTTTGAATGTCTGGGGTGTTTCAGAAAGCAGGCAATAGGAGAAGGTCTGTCAAGACAGACCTTGCTGACACCTGTGTATGTATCAGAACCTGAGCAGCTGATCTCAGAAAATCTTTAGAAGCTGCTCTCAAATCTGTTCTTCAGTGTCTGTGGGGTTGCAGGAAATCTCCACAATGTGAAGTAATTAGCCTTCAGCTTTTTCATTAGTGTAAAGTTTTCTTCTGTAGTGTGAAAGTCTTCCTAAAGGTTGTATGTTCAGGGAAGTGCTGCAAGCTCAGTAATAGTTTTACAGCTGGAGTATTGCCTGGCTTTCTTGCTGATCTTGGAGCTTGTCAGGGGGAAAAAAGAAAATGTTGAAAGCACTGCTCCTGATGTCATTCATTTCCATAACTTGTCAAGGTATGAAGGCATATTGATTTGTGGTTGCTGATTAGAGTGAACTAACAAGCTTTAAGTTGTTAAGTTGGAAGGTCAGAGCAATTAATATATATAGATGTATTTTTCAGGGCCTTTTTTCGTATTTGCAAAGATAACAAGTTTTGCTCGTTTCTTTACCAGCAGCGATAGAAATCTTGCTTAAATAAACTGAAATAAAGTACAATGAGGCCTTTAAAAACAAAGCATGGAAGGAAAGGGCAGCAATTTATTGGCTCATTGTGTTGATGACAGGCTAAATACACAACTTGAAAGGACTTAGCTCAGGGTCTAGTTCAAAATCTTTTCATTTGTGTGTTGTGTTGTCCATGAGCAGAAAGAATTCTTATGTCTGGAAACTATCTTCATGCTAAGAACCATACTTTATCTGGTTAAACATTGTTGAAACTGAAAGTTTTTAAAATAGTACTGGGTGGTTTTTAACATGATGTTAACTGAAGCTACTTTGCATAAGGATTTTTGTGGCTTCAGTAAGTGGCCATGGTCAGCAGGCCAGTTAAATACATTTCTGCTTAACACATTTGCTGCTATGCTTATTTTGAGTAACCTCTTCTTCCTGCACTAGAACTGTGATATTTCTTCATGTAATTTCTAACAAGTTATGCTTCTGTAGGCAAGGAGATGAGACGTGTTCCTAAAAGCACCCCAGTGGAACTGTTAAGTGATTTCAAATTGCAGATCTGAAGTAATTAATTAAAAAGCAAAGCAAAACAGAAAATACAACCCAGTGAGGTTGAATAGAGTAACAGTGGCTACTTGTCTGTGAACTCTCCAAATTTAATGTAGAAGTTGCCAAGATACAATAATGTAGAAACTGTTGCACTATTTTTAGCAGGCTAAAGACCTTTATACTCAAGGCTGTACAATAAATCCTGCATCTTTTTATTATAGGGAAATGTTTTCCTTTCACTATGAGATACTGATGTGTTGTGTTTCAAATAATAGGTGTACTCTAAATCTTCATGTGTTAAATGCAGGCTGCAAAGTGTTTTTAGATTTCAAAATTGAAAGTCATTTGGTTTAGTCTGTTGCAAAAAGCAACTAAATTAGCAGAGCAAATAAAGAGGAAATAGTGTTGACAAGTTCCTTTTCCTTACCAAGGTTAGTAAAAATACTGGCTTGTAAAAAGGTCTGTGAGAAATGGTTATAAAATGCAGCAAGAGAACTTGTGAAGAAAAAAAGTTCATCTCTCCTCTTGGTTGTTATATGTAGCTGGTCAGGGACTGAATGGAAAACACTTCTACAATAAGCTCTAAATTATAAGGGAAATTAATTGTATTAAAGAATACACAGCTTTTGGGAAAAGGAAAACAGAAGGAATACTTGAGTATGGCTAAACCCAGAGTCCCAGAATTTCAGGCACTTTATTCCTGGTGCAGTCTTCTATGTGCAACTGGTTCCATTTGAACTTTTGGTGGTGTTTTTTGTTGTTGTTGTTTTTTGGGGTTTTTTGAATGATCAAATCATGTCTAACATTTTCATAGTTCTGTGGGCCAAATACTGACTGCCTACTGTGCCTCATTCCTTACCCTCTGCAACAAAAACTTCACTAATTCCCATTCATCAGTTTACTGAAAAACTGCCTGTGTCCAGCACTGCAGTTACTGCCTCCATTCCTTTGGTCCTCAGGCGTCATAAAGGGGATGAAATATTTCTAGCATGTAATACTCTCAGCTGGGATTTTTATTATCGTGTTCCTTTGCTCCTTGCTCAGAGGGATAGTGTGTTGCCAGGTCCCAGTGGATCAGGGTTGCTTTAAGGCAGGCTGTTCCTTTAAGCCAGACTTCTTATTGCTACTCTCCAAAGACGTAACCCTTGGAATTACAGTCTGTGTGATACTATGTTAAGTACTGAAAATGAAGATCAGAGATGCCCTTTGCAGAAGGATTCCGGAAAATGCCAGTTTTACATGGTTCCCACTCTTACTTGCTGCTGAGAATTTCAAACTTGCTTTAAGAGCTCCTTTTGTCCCTGTAGCAGAAATGCTGCAGAGAGCTTTAAGGGAATTTTCAGTCATTTCTGCAGAAGTACGCACAGGGAAGGGCTTTGGTACCTAGTCCAGTCCTGTGATAGAGGTGTTTTTTAAGGGATGATGTTTGCAGCAGTGTGAGGCTGAAATAAGTGCACACTTCTGTATCTTGTAGCACTTGTTGAGACTTCCAGTTTGGTCCATGGGTCATCTTGTGAACGTGAATTAGGATTACATCTCCTTTTACCTGTAAAATGAATGGCGACTTTTTTTAAAAATGCACTTTTTATCTGCTGAATCCAAGCTTGACTTGGACTCCACTATGTGGGAATAAAAGCCCCTGGCTGGCCCCCATCCACCCTCCCCTTCACTTTCCCAGTTCAGAGCCACTTCTGGCAAACTTCAAAGAATTCATTTCAAAGGCTTTCGGCAGACACAGAACAGCCAGGCTGAGGTTGGGGTTTCCAGCTTCAGCAGAGTGAGTGGAGCCTCGGCTTCTCGGGGAGCCCTCTTCTCTTTTCCTGTTATTCTCTCAAGCTGAATGTGAGCTGCTTTCATGGGAGGCATGGAGGCTGCATTCACCCCTCACTTGAACTGTGCAGCAAGAGGGGAAAAGTGCCTGTGAAAGGTAGATACCTCCAGCTCTGGCAGAACAAAGGAACTTCAAATTCAGCTATGGAGAGAAGTTCCATGTTCTTTCTCCACCTCCCCGGCACTCAGGATTGGCTCTATAACTGAAGTGCAAGGTTTAATCCTGCCCTTAAGGGATCTGCTTTTTCTGTTTTAGCAATTCTGCTGCAACTCTTCTGATTCCTGTTAGTCCCTCAAAGATCTGGTTCCTCTTCTCAGCTTCCTGAGATCTTACTTCTCGGCAACTTCCTATAACTATATAAAAATTTGCTCCGCAGAAATAATGTGCACTGCCTGGAAATTTGTATTCTTTTGTGTTTGGCAATGTGGGACCTTCTGGGTACCAAATGTCTAGTTGCATGAGGGAACACTACTGCAGCTCCTGCTGGTGCAATTGCTCTGGAAACCTCAAGCAAGGTGGAGGCTGGGGCAGCCACTTGTTGAGGTGAACCCCTCTGCAGCAGGCCGGTCATGCAGAAAGATGTGCATCTCCCTGCCTTAACGTCCTGAAACTCTGTGTATTGGCTTTTTGGGGGAACCCCTTTCCCCTCCAAACCCCAGAGCATATGTTCTCCTAGCCACTGTTCTCATGGCTTCAGGAGGAGCCAAATACTGGTGGGGCTGGGAGAGCTGCCCATGGAAAATAAAATGGGGGTGGGGTAGAGTACCTGGTACAACACTTGTGTGAGGTACTCGATGTTCTTCAAAAGGAGATATAGAAATATGTCAAGTGCAACCCTTAGCACCTTCTCCACATCCCATTTTGAATATTAATAGTTTTCTTTTAGACAGTGGCCCTGAGATGGTGTGGGGTTTATACTACACACTTGCCAGGCTATTTATATGTTTAAAGCTTTGCTCTTGCTGGTGGGGACTAGAACTGTGGGAAAATGTTAAAAGGTTTTTTTTTTCTTCCCCTGTTATTTTAAGGCAACTCTCTGGCATAAGGAAAAGCAAGAGATCCTGCAAAAAACCCAAGGTTTGCTACTTGTCAGAACATTAGTCCAGAATCAGTAACAAGAAAGATAGCTCAAATACTGGTTTGTTGGGTTTTTTTTTGTTTGTTTTTTTTTTTAATTAAACCATACAAATATTTTTAATACATAAATAACAAATATGTATATATACATAAAATATTTCTCCACACACATTTCTTTCTGCACCAACCGTTTTGAGAGTGGAAATGAGGAAATAAGACTCTTGATACTGCCAGGCACTGGGTGTTCTTCCAGTTAGAGCTGTGAATGCTTGGAGCTCTCCACCCCAGCCTGGCATGTGCCACTGGCTGGGAGTTGTGTGCTGGAAGACATTATCAGACAGGAACTTTTGATTCGTTTGTGTGCACATTAAAAAAAAAAAAGGGCAATTTTGGCTCCCATCATATCACTGAGATCTTTCATTGTCTTGATCTTGTTTTTAGAAGTCTTGAGGCTGAGTGGTGATTGAAAAAGCTGTGCCGCAGGGTGGAGGCTTTCCTCTGCCTCTGCCTGATCTCCTGTGCCAAGTGGCTGCTGCTGCACCCGCTCGGGGCTGGGAAGTGGGGCTGGGAAGAGGGTCCTGCCAGCTTGGCCAGGTGTCAGAGCAGCAGGTGGGAGCAGTTCACGGAAGCTGCTCTATGGGAGAAATGCAGAACTCAGCAGCTAGCCTTTCTTTTATATTTATTTACCTTTTATTATCATCAGGTAGGGTGAAGCTAAATTTGCAGATAGATCGTAAAGATGGGTAAATGGGACAGCACTTGTGGCTGACAGCAAGTTATGTCCAAAGCCTTAGGGCTGGAAACATCTGATCTTTTAAATAATCACTAACGGCAGCCCTGCTGGGACTTAACGGGGTGTAATGGCTCGTGAAAGCTGTGTGGGTACTGAAGGAGTAGTTTTCTGTATGAATGTCCACTTTCTAGGTAAGAAACTGCACCTGCAACACAGTATTTTTTCTTCATTAAAGGTACCATAATAAAAGGAGCTATTTGGGCCTAATTCAGAAGGCTGGAATGCTGCAATTACAGCATATATTAGAACACAGATTCCCAAAATACCCCAGGCAGGAGAATCTTGCCTTGCTGTGCATACTTCTTGTGAGTCAGAGCGTTGCATTATGATTTCACTGCTGCCACTTTATACGGTTATCCAGCTTATAATTAAATTACTTTTTGGGTCTAACTTCCCTCTTTTTTGTCTAGCAAACCTGGGATTAAGTGTTTCAGAGCCCTCCTTCTCCAGGCTTTTCATTTTGGTGGATGTGTTTTAGGTGTCTCCAAACAGGCTTGTTGAGTAGATTTAGTCTCACCCTGAGCAGCAGAAAGTAATGAATATCATTCTTCCCATGTGCTCTAACTGCATTTGAATAAGGGGTATGTACAGAATGGCCTCTGAGAGTGGAATTTAATGCTGTTGCCTGAATTACTGCTATTTAGAGAGATTATGCAGAAAGCTAAACAGAAAGGAAAAAGAATAATTTATGGCTTTAGTACTCTGCTGCTGCCCACCCTGGTGTGTAAACAAATGCCTTTCCCCCGTGCTTCTTTTTAATGTTTATTTATTGTTTTTACAAAATTTTCTGCTCCCAGAGCTGTTGGCTTCTAGGTGCTAATAAAATGTGAATGTGTCCCAGCCTCACCCCACTGAAGTGCACACAGTTCTGCAATGGCCAGATTTTGTTTTTTAGTACAACATGAAAAGAAAACAAAAAACCTACCTCTTCATTTCTGCATTTGGTGGCATAGATATGGGGAAATAACTTTCTCCCCCCAAGAAAGATATTTTTTCAAAGGGAAAAATTGTGGCAATTCCACTAGACAGTGGGGAGTGGGGGGAGGCTAGGAACAGGGGGAAGCTTTACAGCAACACAAACCCACGATTTGGGTAGTTTAGGGTAATTTGACTTTGGTGTGACCTCATGTTAGAGCGGTTTACCTTGGGCTTCTTTTTTGCTTGTATGGTTTGTGTTTAAACCCAAGAGCCCCAGGGGATGGAGTTGAGGAAGAGACAGCGGGAGAAAAGGGGCAGCCAATATTTTTCCCAATGGCACATCCCCGTATGTGTTTTGTTGAAGCTTTTTTTTTCTTCATTAGGGCTTGACCTCGGGTCTGTCTCGGGCAGGAATGCGTTCCAAGCTTGGCCGTAATTAAGGACAACTGGGCACACGGCGAGGGCAGATCTGAGCGGGGCTGGCGGCTCTTGGAGCGGGAGCTGGTCCCCATTACCACTTTACCCTTCCCTCTGTGGCCGGGCAGCGAGGAGATTCCAGCGTGGATCTGCTGTGTGCCAGCCGAGTGCCGTGACCGTGGGGCTGTCGGGAACCACGTTCATCGTATTGGGGCTGGACGTGGCCTTTTGTTCCCTCGGCTTTTGTTCCCCGTGCTCAGCATCTGAATGTTTCTGTCAGGGTCGGAACAGTTCCTTTCGATCTCCCGCCTTGGTTTCAATGCGAGTCGGAGGGGCTGTCCTTGAGTGAACCCTGCTGTAGATTCAGCCCAAATTCATGAATAGTTTAGTCTTCTCTGAAACCGTGTTTCTTAGAGAATAAATGATTGAGTGAGGGGAAAAAACCCCACAACCCCTTTCCATCCAGAAGCAGCAATATTAAAATTTGCTAGGCCTGTTTCTTTATTGTTATATAGTCTTTGGGCTGTTGTGAGCAGGGTAGATCCAGTTCAGCTGATAAGCAAACCTGACTCCTGCAGTCAGGGAAGGCTTTTATTTTACTGGGATTTCTTTTGGGTTTGTTTGTTTGTTTTTTAATAAGCCTATAACTTTAAAAAGAAAGCTTTTCAGCAAAAGCTGTGGTATTTCAGTAGAAGGAACCAGCTCATGTGGTAACACAGACAAGGTATCTACAAGGCAACATAAACTCTCTATAATAAGAGAGGGAACTATTACACATTTTAAACTTCTGACTCAAAGCTGTTCAATGTCTAATCAATGTTTGAAATAAAGGAGGAAGCCCTGGTACTTCACTGCAAGGGTTTTTTTCTGCAGAAGATCAGCTCTGTTGGAAGATGATGTTTTGGGTCTGTTTTGGGTTGTGTAGCTGTGCAGATACTGTTTCTGGGGTGACTGAGCCACAATTTACACCCAACTTTTCTGATAGCTGCTATAAATACACTCTGTGCTCTGTTGATGGAATTGCAATAAAATTTATACTAATGAAATTAATTAAAAACTTCAGGAGTTGTGTATTATAGGGGGTAAGAATTGATAGATACGTGCAGTGTTCCTATGATGTGGGAGGGGTATGTGAAAGAATGGTGTAAGAGCTTAAAATGTAACTGTGATAATATTTGGGAATGGGGGAATCTTCATACAGGATATGTTGAAGTGGGATAAGAGGGTCATTAGGAAAACTGGAAATATCTTTCAGGCTGCAATTCTAGTTAAATCAGGATAAAGAGTAGAAAGAATAATGTTCTATCCCCTTCTTCAGTTTTTTCACTTTCCAGTCTCCAGTGTGGGCTGTTTGAATGTCAGGTATAAAGGATGTAATTCAAATGAGACTGTTTTGGTTAACCTGCAATATGAATGCTTTGAGTTAAAAATACTGTATCTGCAATTCATTTTCTTTCATTTAAATATGAAAGTTAAATTCTGATAAGTCACATTGTCTAACATAAGTTTTTAGGAAATTGACTAGGAAATATCCAGTGGTAGGTGTTGGATCAAAAACTTCACAGATGTTACCAGAGAATTTCCTGTTTAATTATTGTCTCTTATCATAGTACTTGCTCCTTTCAGTGCAGGATTACCCCTGGGCTGACCTCTGTCAGTAAAAAGGTAATTCCTTTGGTTTCTTCTGTGCTTGGGTTGTCTCTGCTGGTGCTGCATTCCTGGCACCAGAGTAGTAGTGTTTGAATGACTGAAAGTAGATAACTTCGTGTTACTGGAGTCAATAATGAAACATGCTCATTTGAAGTACATTCGACACAATTTTTTTTCCCTTTGGCAGTTACAAACTACCTTTTTGCTTCTTGTAGAAGGCTTTGATCTTGACATGTTTCCAGAAACACATCCCTGATTTTAGAGCTATCCCCGATAAGACTTTCTAGTTGGCTGAGGATTTTTTTTGTGCTTTTTGTTAATGGTCTTGTTCTGTTCTGTTTTTTAACCCATGATCTCGAGACATAAGTGATTCTTTATCTTCCCTCTTATGTGCAACAATGTCCTATATGATCAGGGCTCATCTTTTTGGCCGCCTGCATCTGAACGCTCTGGGTGACACTGCAAGAGCACACACTTGCTGGTCCCTCCTCTGTTTTCAAACAAGAAGGAAACCCCTTAGTTATCCAAACACTTTCCTGTTTGTTTGGCTTACTTGTAAGGAATGTGCTTTGGTAAGTGTCTTTGGGAGGCAGAACAGGGACTGGACTCTAAAACTTAGTCTGCATTTAAAGTGGGCTCTGAACACAGACTTCACAATGTGCAGTTTCTGTTAGAGGCAGCGCAGATGTAAAAACCACTGTATGGCAGGGGAGAAGAGTGCTGTAACAGTGGATTTTAAAAGGTTCTGGGTCATGCAGACTGGATATATCACTAGAGAAGAAAAGGAGAAAAGGTTTTAATAGAGATGTTCAGCTCTTAGGGGTTGTCTAGACATCTGCCTTCTTGCCTTTTGGCATCTGGAGGCTCATGTGTCCCAATACATGATGGAAAAAAGTCTGTGGGTATTATTTTTATTTTCATAGCTGGAGTCAGGTGGTGGATCAGGCATCTTTCTAAACTAGAGCTTTGTATGTGCTAGTGTATTCAAGTTAATGTGTTTCTCAGTCCTTTGAAAGTGTTTCAGCTTTGCAGGGGCAGTCTGGGTGCAGTGAACAGTGGTCTTTAGTCTGACTCGGCTTGGCATGCCCTCGGTCTCATTTGTATGTGTCGTCTTAGCTGAGTCTTCCCTCTGGATGAAACGCTTCCTCGTGGTATCTGCAGGATTCCCTCTCGCTGCTGCTGAAACACAGAGTGGAGGTGCTGCCATGCAGGCCAGAGATCAAATCCTGTGGGGGTGTGGATCAAACTGTGCTGTCAGCTCTCACCAATAAGGCAAATTGTTCCAAAGTGCTTTTTCTTGTTAGTTTGTTTTCTGCAGCTAAGGTGTAAGGAAGAATAAAGAAAGCAGTATATCCTAGAGATGGGAGAGGCTGCCATAGCCTGTGAGGGATGCACTACTTTGTTCTGGTATGTAATGGTTCTTATAAGTGTTTTACATTCTATATTCAGACCTGTTCTTCAGGTAGTCACATTTCTGTCAGCATTATGTAACTCCATGACATTTTGACTGTCTCTGTTAGAGACAGGAGAGGTGCAGAGGAATCCAGCTTGTGAATCATACTCTGTTTAACCCTTGTTGGAAAGTGGAGAGGAAAGAGCCTGAGGCCACTAGAGGAGCAGTTCAGGGAAGGTGATGTGGAAGTAAAACCACGTCAATTAAAAAGTACAAAGATAACGAGGTTTCAGCAGCTGGAATGCAATTAACTTCAGTCTTATCTTTTTCTCCTACCTGCACGTGGTTTAACAAAGGTTAGTTATTTGTGTCGTCTGATACAAGGCTTTGACTTGGGACTCAGCACACTGAGTTCATGTGTAATTTTTATTGTGCTAAGATTACAGATATACCAAAATCCCACTGGCAGTGAGTGTGGTGCAGAGCACTTAAGGTTTGTGTTCTATATTGCTGCTTTATAGTTTTCACTGTTGGCAAGCAGTAGTTCATAGACAGTTACAAACATGTATGTTATCCCCCTAATCTGAGGGAGCGCTGGCTATTAGATGAGCAAAGATGGTAAAGGACTTAGCCTTCTGTGGCATGCACATAATACATGATACAAGGCATGGAGGACTTAGTTTCATCTTTGTCTTAGAGCTCATTTAATGTGGTTTTAGCATTTGAGTGTGAAGATGAAGCTTTGCCCCATGTGTGCATGGTGAAAATGCATCACAGTGGACTGAAGGGTTTCCCATCTAACCTTCCCCAAAGCTCTCAAACACAAACACATTTACGTGGCTTTTCCTTTCAGAGCTGTGGTACTTGTAAGCCTTAAACACACAAATCAGAAACTTCAGAAGCATATTTTTAGCAGATAATTCAAAGTTCTGTTTGTGGACTAGGTGTGTTGGTGTGTTTTAACACAGTACTTGAGCATTTGCATAGCCTTACTGGTTTGTGGATTTTTTTTTGTTCGTTTGGGTTTTTTGTTGCTTTTTTTTTTGTTGTTGTTGTTGTTGGTTTTGGGTTTTGGTTTTTTTTTGGAGGAGGCATTGGTTTGGGGGTTTGGGGTTTTTTTTTTTGGTTTGGGTTTTTTGTGGGATTTTTTTCTGGCAAATAATAGCAGTGAATGTGCTCTAGCTAGCTGGCTTTGGGTATGTCCTTGTTTCGTCCCTGAATATGATAGGACTGTTATGTTTTAGCTATTGCAAAGTGTAAAAAATTAAACACCAAACATCAGGCCAGAAAGAAATGTGTCTGTCTGGAAATCATGAAGTTCTTATCCTTCATGATTTCCCAGGCATTTTGCAGTGGTGCAAGGAAACTGCTTCTGTAGTTTAGCTGAAGGTTAGAAACCTTCTAGGGAAGCAGTGATATTTTTTCAGTTTCCGTGTTTGTGGTCTGTTGAGGGCAGAGGAGCAAACGAGAACACATCTATTGTTTCAAAGATGCTGAACATATAATCTGGGTGAAATCAAATCAAATCTACTCTTTCAATTTGAGTCAAAGAATAATGAACTGAAGGGAGCGTTAATGTATTGTTGAAGAGCAGGAAAAATTAAGAGGAAGGATGAGGAGTTGTGATTGTAGCACCTGCTGGTCATCTTTCACTCTGCCATTTTGTATAGACATGTTAAGAGAGATTAAAATACATTGAGGATACCTCAGAGGCATCCCTCCATTTGAGTTTCTAACTGTGCCTAACATGCTTGAAAAAATAATTAGACTAGAGAGGTTACTAGCATAGGTAGGAAAAAGAGAAGTACTAATGAAGCCCTCCTCTACTCCCAGTATCTTCTGCAGAGTCAGTGCCTGACCAGTATTAGTACTTTCTAATGTCTCCCTTTTCTTTCTTGCCTATAGTTGAGGCAGTAGTTGCTACTACAGACTTTGCCAAAGGAGAACTCTGCCAAAATGCTTGGAGGATGGTACTGCACTTGTTGCTGCCTCTTTCTGCTTTTCTATCAGGGCAATGCTGTCAGATGCTGTGAAGGACTGTGTGACACAATTATTCTTAATAGTGCACCTGTACTTCTAATAAAACTTCAAAGTGCATTTAATGTGTCTTTTCAAGGCAGTCTGTGAAACAGGAGCTTGCCTGTATAAAATATACATGGATGTGTCATCAGAAACAGAACTTGTATAGAGATTTTTTAAAAAAAAATCTTGTGTGTTCAGAATTTGCAAGAACCATCCTCAAGGGGGGGAGAATTTCTGATTGAAGTAGTTGTGCTTTATCATTAAACTCACTGGTAGTGGATCTTCATTTAGTGGTAAAACGAGTTGCGGTAAATTTAATGAATTTTGTCTTTTGTCTTGTTTGTCTTTCACTTAATTGCAATTTTTAAAAGATTTTTTTTCAGTAATCTTTTATAAAAACTTTGGGTTTGTCTGCCAAGACCATGCAATAGAAAGAGAGATGCTTTTGTATTCTGGGTTGTAGTGCAGGTAGGAGAAAATCTGTAAGTGTATGGAGATACCAGAAGCTATGGGAAGCCACATTAGTGGTGCTGTTGCTCTAAGCAAACAATGACCAAAATGTTGGGAAAATTGACTCTTAGCTTTGAAGGCTTTCTAGGTTTGGTTTGGTTTCTTTTTTCAAGTGATATGCTAGGCTAGGCAAACACTGCACATAATGTACATTGTATTTGAAATGAGCATGTTTCCAGACTGGAAATAAATAACATAAACGTCTGCCTCTTAAAATAAGAGTTTGAAATGAGCTACCACCTAGCTGTCTGATCTGTATCAGAGCTATGCCAAATATACGGATCAGCAGGAACTCCTTCATGTGTCTTGGAAGGAGAGAGAAGCTGTGGGTATTATTTTTCTAGAATAAGAAGTTTGCAACTCTTTAGGCTGCAGTGTCGATCTGATCTCTAGTTGTGACCCTGCACTATCCACCCTTTTTCCACCACAGCCAGTCCTCTCAGATGGCCATGAAGTTGACCTTTGAGAGACGTGTCTATTGACTGGTAAATGAGAGAGAGCCCATGTTGTTGTGGGTGAATAACTTCTCATGCAGCCTCAGAGTATTCACACAGACGAGTCTGGCAATGGGGTGATGGCAGAGCCAATTCTCATTCCTGCTTCTATTCAGCTTCTGTTCAAAGAGGAGGAAAAGAGAGACTCTACCAGAGCCCCAGATGAACTTAGTGGAGCTGTACAATGAGATCTTTTGTTCCCTCCCAGGAGTACTACTACATGTTTTGAACGCTTGCGGTCCATTTGTCTTTTGCTACAGTTTAAATTCATTAAAGGATTAAATGGGCTGATGGTTGCAGGCAAACCCCAAGGGTATCCCTGCAGCCCCATGGTGCTGCATATGAGAACAACATATGGGAAAACATTGTTTGATCAAATTGTTTGTGATAATCTGATCCTTGTAGATGAGCCAGATCTGTGGCTTATTTTGGAGCTGGAAAAGGTTTCACATCATGTTTTTTGCTGTAAGGTAATTTGCATTTGTTTTGAGGAAGTCAAGCTATTTTGCTTTTAGGTCCCATCAAAAAATGTAGATTCACTGTAAGCCAGTGCAGGTGAAGATGTGATAAGTTATAAATAAGCACTGTGAAGAAAGTCTAAGGTCCAGTCAGTAATTTATTGCTGAATGAGATTACTTTCCTTGTGACAGGTTTATGATGCACTGAGCCTACCCAAGCCAGCTCGGCCTGGTGTCATTATCTGCCACAATCTGCATCTGAGGCGGTGCTGACATCTGCATCCACATTTTACACTCTTAATGTGGTCATCCTTAGCCTTGTGCTTTCCAGAATGTCAACTTTTATGGGAATTCAGGCATTTTTCCCTGCTGTTAGTCACTCGGGCTGAAGTTAGATGGTTTTGCTGGGGCCTCTAGTGGTCTCAAACTACATTACTTCTCCAAAGCTGCAGTTCGGGGATGGAGAGGGAGGATTGCTCTCCTCCCTCCCTTTGCATAGATTTACCCAGGTACAGGGCAAGGGCAGTGCCATACAGAAAATTTATTTGGGTTCTGGTGGAGCATTTCACACGGAGTTAGAACTGAATGTGCTGAAGGAGCATAAACGAATGGAAATAAACAGCAACAGAGCGTGAAGGAGGAGATGAAGGTTAGCCTGAGAAGTCTGTATTGGGCAGTGGTCACAGGCTGGTTTCTCCCAGCTGCACAACTCACAGATTTTTAGATTAGGAAGTTTTCAGGACCTTGATAAAGACAAAAAGATAAACTGTATTAAGAAAAGTGTATAATTAAGGCAGGAAAGAGCAAAACATTTATATACTAGCTTCAAGGCTGCCCTGCCAAAAAGGGATTTTCTGTGTTACCAAGGCAGTTTTGAGCTCTGTGTGAGTGAGCTTGAAGGCTTTCACAGGCCATGGTTCTCCTGCTACCAGACAGGGTGTCATAGATTAAAAATTTGGTCCTTTTTTGTCAGTATAAATAATCTTTCTTTTTGTTGTCTTTGAGCTTTAGTGTAAGTTTTAAAATCCCTTTACAACTAGTTTTACTTGGAAAACTCTCAAACCAAATCCAGCTCAATGTTATTCTCTTTGTAAAGTATCTTTTAACACTTCCCTGAGCAAAGACTGTGCGGAGCCCAAGGTGTCTGGCACAGCATAGTGAAATATTGTGGAGATAAGAGAAACTTGAGAGTCCTGACTGCACTCGGCTAAGCAGATGTGAAGTAGGGCTCTGTCAGGAAATGCTGCTCCTTTTTGTGATTGTGCTGCAAAGGCCTGGCAGCTGCTGGCTCTGGTGAGGATTTTCCATGGTGCCTGGGTGGCCAGCCCTGCTGACTTGGCCACAGTGAGCATTCTGTCATTGCCACCCGGGTATATATTTTTTTTCCTTTCTCCTTTTTTCATTGTATCCTGCTTCTTCCAGGGTGTGCCTGAGTAATGACTCAGAGTGAAAAAATAGTGCTCTTGAGCTATACACAGGAATGTGGCTTGTTCGCATAAAATAAAGGTTGATGCTTCCTTAGTTTAAAAAAAAAACCAAACCAAGAAAACTGGCAGTGTTAACTGGAAGTTCCTCTTAGAAGAGGAGGGTTTTTTCCATTTCAAGCACTGCTCTTGCACTTCCATCTACAGTTCCACCCATGTCAGCTAAGTGTCATGGTTTAACCCCAGCTAGCAACCAAGTACCCCCTCCAAAACAGCCGTACACCAGCCACTGTGGAGAAAGTTAACTCTGCCCCAGGTGAAACCACCGTGGTATCACACAGAACTTGAGTAGGATAACAGTTTGGGGTTAGTAATTAGTTGTTTCAAGTATTACTCCTTGCCATTGTCAAAGAAGCACACTGTTCTGTTTATTACCTTCTTCAGCAGGATGGTCTCTGAATTACATGTACCACTTCCTGGGTTATGTGAATTATTTAAGCTTGTTGAAACTTTTCAGCCTTTCTTTGGGCTGAAGTTTTGCTGTTTCCTCAGTTGGAGGAATGATCCTACTAAACTATGAGGTAGTCTGCAGCACTTAATGCCTGCATTGATCAGGACCTGAAGGTCTGGGTGAGACAGAACTGCTACTGAGCTGCATGGAAACATTTTAAACAAAATGTTTTAAACTGGAAGTCATTGGATTTAAATCTAATGATATTTCTCTGGAGTCAGTGGTGAGAGAGCTGTCAGTTGCAATGCAGTCATGTTTGGGTTTTGGTGTCTGTACTTTTCTCTTTACTTTTGATATGTTGCCCTGAAAACTCCTTGCTCCTAGGCTAGCCATCTGAAAAGCAGATACAGGTAACACTTGCAGAAGAATCAAGAGAGGAAAAAAGAGCTTGCTCCAGTATATGTCATCACATTTTGGTGTCTCATCTTGGTTTTCTTACAAGGCTTTGTCTTCCACAGCACTTTTAGTTCATTGCAGATGCTGCAATGTCCTAGAATGTCCTCATATGTTTTCATAAAAGCCAGTGGAAAAAAAATCATGGTTGGTCTCTCTTTGCAGAAAGGCTTGCTCCAGGGAAGTCAGAATTTAGAAATGTCAGAGGCAAAATATAAATACATGCAAAGTGGAAATAGTCTTTCCTCTTTCACATAACTGTATAACAGCTCAAAATAGCCCTTGCACAGTTGTGTGCCTGTTTCAGGGTTCTGCACAGCTCCCTAATACAACAGGGTGGCCTAAGAGGGTCCAGCCCCACCCAGTTCATAACAAACACCAGCTCATGTTTCTTCCTTCCGAGTTCTGCATCTCCGTCTGGTCCTGTGCAGGCTCATTAACAGAGCTGCTCATTTAAGGTTAAAAGAAGACTCCAAACATCCTGTAAAAAATTAGTGCTGTTTCTAAAATTAGAGCTTTTTTACTCCAGGATAAACCCACTTAGAGCAAACATTCTGTGAAGTGGTGTATTGTGTATGGGCTGTGAGTACCTGCATAAAATACCAGAGGGAAAACAGGTGGAACTGAGACTTGCCACAGCCTATTTTCCATTTTTCACTGAAAGTGAATGCATCATATTATTGAGATCATCTGGAGCTAATTTGAATTAAAAAAAAAAAAAAAACCAAAACCACAAAACTGTTGTCGACTACAGTTAAAGTGAGTTTAGCAGAGTAAATATGTACCAGAAAGGGGAAAAAAAGAAAACCAACCCCAAACTCTAGCACTGAATCCAGAAAGTAATCAATCTTCAATGAAACTATGTAACATAATTAAATGTTAGCTTCTGATGTAGCCTCCTGTTGATTATTTCCTCCTTCAAGTAGTAAGGACCTGATAGAAGAGGGCTAAGTATCCACACATGCCACTGGGGTTGGTAACTGAACTGCTATCTTAGTGCTCCTTCAGTACATAGGCTTTTATCCACACTGTCTTTTTCCTTGTTGGACAGTAAACACGGGGGAAAACACCTGCTTTTCTTGGCTTGGCATATTTTTGTGTAAATTAAATGCTGTCTGGAAGTGTGCAAGAGGTGTTTGGATGTGGTTCAGGGCTGATTGTGATGTTGCTGCATTGACAGTTGTACTGGATGATCTTGAAGGTCTCTTTCAGCCTTTATGGTTCTGTGTTTTGTAGTAGTGCAATGATTTGTACTCCCAAGTTTTCTGCCTAAATGCAGGGAAATGCTTTGCAGTTGAAGATCTGTGATATTTTGTAAAGAAATTGGAAAATAGGGCAATTATGTTACCCAAGTGTATTTTGACTCATTTTCCAGTATGATTTTTTTCCACCCCAGAACCCACACATTGTCCAGATAAAGCATGTTACTTGACATAGGTTCATGCAAGTTTAAGCACACAGTTCTGTGCTCCAATTCAGATGAACTCATTCTTCTTGCCTAGTGCTGTAAGCCTACAAACTTCATTAATGTGGAAATAATTTGGAAACTATTGAGATGGAACAGCCCTGAGACGGGTTTCAAGAGACAGAACATGTCATCTTCCCAAAACTTACCTTGTCTTCCTGCAGGACAACAGTCTCCAGCAAAAAGGTGTCACTCCCTGCTGATTTAGATTTTGCACTCCCAGGGAAGTGCAAAGATGTCCCCAGGTGGAATAAAAGTCAGTGCCTTAAAAATCCTACAAAATCAGCAAGTATTGGAAACCTGTATCAGTCTGTGGATGCAATACTTGGGCAATCCCATTTCCATTACTGTGTGGCTTCCTGCGTTTGATTTTCACTTACTTTGTCCTTGACTAAAAGCTTTCTGTGGAAATGCTTCCTGAATGAGTCCCTGCTAAACAGGAAGTACCAGAGGTGAGAGAGGAGTCTGTAGGTGGCCAAGTTACTGCATCTTTGCTGGTTAATGTTTGTTGGCTGAGTGCTGGTGGCTGACCGCATCAGCAAAGCCAAGCCTGGAGCCATAAAACCATCATGATGGTGCTGTGTGGTGGCTTATCCAAAGCACACAGTTATGGATGTGGGACAACTAATGGTAGGTGGAGACAGAGGAGGGAGAAAAGGTGTGAGATCAGGGGTACTGCCTAGTGGGGCAGTGATCTTAATTTTGCTGCTGCTTTGGTGAAGGGGTGTTGAGAAGCAGTTTGGAGACCACTGTGATAGCTTGGTGGTATTTTTGTGGAACTCCTCCAAACCTGAGAGGATGGGTGGGTGGAAATGGTAAGATCTGAAGGTACACACTCGGATGAGAGGGGTGTGGCACACCAGAAACAGTAAGCAGCAACCTCAAGTGGTGTTCTTGGAAAGGATTTGTGGTTAACGATTTTTTTGGCTATGATTTTTTTTGTTTGCTTGCTTTGACTGTTTAGCCAGCCTTTGACCTTATATTTACATGAACCAAACCATGCTGTTTGTTTGAAAACTGGAGCAGGTAGGTTGGCTGCTGTCCACAAGGATTTTCCCCAGAGCTCAGGGGAAGGAACCTCAGCTTCATTAGAGGGCACAGTTGGGCAGCAGAGCCAAGCTGAGCTGGAGTCCTGCACTACTGTCTTCCCTGTGGTTATCCCAGTGCATGTGAAGAGCTGGCATGTTTTAAATCCTGCTCCTGAAAATATCTTACCCTGAGTTATCAAATCAGTCGGATTTGGTCTTCTCAGTCATTCACTATTTTTTATGAAGTTTTCCTGCACCATTATTCATGAGACTAATACTGATCCCTCAGTTAGGCAACCCAGTGTGTGCCTGAAGAGGATGGAGCTGAATTCTGGATTTATCACACGCTACCAGCTCCTGGTCAGTTGTAAACTGCTCACATAAGGAGCACAGCACAGACCTTCAGCTCCTCTGCAACCTACAGCCTTTGACTGGGCTCTAAGCATGGCTGTGTGACACGTGAAAAAATTCATTTTCCATAGCTGATGACGGTGATGGGTTTCTGTATACATTTCTCTCCTGTTTTTCATTTGAAATTGTCAGTATTTGGTATTTTGCTGTCTTTTCTTGGTTAAGTATGTTCCACCCCTACCCAAAGTTCCATAAAAGTTAAGAAAATTACCCAACTGTATATATGAATAACAGGGATTTGTATCATTGAAAAAGAAAAGCGGAGATGGCGGAGCTCGTGATGTGTTAAATGCAAACACAAGGAGAATCAGGTGTTCAGTGCAAATATCCTCTGAATTCATAAACAAATGCTTTGTGTAAATTCTAAGTAATAACATCAGGTTGGAGAACAGTTTGGTTCATGGCTGATGTTGAAAAATACAGCACGGAATGACTGAGTCAGGCATACTGATGCTTGGGAATGGGATCATTTGTTTTGTGTGGTTTTGGGTTTCAGAAGGAGGCCTGCCTGCTGCCAGTGGGATGTGATTTTTTTGAATTTGATTTTGCACGTAGCATTCTAGAAAGTCAGAAAGTTATTTTAAGGAAGTATTTCCAGAGTGTGATAAGCAAGTAGAATGATGGGATGCAGTTCATTAATCATGTGACAGGAATTTTAGTGAAACTTTCCTTTTTAAGGCTGTTTGAGCAGCCTTAATAAAACCCACATGTGACAGCACAACCAAATTTCTAGCAGCTTGGTCATTATTGGCCATTAGATCAGATGCCCATAAAACAGAAATCAATGTGTTCCATGTTTGAGCTGGCAGGGAAAAAATGGGATGGTAAAAAGAAGAGTATTTGCTAGTGGCATGCCTGTTTCACAGTCACATAATACCTGATGTTCTTGTTGCTCAGGAAGGATGCTGTGCCCCTAAACTCAAAATTCATGGAGGAGATGAGAAAACAGATTTTCAGGCAGTTCTACAGAAGAGAAAGTCACTGAAGGATGATGGGTTGTGAATGATGTAGCTCTCGATTGGGCTCTCGATTCTTTGTAGAGATGTAGAAATCACTGTAGCTTAGCCCTGTGACATTTCTTGTTCATTTTGTTCTTCTTGTGAGTTCCCTTTCTTAATAAACATAACATCCTTTTGGCTTGGCTTCTAGATTGCCCTGCTTTTCAGAGGATCTCACCTCTTGCTGACTATTCAGCAGCTGTTTCTACACAGCTTAGCTCTTCTGCTCTGGACACTGCATGGTAGTGTCTTCCTGCCTTCAGAGTGGCTGTTTTCTTCTTGAGCTCTTCTTCCTCAGACACGTCATGAAGGAATGCAGAAGTACTCTTGACCTGGATGCAGGCAAATATTTTCTCACTTCCTAAATAGCCTTGCAGTTTGGCAGAGCTCTCAAAAGCTCAGGTTGAGGAGGAGCCTCACATGTAGGACATCTGCATCTCATGTCATGTCTGTTGTGTGCCGCGTTGTCTGTAGGGCTGTGCTCAAGAAGACCAGGCATTAGGTCTTTGATGCTTACAAGCGTTTTTTGCCTAGGAAGAGTGCCCAAACTCTTCATGCTGTGGCACTGAGACCATCACAGGAAGATGATTTAATGGTATTTTCTGACTACTTTTTGAGGCTGTGTCTGCTTGGACCCGTGACTGGTGCAAGGAGCCACTTCTGGAGCACCTTGTGGCACCAGCAACATGACAGCTGGGGGAGTGAGTGATTTGGGATTCAAGCATTGCTTTCATGGGTGTTGAGAGACAGCTGCTTATTTTGAGTTAGCTCACGGAATTCCACAAACAGCTAAGAAATTGGAGGGGCTAGAGAAAACAAAAGTTTCAAGTGCTGAAATAGATAAGACTGCTTCTTGCTGCCCTCAGTCTGGGGCTTTTACTTCACTCCTTTAAGCAGCATTTTGTGGAGGGACCTGGAGGGATGTTAGTATGACAATTTATCGGCCAAGTCTCACACCAGCAGGAAGAGAAATGGCTATTTGGAAGGAAATTACTAAGTTTGAAGACTAAAAATCATCCTCAAAGCAAAATTCTGCTATGTTTGTCAGTATTACCAGCAGGGGAGTTTCAGGCTGCAATTAAATGGCAACTGCTGATATCTTACGGATGTGTGCACATGTGTAAACTGGATTTCAGAGTATGTATCAAGTGTTTTGAACTTTGACTACCCTGTGTTTGCTTCAGAAAATGCAAAACACTCTTGTGTGAGAAGCAATAAGAAGATTTATACAGCAAAAGGATGAAAGGAAAAATCTTATTAATAAGAAAGGCCTGATTGACATCTGCTGTTTTTTTGTAGGATGGTGTCAAGGATACTAACTAAAGTGTGTTTTAACTAAGATCTTAGAGGTTTGGTTTATAAATTTCTATGTGCAAAATAACCACCTTATGTTATTTAAACTTTGTTTTTTTGTTTTGTGACAAAATAAACTAGTTCTTTTTAGAATGTGGAAACTAACATTTTACCAGCACACTTAGGGGTTTTTTTCTACTAGTTTGGTGTATTTTTTTGGAGTTATTTTTATGTCAGTAGAATTTTATGTATGTCTTTCGTGGATTGAAAAATCTTTTTCAAAGAAGACTTTTTAAAACAGATTTCTTTTCCCCTCATGTTAATTAAACCAGCCCTTGCTTTCTTTGAGCTTCCAGTAGTTTTAATTTCTATTATTTGTTTTTGTTTTCCAGATCAGATGTACAATTGCTTGTAAGTATCATTCTGTTGCTTGCCTCTTTTTTTTAATAACTCTCCTTATCGTAATTGTTTTTAAGAAAGATCAGGCAGTATCAGCAAAGTATTTTTAAAAAAAAAGCTTCCTGGAAAGAATTTTTAGAAATAGCAGTTAAAAATATGTACTCAGTTATTGTAGTGTCTGTAATACCTACAGTGCTTTTAAGGATATTTAAAAATATAAGTCTGTACTTAAATCCCTTTGCTTTTCAGTTTGTGGAGAGCTCTCGTAAAATCAAGTGCAGGTGTAATGTGCTTAGAAAGATGGGGAAATACACTTTAAGGCAAGAAAAACCAAGCAAACCATAAAAACAAAAGACACAACACAAAGTTATGCCTTTAAAGAATTTCTGAAGTGAGTCTAGAACAGCTGTACTGGCCAAGATAACATGTTTTCATGTGGCAGAAATTTCTGAAAGTGTGTGCAAATGATTTCTACATCAATATTGAACACCAGACTTAGATTAGTTAGCCTCTAAATTTTAGGGTCTGAATCAACTCTTCCTCTATGCTTTGGCCTGTAAAATTGATCTAATATTTCTGGCTTTAGACACAGAGCCATGTCGCTTCCTTACCTATGGAAACACATTGTGGGAATATGAGAGGGGAAGAGGGGGATAAGCTGAGGGAGAGAGACAAAATTCCTACGCCACGTTAAACAAAATTTCTGATAATATGTGAAGAAAACATACACACGAAGTGTGGCTGCAAGTTGTTTTAACTGCTTTCAAACAAAACTTTACTGAAAAGAGAGGTCATAATAGCTTTCATCCAAACCATGCCTAGAGTCAGTGGATGGCTGAAATAATGTGGCAATCACCCAAATTTAGTTCAAATAATCTTACAGAGGTTAAGGGGTGAAACCAGGAAAAGTGGTAAAACCAGGAAATGCGCAGTGAGGTTTCTGTAGAACTGGGAAAACACAAGTGACTGTGGGTCTGTGCATGATATCTGTATCTGACTGTACTTCTGCAAATGGGAAGTCCAGTAGTTTTGACAGAGTTTTGTGTTCTTTCAGGCACTGAGAATTGCAGCTCAAAAACTGTAACTGCAGAACCAGGAACCAGTAATGATGATGATTTATCAGTAAACTCTGCAATTGGGAACAGAACCTCTGCAGGTGGAAGAGTGATCAGGGCTGCATCTGGTGAGACAAGCGGTGATTAAGCACTGTGACACATTCGTGGTTTGGAATGTGACTGGGATGTGAATCTTCAGGGTGTTTTGCACTTCTATATCATGATAGCATTTTAAGCCTGAACTCTAGTTCAGAGTGTGAGCGTTGCAGGGGCGTAGATCCAGCTGCTTTACTGCAGCAGAGAATGAGGCCAAGAAATGCACCTGCACACCTGACTAGGAGTGCAGTTTCATACTGTGATTACTGCATGGCCTTGGAATAGTTTTATCCATGTTAGACGTCGGCTCCTTTTTCTGCATATTTTGGCTTTTTAGGTTACAGGTTAATAGTTCAACTCACTGTGACATACAGATCTGAAATGCATAAGTGATGGGGTACAGCTGAAGTCCTTTGCCTAGTACAGAATGTTCTGTGTCACACGTGTACAGGAGAGGTCTGTGAATCTCGCAGCTAGAAAGGCTCCTCTATTTGGGACAATAGAGGGAAAGTTTAGGAAAACAGTTAGGAACTGTTTAGGAAACAGTTTAGGAAAAATGACAGTGTATTGTGTGTCCCAGTTTTTCTCAGCACACTATGTAAATCTCACAGCTAAGGCAGCACAGAAATCACTGCTGCACCTAGACAGCTTTACTGCCTGAGGTGAAGTGAAGCTTGAGGAGGTGGAGTAGATGGCAGAGCTTGCAAATATACCTTGTAGTAGAGAAAAATGGCTTGATTGTTTTCCCAGACTGATTTCTGTTTTACAGAGACTGAGCATGGCAGGGAGGAGAGTACTGTATGTGTTTGTCAGCAAATATTCTTGTAGGTTATTTTTTTTTCTTTTTTCATAGCATCCAGCCCGATTTATAATCTCGAGGCAGAATCTATTGGTGTGACTTCTGTCACCTTGAAATGGCTGATGAATGAAAACGCTTCTGACTACAGCACATACAGGATAGAGGTTGTAAATGGTACAAATGGTACACTTGTGAAGAACCTGACATTCAATCAGGATCACACCAAAGCAGAAATTAAGGAGTTAATCCCTGGGACAATGTACATCTTCACAGTATTTGCTGTAGCAGCTGATAATGGGACAGGAGAGGGAGTGTCCATAGACCTGTATACAAGTAAGTCACAGTTTCTTGCATTGCTGTGGTGGTGGTCTGTGCTTTGCTGTGCAACATGAGGCTCTGCCCACCTGTCTGAGGTTGTAATTTAGTTGGGCCAGATGCTAAGAATGAGTGGTTCATATATAGAAGAAACAGAGCCTTGATTGACTGATTGATTGATTTACTTATTAAAGGGCAAACTCCCTCTAATCCCCCACCACAAAACAAAAAATCCTCCACAACAACAACTAAACCAAAAAACCAACCAATAAAGCAAACTGAAATTGCCTGCATTGCCAAGCATACCGATCCCTTTCCTGTCCACCTTTCTGGATTCCCTGGGAGCTCTGCTTCAGTTGTGACCAAAGCCTCTCCTTTGGAGTGTCAAAGGGAGGTAAATGCCTCTCAGAATGGCTTGTCTTCAGTTCTCTCTTAGCTGCCCACTGATGCAACAGGCTCCAGGAATGCCTGGTGATATTGTTGGGGTGCTCCTGCCCTCCATGAGTGTTGTGAGGGAGGTGAAGCCCTGGTGTGGCTGTGTTTCTTGTGTCCATGTCTGTCAGCAGCTGTTCCTGCAGGTTAATGAGTTGTTGCTTTGCCTTTCAAAGGGCCCAGCCGGGTTCTTGATCTCCAGGCAGAATCCATTGGTGTGACTTCTGTCACCTTGAAATGGGTGGTGAATGACAGCGCTTCTGACACCTACACGTACAGGATAGAGGTTGTAAATGGTACAAATGGTACACTTGTGAAGAACCTGACACTCAGTGACACCAAAGCAGAAATTACGGAGTTAATCCCTGGGACAATGTACATCTTCACAGTGTTTGCTGTAGCAGCTGATAATGAGACAGAAGGAGAAGGAGCATCCATAGACCTGTATACAAGTAAGTCTCAGTTTCTTGCATTGCTGTTCCTGGTGGACAGCTCAGAGCTCTTCCTAACTGCCTGAGGGCTAAGATGTAAAGTTCTTGTATGTGTAGATCTGATGTCTTATTCCTGTAGCCTAATCTGGAATGTCTAGTAAGCAATGGGATCTTTAGATGTGAAGAAATACATCCTTGCTTTAAAAAGAAAAACCAGGCAAACATAATCTACCTTGCTTCCTCTTTATCTTTGTCCTCATATCTCTTTTTGTGGGAGATAGTTTCTTGTCACAAATAGTGAGCCTACTGAGAAGGATGCTCTCCTAGAGCTGATATTTGTGAATAGACTAGGCTTCATGGGAGATGGTAGGTGGCTGACTTGGCTATGGTGATCATTAAATGACTGAGTTTCAAATTTAAAGTGTAATGAGTAAAAAGAGACAGCAGAGTTGAAACCCTGGACTCCAGGAGAGCCAAGTTTAAGCTATTGAGGGCACTACTTAGCAGACTACTCTGGGAATCTGCTTTCGAGGGCTTAGGAATCCACGAGTGCTGTTCGGTTTTTAGGAACTGCCTTTTAGAAGCACAGGAACAGACAATTTCCCTATGTCAAAAGTCAAGCAATTAGGGCAGAAAACCAGCTTTGATGAACAGAAAACTCCTTGTGGAGCTCAAGGGGATGAAGAAATTATATGAGCTCTGAAAGGGAGGTCAGGCTTCTTAGGGAGGTTACAGAGCTGTGGTTTGTCTATGCATGAAGAAGACACCAAGTGCCAGAGCTCAATTACAGTAGAATCTGGCCGGTGCTGTTTCAGATAACAGGAAAGGCTTTTTGAAATACATTAATAGCAAGGGGAGGTGTAAAGAAAATACTGGACTGATCCTTGTTGAAGATGGTCACCTGCCTAATAGGGATGAAGAAAGAGCAGAGGCGTTCCATGTGTATTTTGCCTCAGTTTTTGGTGTTACTGATAGACCTTGGTGTGCCCAGTCCCCAGAGCTGGAGGCCCATGAATGCTGGGACAGTGCCTTTCCCCTTGTGGACACTGAAACTGTGAGGGACCACCTGTATCAGCTGAGTGTTCCCCAGTCTATGGGGCCTGTTGGGATTCATCCCTGAGCAGAGAAGGATCTCACTGGTGTTACAGCAGGACCCCTCTCCACCAGCTACCAAAGGCCTTGGGAGCCCGGGGAGGTCTCTGCCAGCCACTGTTATTCCTATTTGGCAGGAGGGTGGGAACAGAGACCCAGGAACCTGCAGGCCTGTTAGACCAACCTCAGTTCCTGGAAAAACCATGGAGAAGGTTGTGCTGAGTACTGTTGAAAGGTGTTTAAAGAACGATGCAGTCATCAGGTGCCATCGACAAGGGTCACTAAGGGAAAGTCCCATTTAATTAATTAAACCATTCTATGGTAAGGTCACCCACCTGCTGGGGAAGGGAAGGTGGTGGATGTAGTTTTTCTGCATTTTAGTGAGATTTTTGGTACTGTCCCTCACAGCATCCTTCTGGACAAGTTGTCCAGGTGTGGGATGAGGGGGTTCATGGTGTGCTGGGTGAGGGGCTGGCTGCAGGGCAGGGCTCCCAGGGTCCTGGTCAGTGGAGTTGTGTCTGGCTGGTGAGCAGTCACCAGTGCTGTCTTCAGGGCTCAGTCCTAGGGCTGCTCAACATCTTTATCACAGGTATGGATGCAGGAGTTGAATGGGTATTGGGTGCAGTTCTGGGCCTCACAACTGAAGAAGGATGTGAAAGTCTTTGAATCCCTGTAAAGGAGGGCAAGAAAGCTGTTAAAAGGGCTGGATGGCCTATCCTGTAAGGAGAAGTTGAGGGCTTTGAGTTTATCTAATTTGGAGAAAAGGAGGCTGAGGATGACCTCATTGTTCTCTTCAGCTTCCTGAGGAGGGTAAATGCAGAGGGAGGGGCTGATTGCTATTCTCTGGTGTTCAGGGATATGATGAGTAGGAATAGTTCAAAGCTGCCTCAGGGGAGGTTTAGGCTTGACATCAGGAAGCATTTTTTTACTGACAGGGGGTTCAAACACTGGAATAGGCTTCCTAGAGAGGTGGTCAGTGCCCCAAGCCCTTCTGTGTTTGAGATGTTTGGACAATACTTTCAGTAATGTTTTAATTTTTGGTGAGGCATGAGATGGTCAGGTAGGTGGATGATGGAAGTTGTAGGCCCCTTCTAAGTAAATATTCCATTCCACTCTATCACATTCCTGCCCACTTCTGGATTCACAAGGGAGACCTTAGGAGTTCAATCACTGTGGTGGCATGTGCTTATGTTCTGGGATGTCAAAGAGAAATGAATGTTCCTCAGAATGATTTGTCTTCAGTTCTCATTTAGCTGCCCAGTGAAGCCCTGGTGTGTCTGTGTTTCTTGTGTCCATGTCTGTCAGCAGCTGTTCCTGCAGGTTAATGAGTTGTTGCTTTGCCTTTCACAGGGCCCAGCCGGGTTCTTGATCTCCAGGCAGAATCCATTGGTGTGACTTCTGTCACCTTGAAATGGGTGGTGAATGACAGCGCTTCTGACACCTACACGTACAGGATAGAGGTTGTAAATGGTACAAATGGTACACTTGTGAAGAACCGGACACTCAGTGACACCAAAGCAGAAATTAAGGAGTTAATCCCTGGGACAATGTACATCTTCACAGTATTTGCTGTGGCAGCTGATAATGGGACAGGAGAGGGAGTGTCCATAGACCTGTATACAAGTAAGTCACAGTTTCTTGCATTGCTGTGGTGGTGGTCTGTGCTTTGCTGTGCAACATGAGGCTCTGCCCACCTGCCTGAGGTTGTAATTTAGTTGGGCAAGATGCTAAGAATGAGTGGTTCATATATAGAAGAAACAGAGCCTTGATTGACTGATTGATTGATTTACTTATTAAAGGGCAAACTCCCTCTAATCCCCCACCACAAAACAAAAAATCCTCCACAACAACAACTAAACCAAAANTCAGTTCTCTCTTAGCTGCGTGCTGATGCAACAGGCTCCAGGAATGCCTGGTGATGTTGTTGGGGTGCTCCTGCCCTCCATGAGTGTTGTGAGGGAGGTGAAGCCCTGGTGTGGCTGTGTTTCTTGTGTCCATGTCTGTCAGCAGCTGTTCCTGCAGGTTAATGAGTTGTTGCTTTGCCTTTCACAGGGCCCAGCCGGGTTCTTGATCTCCAGGCAGAATCCATTGGTGTGACTTCTGTCACCTTGAAATGGGTAGTGAATGACAGCGCTTCTGACACCTACACGTACAGGATAGAGGTTGTAAATGGTACAAATGGTACACTTGTGAAGAACCTGACACTCAGTGACACCAAAGCAGAAATTACAGAGTTAATCCCTGGGACAATGTACATCTTCACAGTGTTTGCTGTAGCAGCTGATAATGAGACAGAAGGAGAAGGAGCATCCATAGACCTGTATACAAGTAAGGAAATGGTGCCCCCAATTGCTATTTGTACCAAATTGCTCTGCTTTCTTCTTTTGGTTTCCAGATTTGTCCTATTTCTCATTGTGGTGTTGCTTTTTTGCTCCCGCTGTGTGCACACATGAGTGCAGCAGTCTGCAAAAGGACTGAAATTGTCTCTGTGCTTGCATGTAAATCAGTTATTTCATCCGCATGTCTACTCAAGTCTATGTAGAGATTCAGCTGCTACCACAACATGACTTTGCCTAGACCGTTGAGGCCTGACTAGACCTTTCACAACACCTGTGGGAATGGGCTATTGCAGCTTGCACCAAAAGGTGTGGTGTGCAGGGATGTGGTGCCATGGTCATGGAGGCTTTTTGTTCTTAAAGGTTGTTCAGAGGTTTTTGGAGAGTCTGTAACTTGAGGTTCCTGTGGGTTGTGACTGCCTCACTTCCTAGGATTGCTTTATCAAGTGTGGTGCCAGTATTGTTAGCTTTGTGCCAGAGCACCTTTTTCCCAGACCAGATAGGTGGGACAGGAGGGGACACTACTTTTGTGTGTAGCTCAGAAAAGCAAAGAGAACAGGCAATGTCTCTATAAAGCAATTTAGAGGAGTGTGTCCTGGAGCTGCTACTGATTTGATAAGCCTGTCTAAGCTGCCTGAGGTGAGTTTTATCTGTCTGGAATTGTTGCTGAGTTGGACTTGCAGACACAGCCTCATAAGGTGTGTCAGCTGTTGGACCTGCTCAAGCAGCCCATTTCTTTGTCCTGAGATTGAGGAGAGTTTAGGCTGAAGGTCTCAAATTGAGACTCATGGGCACAATTCTGAGTTAACAGACTAAGATCAGCTTGGACTGTTTCCTTCCCTGATTTCCATCTATTTCTCTGTCTGAAAAACCTCTGTGGAAACATGTAATTGTTGCATGTGAAATGAAGTAGAACATCCCCCAAAGCTCCCATGACCTTTCCAGAGATCCCACAGCATGAATGCCTGAAACAGAGAAGTGAGCCATGCTTGGCTCCAAGTGATGCCCACCCTGTGTGGAATAGGGAAATGTGGCTGTGGCTCTTCTTTCTTTATTTCTATTTTTGACAGGTTGTTGCTTTGCCTTTCACAGGGCCCAGCCGGGTTCTTGATCTCCAGGCAGAATCCATTGGTGTGACTTCTGTCACCTTGAAATGGGTAGTGAATGACAGCGCTTCTGACACCTACACGTACAGGATAGAGGTTGTAAATGGTACAAATGGTACACTTGTGAAGAACCTGACACTCAGTGACACCAAAGCAGAAATTAAGGAGTTAATCCCTGGGACAATGTACATCTTCACAGTATTTGCTGTAGCAGCTGATAATGGGACAGGAGAGGGAGTGTCCATAGACCTGTATACAAGTAAGTCTCAGTTTCTTGCATTGCTGTTGGTGGTGGTCTGTGCTTTGCTGTGCAGCATGAGGCTCTGCTCATCTGCTCAAGGGTTGTAATTTAAGACTGTTGCAGGCAGAGATGATGATTCCATCCTGGAGCTAGAGATGGCCAATCTCCAAGCATCAGATGTTAGTGTAGAAGCAGAATTGCCCTGGTAGAAAGCTGTTGGTAAAGCTTGCTCCAAGATTGTCAGCAAACAGGAGAGACTTTTCCCTGAGCACTGATCTCTTGCAAATTCGAGAAAGGGGCATTTGCATTTGTTTCCTAGAGTATGGGGTCCTGAGATTCTCATTTTAAGGGACTCCCACAAAGAACATATTGTGTCAGGTGCACTTTTGTGATTTCAGGGTCTATAGCTGCAAACGTGGTGCAGTCAGGAGAGAGATTCAAGCAGTGCTAGATCAGGAGAACTCCTTTGGCCATCCAGCACCTTGCTATGTTGAGTATTAAAAGTCTTGATAATGTGGTGTTCGAGGGACCATGTTGGAGCTGTCTTGCAAGGCAGTAGCTGAAGCTGATCATTCCACAGAGTGCATTTGAAGGGAAATAGATGACTGTTCATGTCATTTGTGTTTTCCTGAAATATGCCTGCATGTCTGATCCTAGCTGACCAGTCAATGCCCAGAAGTCTCCCCCGTGCTGTCTGTAATTGCTAATTGCCTTCTTTTAAAGATGCAGAAAGAATAGGGGGCTGGAGAGTGTGTCTCCAGAAGGTCTGGAGATGGTTTCCTTTCTGTGGAAGTGCAGGGCCTAAGGATTGGAGAAGAGTGTCTGGTTCGTCACCACTAATCCTCTTCTAGAGATATTTCATCTTCCTTAATTTTTGCTGTACAGGGTTGAACCACTGGTGTCTTTCCCCTCCACTCTTCTCTCCCTCCTGCCTACCTTTTTGGATTCCCAGGTGAAACTGTGCAAGTGGTAGAACTGGGGTGGCCTGTGCCCCTCTTGCCACTGCCTGTGAAAGGAAAAAGAGTCATTCGTGAGATGGCTCATTCTCAATTTCCTGTTACCCAAATGTTAATGCAAAAGGCTCCTGGTGATGTTGTTGGGGTGCTCCTGCCCTCCATGAGTGTTGTGAGGGAGGTGAAGCCATGGTGTGGCTGTGTTTCTTGTGTCCATGTCTGTCAGCAGCTGTTCCTGCAGGTTAATGAGTTGTTGCTTTGCCTTTCACAGGGCCCAGCCAGGTTCTTGATCTCCAGGCAGAATCCATTGGTGTGACTTCTGTCACCTTGAAATGGGTAGTGAATGACAGCGCTTCTGACACCTACACGTACAGGATAGAGGTTGTAAATGGTACAAATGGTACACTTGTGAAGAACCTGACACTCAGTGACACCAAAGCAGAAATTATGGAGTTAATCCCTGGGACAATGTACATCTTCACAGTGTTTGCTGTAGCAGCTGATAATGAGACAGGAGAGGGAGTGTCCATAGACCTGTGTACAAGTAAGTCACAGTTTCTTGCATTGCTGTTGGTGGTGGTCTGTGCTTTGCTGTGCAACATGGGGCTCTGCTCACCTGCCTGATATTGTAATTTAAGACTGTTGCAGGCAGAGGTGCTGTGCTTTGCCTGCCTCCAATCAGAGATGTTTGTGTGAAAGAGACATAGCCTTCTTTGAAAAACCAGAGTAAAACAAACACCTCAAAAGCAATGTTTGTTAAAGTTGGTTACTGAGGCCTGTGACACAATGAACTCTTTCCAAGAACTTCCTCTCTGGCTGAGATTTTTGTGGGTGCATCTGTTGCCTTCACTTCTTGTCGAATCAGGGCCTCAGAACATTATTTTAAAGGGCTCCAATATATAGATACTGTGATTTGAGGCCCTGTGGCTGGAGCAGAATGAAATTTAGATAACACTGGCTCAGGAGTGCATTTGTGGCACGATCTAGGCAAGCTGCTTCTTTGCCACTTTTTATCACCTCTGTTCCTCTTTCAGTGATATTTGTAGTTCCTTACCTTTTACTGTATACAGATAGACCACCTTTCTCCAGTCCCCCTACAACCTTGTATCTCTCCTGACCAACATATCTGAATTTCCAAGCAAAATACTGGGACCTCCGGCATTATAATGATGTATTCTGCTTTGGAGTGTCAAAGGAAGATGAATGCCCCTCAAGGTTACATTCCATGAATTCTCTTAGCTGCCCACTGATGCAACAGGCTCCAGGAATGCCTGGTGATGTTGTTGGGATGCTCCTGCCCTCCATGAGTGTTGTGAGGGAGGTGAAGCCCTGGTGTGGCTGTGTTTCTTGTGTCCATGTCTGTCAGCAGCTGTTCCTGCAGGTTAATGAGTTGTTGCTTTGCCTTTCACAGGGCCCAGCCGGGTTCTTGATCTCCAGGCAGAATCCATTGGTGTGACTTCTGTCACCTTGAAATGGGTAGTGAATGACAGCGCTTCTGACACCTACACGTACAGGATAGAGGTTGTAAATGGTACAAATGGTACACTTGTGAAGAACCTGACACTCAGTGACACCAAAGCAGAAATTACGGAGTTAATCCCTGGGACAATGTACATCTTCACAGTGTTTGCTGTAGCAGCTGATAATGAGACAGAAGGAGAAGGAGCATCCATAGACCAGTACACAAGTAAGTCTCAGTTTCTTGCATTGCTGTTGGTGGTGGTCTGTGCTTTGCTGTGCAGCACAGGTCTCTTGCCCACCTGCCCGGGGTTTGAAATACAATATTTTTTTAGGCAGAAGTGCTGCACACAGCCTACCTGGAGTCAGCAATGGTAATGTGTGACAGGGGGTTTTGTTGCCTTCTGTTTCCTCTGGATGAGGCCCTCAGGTTGTTATTTGGAAGGCTTCCCACAGTGTATATTGTGCCTGGAGATCTTCTCCCCTTGGAGGGTCATGGATGCAGCTGGGCTTGGGCAGCACTGCATGGTGTGGCTGTCAGCCCTGCTGCTTTGCTCAGCCCATCAGCAGACAGGAGAAGGCTGAGTTACCTCTGCATTCCTCCTGTTAGGCATTGTGACTATTTTCCCCCTTCTTGTGATCATGTGCTTCCTTGTCCTTTCCTTTGTTTTGTCCCATTTTGACTGAGGTGAAAATAAGCTGGCCCAAAGCTCCCGAGCGGGTTTTTCAAAGGGGATGAACTTGGAGAGTTGCTGGTACTCTGAAAGTGCTGCTTAGCTGCTCAGAATTCTCAGTCTGACTAAAATATGGAAGCACGGTTGTGCCTCTGCTTTTTTTGTCTGTCACAAAATATTCTTGAGTGTTTCTGGAGTCTCCTCGTGACTTTCACGGAGCCCAGCATTTTTTTTCCATATCGGGGTAGAGTATGGTGGTCTCTGACATTTCCCATGGAGCATTGATGATCCTTCATCTAACTGTTCCTACTAGATAGAGATCAAAAGTCCTGACTTCTCTAGAAACCAGGCATCCATTGTCAGCAGGTGTCAGAGGTGTTGTTCCAGGGTTTGTCTGTAATCTCCTATAATTTCACCATATTTGTAAGTGTAGCTGACAGTGTTACTGACAAAAAATAAATATTTATAAAATGCAGTAGAAGTAAGTCCTACTCACTCACATCTATCTTTACTAAATCTGTTTCCTCTGGTACACAATTGTGCTTCTTAGTTTCTTAAAAGAATACCCCTTCTAACAACAAAATAATAGATGAGTCTATAATCCCTGTATTTGAAAGTATCAAATACTTCTTTACCGAGAGAAGAAATTCATTTGGTGTGTGTTGTAATTGTGGATTGTAAGTGTTTTGGTCCTGAAGGCCAAGTTTTACAAGATGCTTAGTTTAGAGGAACCTTTCTTCTCACTGTTACTGCTACATTACTTTTTAAGTATCATTCTGTATCTGATCATAAGGTTGCAGTTTTTATATCATGTCCTAGAAAACTCTCACCCAAACTGAATTGTTATGGTTGCTGCTTTTAAGGATGCCTACTGCTGTGCTCTTAATGGGCAGAGATTAAATTAATTTTCTTGTTTGTTGGCCACTAAGAGGTTTACATAATTAGAGGGATTTAGTGGCAGTCTACATATGCATCTAAAAATGTTTTTAGAGTAACATGTTAAAGGGTTGAACAGTATTTTGAAAATGTTGCTGATCTTGATAAATACTTAGCCTAAGTATTCCCAGTAAACCTGTCTGTAGAGGAGGTAAAGAGCACAGAGTAGGTCTGTGCACTGTGTTAAATAGTTGTCTTCCTCATAGGGTAACAAGTCTTCGTGTAGGCAGTAGGTGCCATGTAAGCATCTTTTTAAAAGGGGAAGGGAATACTGAAGTTTTACAAGCATTTATACACATAACATACAAATAGACAACTTTTTCTGTTAAGGGCATGGCTTGATTTCTTACTCCTCCTTTTTTGTTATTTTTTTTCTTTTGGCAGTACCTCTCTCAGTGAGTTCACTTCAGTGTGAACCAGTGGCCAAGCAGCCTTTCCTAAAGCTGAAGTGGAAATGTCCTTTTGGTAACAACTCTGGCTTCAAAATTAAAATATCTAATACTTCAGGGGAAGAAGTGGCTCCACACTGCATGGTGGAAGGCTTTGAGCAAACCTTCCAAACACCAGATTTAAATTTTTTCAGCACCTATAATGTTACTGTCATAACTCTTTCGAATGGCCATGAAAGCTCTCCAGTGGACAAGTTGTGTCACACCAGCATTACTGGTAAGCATTAAGATCTGAGAATGAAAGATACTTGTAGGACAAAAAAATTAACTTCATGATTGCAGAATACTGACTTGGTATGCACATCAGCCTGCAGATTATGAATGAAACACTACATTAATTCATAGTCTAATGTGATGCATAATAAATATGCTTTATGTGAACAGTGTTGGTATCACAGCCTTTTCTTGTTTGCAAAACTTCTAGCAGTGCTTAATGTACTAAAAAATATTTTTGTTGATAGACCCACCTCCTCCAACCGAAGTTCCTTCAGTCAAGGCCGTCAGTCACAGCTCGTTGTCTGTCGAATTCTCTGATTTTGATTCACTGAATGGTCCGTTAGAAGCCTATGCAATAATGATTACAACAGAAGATCCAAGTAAGATGTTTATGATGTTATCATGTAGCTGAAACAGTTCACCAGACAGCATTACGTTTTACACTGTAAATAGGTGTTAAACAGATAAATAAAATGCAGTGTCAGAATTTTCAATCACTTTTCAGAAATTGTGAGGCAAATACCTTGCTTGTTTGAAGTCAGGTCACTCCTTGTTTTCAGAAGGTGCCTGTTTTCACTCAGTCTTTTCCTGCCTGACTTATCTTTGTACATAAATCTCATGTGTATTGCCTCTCTGCTGTTGCCACCTTGATTTGCCAATGATTCCCTTCCCCAAGGTTGTGTAGTATCTTTTCTTTCCCCATGGAATAATTTTCAGAGCCACTAATAGAAGCAGCTTTTCTTTAGCTGAAAGGTGCCTGCAATAAGGTCTTAAAAGGAAAAGGACTTTTTTCCTGATTTTACTCAAAACACTTCAACTAAGAGAGATGGGATGTGGGTGGAAGGCTTAAATGTCATTGACAACATTAATGGAAGTTAAATGCCATGGAAAAATAGAGGGAAGTGTATCAGACTGGTCTATTTAAAGCATCAGAACTGAGAAATGTCTCTGATAGGTGAATGTCTAGTCATAAATCATTAAATTAAGGAACTTAGTTTTGCAGCATAGGTTCCACTTGAACAACTGTTCATTTTTGCCAGTGCAGTGGAGGAATAAGGCACCTGGTGGGGACAGTTTCTGCTACGTGGGAGTTGACAGTCATGCTTATCCTTTGTTACAACACTGGAAATTCATTTTGCAGAATTTTGATTATAGATCTTCCTTCAGTGGTTTTCCATGCAGTATACATCCAAGAAATGTGTGTTTGTGTGCATATGTGCGTGTGTGTGTATATATGTTGCATCACATCAGTGCAGAAAATTCCTGTTTTTCACATGCCTACTCAGCTGCCCCAGAACTGCTGATTTAAATGCCAGTCTCTAGCATGCAGCTCTGCTTGTAACTTCAGCCAGTTGTGGTTAGTCACAAGGAGATTTGGTGCATTCTTCTATGTGGTTTGGATTGGAAGGTATTCAAGGAGGACTTGTAGGATGTGACTGAGAGAAATAAGGGAGGAAGTTTGCCCACATTTGTAATGTAGAGTGAGTGCTTTGATGGGAGCAGAAGACAGTCTTACAGCCAAGCATCTCTTCAGCTTTATTGCTGAAAAAGCACAAATATTCTTGAGATATGTTTCTCTGTTCTGAACCAATCATGGTTGCCTTTAGGATAGACAGAGGGGACTTTATTCTGTTGTGTAAGAAATGGTGTCTAAAGCCGTTTGAAATGTCATAGGGTGGTATTCAAGGCATCCACAAGGAGCTGCAGGTATAACCAGGGATGTACATCCTATTGGAATGGAAACTAGGGATAAGACAGGACATATCTCAGCTTGTATTGAACACCCATTTTTAGGCAGCTGAATTAATTGCAACCTCATCTGCTTTTAATGAGACCAAGTTAGTGCTTTAGAAGGGTTGTTGTGCACCCTGTTGCTGCAGAGTTACAGTTGAGGAGAGCTTTGCTGCTGGTGGTAGATCACCCCTTGTCTGCACAGCTCTAGAAAACTTACCAGAGTTTTTCCACCTTTCAGAGCCTCTTGCAAGGCTTCTCCTTTTTAAAGGTGAATTCAGTATTATACCCACTTTTAGAAGGACCTTTTAACTTTATAAAGGCAGTCAGTAGAGAGCAAACTTCTCTCAAATGAGTGAGACTCTTCATCCTCCCTCAACACTGGGAAGATTGGTCAGTTGGCTTGCTCTTGAGTTGTTGGACAACTGGTAAGTTGAGTTTGTTTATTACCTCTTAGGCCACATGTGCCTCAACTGTATAATTCCCTCAAGTTTCTAGGTTCATCTGATATAAGAACAGACACTCTAAAGTGGTGCTGTTCTGCAAATGATGTCCTGTTGGTCACTGCTCACTGTGGTAGCCTGTTCTTAATCTTCTGAAAGGGAAACTGTTCTGACCATTGTTTTGTCCAGTGCTTGTCTATGTCAAGGAAAGGCAGAAATTACTTCTTTCATCTCATACAGTTTAGGTGTGAGACTTCTTGTAGGACAGGACAAGGAACAAGAACAGGGCAAGTTTAGTGTCACCCTGAATGAGGCCTAGTGCTGTTTGGGTAGCACAAATACTGATGGGCTTTTTCTACACCATTGGCATTTTACTCTCTACATACAAGAATTGATAGAACACATGGATATAGCTGACTTGGCTGGTGAAGTCTGTCCACGAGGATGCCTGGTTCCAGCACTCATGTACCTTTATTCAGAAGCTCCACTATACATGGTAGAAGTAAAACCAATAGCAAATTAAAACAAATAGCACTGGGGAGAGGTGGTGCAGTAGATTGCACTGCAGTGAAAGATATTTCTGAAATTATCTGTTGCTCTCAGCCTTTCATTTGAGGCAATACTCGTGGAGGAATGACAATTGTGGTTAATGTCACTACTTCAGCCACTGTGCCGATTGATACCAAACCAGGGGATGAATTATATCCATGTTCTTGTTTTTTCCTGAAGGTTCTGAGTCTTTGAAGTCTAAACTGAACAACACATACAAAGATTTCAAGAAGAAGAAGACTGCTACCTATGTTACATATGTCATAGAAACAAAGCAGGCAGAATCACGTTCTTCCCGTTCTCAGAATGATAAAAACATCATTAATGTAGGCAAGGGAAACACAATGTATGGCTATGAAAATGGACCATTGATCCCTCTTCGTTCATACAGGTATTTATTTCAAACTACTCTTTTGTTAAGTTTTTTGCTGTTGAAATCTAGAAGATCATCTAATGGAAATATTACAGATCTTGCCAAAGGCCATTAAAACCCTGTAATGTGTCTGGTTTTGTTTTTCTTATTCCTTCCTTTTCAACAGGGCATGTGTTGCAGGTTTCACTAATATAACCATTACGGCCAACATGATTGAGGGGGAAGACAGTTATGTATCATTTTCACCCTGTTCTGAACCAGTTTTACTACCCCAGGATCCAGGTATAGTTAATGTCAAATATAGGACTGGCAGCTTGGCACATACACAGCGTGTGGAGATTCCTTAATTATGGCAGGTTTCATAATATCAAAACACCCATTAGTTTCCCTGTATGAACTATTTCTTTCTAGCTTTGCAGTGGCACTGCTCTGTAAATTCATACTTTGCTAGTTTTGCTAGATCCCTTTTTTTCCATGTAAGATTCCACTGCAGGAGTAGCCAAAAGCTATGGCATGCTGGAAGGGATTGGATGACACAGTGAGACTTTGGTATAACAAGTAGCAAATAGCAAGTGATATTTTCACAGTTCTTTTAAACTAGAAGCAGATGTATTGAAATGCAGACACTGGTTCTTTGATCCCAATTTTATATTAATTTAGCATTCTCTGGTTGTTATTCTTAATGAGATTTCAAGACTGGTACTGCCAAAGCACAATAAAGACAAGATTGTTTTTTTGGTAGAGTGGAGCATGCTTGGTTAGTCACTTGCAAGGTTCTGCTGTGGTATGTTAATTCAGTTAGAAGTTACTGAAGAGGAAAATGAGTAATACTTTTTCTCTTTCATCAGGTGTTATTGCTGGAGTGATTATTGGATGCCTCTTGGCTATCTTTGCTGTAGTCGCTATAGGGGGGTTTATATTCTGGAGAAGGAGAAGGTAATGTGTGTTTGTTGTTATATTGGCTGTATCGAGGAGTACCAGTGTTTCACCTTAGTATCTTTCTCCTAAAAAGGACTCTCTGTCATGATACATGGCTGTCAAGATGTTTTAAAATACATTGTATTAAAATGTTGTATGTATGTTACAGATTAGAGTTGAAGTATCAAACTACTTGTTTAATAATTTCGTTTAAGTCCATAGTTACAAACTAATTAGTTGAGACGAGCTAAACAAAATAAATTTTAGTTCATAGAACAGAATTATAGAATCATAGAATGTCTTGGGTTGGAAGGGACCTTCAAGATCATCCAGTTCCAACCCCCCTGCCATAAGCAGGGACACCTCCCACTATCGCAGGTTGCTCAAAGCTTCATCTAATATGGCCTTGAACACTGCCAGGGATGGGGCATCCAGAGCTTCTCTGGGGAACCTGTGCCAGTTCCTCATCATTCATGAATAGTGGTGAAGTCATTCAGTCACAAGTGAGCAAACATCTTGAATTATTGTGCTAAAACTAACTGGGTGTAATTGTACCTTAGATGGTTTGATTTTAAATTATCCATCAGTCATTCTTTTTAATTGCTTGGTGGCCTGTCACATGAAACTTCTATTCTGGAATTTCCAGAAGCTGATGAATTTGAGCTGGTCTCTCAGTTTCCAAACTTGTTCAAATAATTTGGGATGTAAGAGTGCACAAAGGCTTTTTCCTGCTTCTGACCATGTAGTTCTTCCTTTCTGTGGAGTTAGCCATAGGGCCCTTAGTCCAGTTTTAGTTGCTTTGATTAACTGTTGTTATTTTTACAATTGGGTCCAATAGCTGCAGACAACCTTGGGAAGAGCTTCCTTTAAAGCCAGCAACATTTCTTTTCATTCAGCTACTGCTGAATGGCAGAGACATTGCTGTTGAACAGCTCCTGTAGGGATTCTGCGATTAGCAGCAGTTCTCCTGAGATACCAGCTAGTGGTGCAGATCCCTCAGGTGTACATCTTCCACCAAAATATGTGCTTTGTGTCCAAGCTTCATACTCTAGTTCCAACAGGAAGAAGCAGTCCCATTGCACAACAACACCAAAAGAGGGATGAAGTTTTATTGTTGTGGTTTTTGTTTGTTTGTTTCATTGATTGTCATGTGGTTTGGGTTTTTTTAATTCCAAGTGTAAAAGTTTGCCTCAGGAGTTTGGGAGGTTTTTTTCACAGAATAAGATACTTTAAAAGAAATTGTTCTCAACAGGCACGGGAAATAGATAAGAAATCTGTATAAATTCTGTTGAATTCTACTGTGAACCTATTGTGTTCTTTTCTTTCACCTTATAGGAAAGATAAAAGAAATACTGAAGTGTCTTTTTCTCCAATTAAGTAAGTCCATTTTTTTTTTCAGGGTATTTTCTGAGCTCAAGTGATACTTGAAAAAATTACTCAGAGCTCAGATACTTGTGTTCTGTGCAGTTTTATAGAGAATTTTGAAGAATTAATTCCTTGTGGAACTGAAAGATGCCAGCATAGAGACTAAAAATAATCATGTTGATTGAGATTCCTAGAGCCACCACAGGGATTTGAGTATTCACTTCATGAATCACTATTAGACACACAAATATTTCACATGGTTTTGAAAAACAGGATGTTTGAATGAAATACAGGCTTCGTGCACATTGAGGGAACAATCCAAATTGTTGATAAAATGCAAAAAGGCAAAGTATATTCTGTGACCTGAATTTTTCTTTTTTTTAAATGACTACTTTGTGCTGAGCCATTCATCCAGATAATGTTGTAATTGTAAAAGCTGGCCATGGAGGGAGTAATCACAATGCAGTGGAAGTCACAGGCACTGCAGCTGAATCACGTTATTGGTTCTGGCACCAATTTTTTGTGCTGGTGGAAAGCCATGCCCAGAACATCCCATGGAATCCCACCTCTGTAGACTTTGATGGCTGGCATGAAATACACCAGGGAATAGGGTCGATCCAATGGGAGTAAGCAGCTGACTGACACCTTGTTCCTCTCCTGAAGGATGCATAGTTCTCTCCTTGATTTAACAGAGCAGTTAAATGCTATGCTTGATACCCTGTCCCCTGTAAATGCACTGTTTTGTGGCAGCAACTAACAGTCATGCTTTCAGTCTTAGATTCACATAATGAAAAATACAACTGCATGTGTCTAATCAGCCTTTTTTTCTTCCCCTCACCCTCTCCTGAAGAATCAAGAAGTAAGTAAAGCATACTTTCTAACACATTAACTGAATTAATTCATGGGTTATTTACCTAACACCAGTTGCTGACACATGGCTTTTCTCATTTTAGATCAAAAATGATTAAAGTGGAGAACTTTGAGTCATACTTTAAGAAGCAGCAAGCTGACTCCAACTGTGGTTTTGCTGAAGAGTATGAGGTATGTGCCCTCAGTGGAGAGAGAGCTTCATGACAAATATTTTTGGAAAGACAAATCATCTTTCCTATGGAGCATGCACAAGGCTTACTGAAGGAGGAGAGGAGCATCCTTTTTTATAGAGATGATTAAGCTGTATGTATAACCTTCCCTTCCCTTATGCAGCTCCAAATTTAGTTGAAGTGCATGATAAATACTTCCTGCCCTGAATTATTATCTCTATGGGCGTGTGGGCTTGTAGCATGGCCTGCTTGTCAGAGCTCTCACAAGAGAAACCTTTGCCCTAGTCATATACAAAGTTAGCCTAGGGGACACTATATAATGTCTCTGCTCTTCAGTTTTCATCTTGGGTTGCTTTGGGGGTTTTTATACATATCAAGACAGGTCTGTTGCTAATCTCACTGACTTCTTTAGTGCGTGGGTGTGATTTGTAAGCCACACCTGTGAATAGCTCAGAGAAACAGCAGCTATGATTTGCTTACTGACCAGAAGAATTTTTCTATGAAATGTGCTAAAGCTCAACTGTTGTAAGGAACAAAAGACAGGAAGGAAGTGTCAGGGTCAATTCTGTGTTGTCATGTCTGCTGTTAAAGAATCTCATTCTGGTTCTCATCTCCTCAGAGCTATTAAATGACTTTGTTCTTCAAATTCTGTCACTTTGTACTTCACAGGCTGGTGCTCCACCTTACCTTCCTCTCAGATTTTGCTTCCTTCAGTTGGTTCATGATGTGTTTGCTCGTCTCTCCCTGTGATGTCTGCAGAGCTTATGCAGTAGTTCCCTGCCATGGGGACAGAAGGAGCTGGCATTGATATCAGTGTCTGTTTCCACAAAACTGTTTCCAGGCTTTTAAAGTCCATCTGTGGCTTTTAAACATGCTGCTATTCCTGCATTCTGTATTAATCCCTTCTCTAAAAGATTTGCCACTGTCACCCTCCCACTCTGTAATAAGATGGTTTTTATTGACATTTATCCCAGTTTAACATGCCTACTTTTACAGCACAGGACACATGTGTTTGGACTACTTTTCTGTTCCTCATGTTTCTGTATGATTGCTAAAGCTGGACCAGGTACTCATGAATCCTCCTTTTATTGTAGGAACTCAAGTCTGCTGGTGTTCATCAGCCCAAATTTGCTGCTGAACTTCCTGAGAACAGGGGGAAAAATCGATACAACAATGTCTTACCATGTGAGTTACTCTCTTTGAGTTTGCATCTTCTACTGGTTGAATTTTTAAGTGAAAACGGTTGGGTTTGGCTAATATGGCTTTAATAGTACCAAGAGGTTTCAAATATCATTTTCCAAATGAATTAATTTGGGCTACTGCTTTCCCAAATTCACTGTATAAGCAAACCTGAAAGAGCTTCGCTCAAGGATGTTTCCTCAGAAAGCTTCTTTAAAGAACTTGCCCTTAACTAAAGAACTTGAATTTTCCATTTGTGAGAAATGTGCAGTCCAGGTTGAAAACACAACAGGATAGCAGTTGACCGCAGAGCTATGAGAAATATTAAGACCCTGCTGGCCAGCTTTGCAGATGAAGTAAGAGTTTAAGCCCTGTCAAGCTGCCTGGGCTTACATCCCAATGTAGCAGAGAGTCAGAAATAATTGAAAAGTGAACAGTGATGGGTACTTAGGATGCTTTGGAGGAAAAAATCAACTGCTATGGCAGCAGGAGAAAAATCATTTTTTTAATCCAATAATTAAAACTGTAGTAAATTTTGTCATGGATTAAAAATATATAAATTGGCAATACCAAACCATATTTAAAACCAAAATAATCTGTATTTTTTGATCATTTATCCTGGTCACTGCTTTTTCTGAAGGCTACTGGTATTTATGATTTCTAAGGTTAAATTCTTATTCTTAAAATGCACATTGAACACTTTTTATTTAGAAACCATGCATTAGATAAACAATATTTTGCTGAAAGGTTCCAGTTTGAAAATTCATTATTGTCTTTTCCTTTTTTTTCCTTCTGCAGATGATATTTCTCGTGTTAAGCTTTCAAATCAAAGCTCTGGAACTGGTGATTATATTAATGCAAACTATATGCCTGTAAGTTGTTTCATCAGCTGAAATTAAATATAATGTGTATTTTTCTGATGTAGGCATAAGGGCTCATAATGGTGTTTAAAATCAGCTTTTATTTCATTGATGTGTGTGTGTATATATACACATTTATTTTGGTTTTTTCTTCTTAGGGTTACAACTCAAAGAAGGCATTTATTGCTGCACAGGGTCCGTTACCCAATACTATAGAAGACTTCTGGCAAATGATTTGGGAAAAGAGTATCTACTCTATTGTTATGTTGACAAAATGTGTGGAACAAGCCCGGGTATGTTGTTATCAATACTGAATTGTCTCCTGAAGGCAGCTGCATTTCTTCTAATTTTGTTGTTACCTTAGTGATTTGGAGACTGGCCACTGTCTTTTAACAATCATCCTGTTGGTGGAAGACTGTTTTCTAAATTAAAAACACTTTTTTAAAAAAACTCCTTTTTCTTATTTTTTACATCTGCTGACTACCAGAATAGATTGTCTCAGGAGGATTGTGGAATCTCTGTCATTGAGGGTGGGTTCTTCTCTCTAAAGAATGATTTTGGTAGAGCTTCTCTTGCTCTGGAATAGCCCTTGAGAAGGGTGACATGCTTTCTAGCCCTGCTTCAGGTTGTGTATTATTTAAATGTGAGTTGTTTCATTGCTGTGTGTCATGTGTCTAACTTTGTAACTCTCTTCTTAGACAAAATGTGAGCAGTACTGGCCAGACAAACAACCCAAGAGCTATGGTGACATTATTGTGACAATGGTCTCAGAAGTTGTCCTTCCAGAATGGACAATAAGGGACTTCACTGTAGAAAAGGTAAGGGCTGCCTTGACTGTTGGCTGTTAGTGTGTAAATAACCTTGTGCTTATGCATACACCTGTATTATTTTCTGGATTGAACAATTAGCCCCATCAGCAAATGCAATGCAGTAGAGATGAGCTTGCAGTAAAGTGAAAGTACAAGGAAATTATTTCAAAGTATTCTATACCACAGCAGAAGGAAGAGGGAAATTGGAATATCATTGGTTAAATCACTGCACAGTTTGTAACAGGCATCTTTGATGAAGCTGAGCTTGGCCCAGTAGATGTGTCAGGAAGTTGAACTGTTACTCCTCTGAAGCCAGTTGTCATTGTCCTTTTTTGGGGTTTTTTAATGTCTGTTTTTGCAGTCCAACACCCCCGAGAGCCACACGGTGCGCCAGTTCCACTTTACCTCCTGGCCAGATCACGGAGTGCCAGAGACAACAGACCTTCTCATCAACTTCAGGCACCTTGTTCATGAGTACAACAGCCAGAATCCAATGGACTCTCCTACTCTGGTGCACTGCAGGTAGGAAAAAAGTGTTTCTGTTAGGCACACTTTTGTCCCGTGGTTTTTTACAGTCAATTCCGTTTCAATGGGATTAAAACCAAAGTAAGTCTCTCTGTGTAAGGACGTGGGCTATTTACCTTGCCAAACTAAAACCTTTGCCGTGTGCTTCAGAAGCTAGCAGTGCTGTGTAGGGTAGCAAAGGAAGGGATACAAAATGTCATAAGAACAGAGCATCTCTCCTAGTGTGTAAAACTGAGCTGGAAAAGATGTCCTTTCAAGAGCTCGTATATGTAATCCTGTGCACGTGCAAGGCTGAGGAGCCCCTCTTGGTGGTGGTAAGAGCCACCCCTCTGTGCTGCCAAGACTTTTATTACCCGTGCTGCTGAAGTAGTAGGAAGCATCATCCTGACTTCCCTGGCTTTTTATGAGGCCAGCAGTGAGCAGGTGGTTGGGAGGAAGCACAAACAGCCTGTCTGTGTCTGTCATTGCAGCGCTGGCGTCGGGAGGACGGGGACGTTCATCGCCATCGACCGGCTGATCCAGCAGATGGAGATGGAGAACACGGTGGATGTGTACGGAGTGGTGTATGACCTCCGCATGCACCGGCCCCTCATGGTGCAGACCGAGGTCAGGCTCTCTGCCATCCAGCAGCACCTCTCTCAGATGTGCATAATCATCCAGCTGTAGCTCTGAATGACAGGACAATAAGATATTAAGGAGTTACAATTGCTCTTCATTTAACTTCCCTCCTTCCTGCCTCATCTCTTCCCCACACAAGTAGTTGCAGCCAGGGACCATAGTACATCCAAGCAATGTCTTTACAGAGTACTTTGTAGGACTGGCATTTGCAGCTGGAAGGAATCAAATCCTGAAGCAGACTTTTTTGCAGACTAGTTTCACCCATGTGGCTTTTATCCTTTAGCTGTGAGCCAGAATTATCTGGAGTCAGGTGGTCTCAGTGTGCATCTTTGCTTTTGTGTTCTGCAGGAATACAAATATTCCTATGGAAATTACCACTTTGATCTAGAAAGGTGTGTGGACTAACTCAAGCTGATTTGAAAAAGGCTGTAAAATCTCCATCATTAAAGTCTTCTAGGATAGTGTTAGGCATGACAGATCCTAGTTCTAGACAGCAGAACTTGATCCTAGTTTTTTTATTGGGAGGGGTTGATCAGATTACATCATAAGGTCCTTTCCAGCTCTATTTTCTATAAACTATACATGTAAGTTCTAAAACAAGCACTGTGATAGCACTCAGTGCAGTGCCCAAACCTATGGTCAGAAGCAGAATTACTTCCAAAATCAGGTGTTCTTAAGAAATGTATTTCCTTCTCTCTTTTTCCCATCAGGACCAGTACATCTTCCTAAACCAGTGTGTCATGGATATCATTAAATCCCAGAGGGAGAGGAAAACTGACCTTATCTACCAAAACGTGACAGCAATGGCAATCTATGAAAACTTCACACCTGGGCCAGCCTTTGGGAAGGCCAATGGCTACCACGCATAGTCCAGAAGGACCCCAGTGCCTCCAGGAGGTGTTACCTGCCCAGAGCAAAGGGAGGTGTCCAACTCGTGTTTTCTGGGATTGTGGGCAGCGTCTCATGTCTGGCTTCTCCAGTTCTGTCTGCATTCAAAAGTGTGATCTCCAGGAGGAAAAACACAATGCTAGCAGGAGCTGCAGACTGATGTTGAAAAAACCCAAACAACAAAACCGAAGCAAAAGTTTTTAAAGTTAACAGAGGAATCTTGTTTTTTCTTGGGAATTTAACAGTACTGATAGATTAAATAGCATTCGCAGTATGAACAGTGAACTAGAATTTAAATATTAAAATAATAACACAAGCTTTTTATTACAATTTTATATGATTTCATTTACAGACGCCAGGCTGGTGGGCTGTTTTGATATATTTAATTATAAGTTTCAGGAATTCATATTTTATCTACTGTATCTGGTTACTTAGTTATATGTGCCTCTGTGATCTATTTTTTTTCCTGTGTTCCTTTTTATTTAAAAAAGGAGTACAAATGGCTCCTTCAAATGGACATTTATATTTGGAAATCGTGCCTTTTCTAGTTGCTACTCTAGGAAAAAAAAAACAGCAGAGATTTTATTTTTGTACTGAAACTCTTAATGAGAACACAGATTTTTAAATAAGGCTTATGTCAAACTTAACTGTAGTTGCACTGTTGGCAGGACTCTCCAGAAGTTTGGAGGTGAGCTTTGTTCTTGCATTTCACCACAAATATCCCCTGCCTTAATGTTTCAGTGCCTCTGCCAGAGGAAAAGGAGTGTGGTCTGTCACTCCGAGCTTTAACTGTAGTTAAAAACAGAGCAAGTGAATCTGTGAATGTGTGTGCAGGGGGATGTGTGGGGGTGTGGATGAAGGACAGAATAGCTCCTCCCTGTTCCTGGCTGATATTCCTGTTTTGATACAATTTATAAAGAATTATTTAAAGGTGCAATATATGATTTATGGAATAATGCTCACTCTAATAGAGTTTTTCTCAGGTTGGTGTCTTTTTATCATTGTTGTTGTTTTTCCTCAAGTGTATAAATCTGTGAAAATGCTGAAGCTAAGGTTCCAAGTGTTCAAGCACTCCCAAACGGATCAACTGGCTTTACTGTTTCTACCAAAAGACATTGCACAAAATTCTGCTGTAAAGACAAATTTCTTGGTTGTTTTAGCCATTCAAAACTGAGACACATCTTACCTGCCTGCATCTCACTGATCCAGTGTAATTCTTTTGTAATTATTTGCAATATATTGCTGCTTTTGTTTTGACTGATCCTTTTAGAAACTGAAGGAACAAGCAGAAATCCCCCGTTTGTTGATTTCACAAGTCAAGGATCAGATTGGATTTATTTTGCTGGTACATAACTGTTAGACTTAGGAAGGCATTACCAATGAAGGACTTAGGTAGCTTGGGGTTGGGGGAGGGTGTGTTTTTTAGTCTTTGGATCATTGCACTGGATGCATTGCAGTTGAATATTAATTTTATGAATAATGCTATAGAATAGCTATAAAGCAAGGAAGAAAAATCTTATGAAGGTTTAATGACCAGAGTCCCTGGAATTCTGCTGCTTTTTTCTTGTTGTGGTTTTGGGGGGTTTTCTTTGTTTTAGTAGAATTGTCAGAAAAAGCTGCAAATGTTAGGAGTATGTGCTGTTTTACAGTGGAACCTGGCACCCTCACAGGATCCAGTGTCAGCTGAAGGAGAACATAGGAATTCCTGGTGCACAACTGTAACTTTAAAAATATCCTGAGGAATTTTTTTACAACCTGATGTGAAACTGTGGTGTGCTGTCTGAGCAAAACTGGAAGACAAACCACAGTGCATTTTTTGGTTGTTAGGTTTTGGGGTTTGGTTTTGTTGTTTGTTTTTGTTCTGTTGTTTTTTGGGTTTTGTTTTGTTTTTTGGGGTTTTTTTTTTGTAGCAGCCACTTGTGGCTTCTTGAATATAATTTTGTTTCTCTTTCTCTGGAAATACTTCAAAAAACCCTCATCATGAGGTTCATGATCCTGCCCACCTCCATCCAAACTGGCAGCCCACGAAGTGGATCTCTTTTTTGATTCTTCCTAAGCTGCTGTCAGATGACAAAGAAAAACCACTTGCACCAAACAAAACCATTCCAAAGGAACTGGGAGGGAGGAAAGTCTGCCCTTTACAGTCATGTTATTTTCTTTAACTCTCTTACTCTTTTAAGAACTGCACATCTGTGCAGGGCACAGAGCCAGTATTCGTTATTCCAGGTCTCCCAGGAACTTGCTGCCTTATGGTGGCAAGTGCTCTTTTGCTTCAGAAGGCCCTTGTTTTGTATAGCATAGAGGAGAGGGAGATGAGTCTTCCGTGCTAGATGATGTTGTTTCTATTCTGTTGCAGCAGAACATCAGAAAATGAGCTAGGACAGTATATGTTTCTGCCTAATCACTGCCCAAATCCTCTTACAGAAAACAAATGGATCTGTCCCATTATTTTGGTGTTGGAAGCAGGCATCAAATTCTCACATGTGCCATCATCTAATGAGTATTCATTTTTGAAGAACTTTCTGCAGGTGTTTTTTTCCAAAACGGATGCATTGTGAGAAGAGACTGAAGGTTGAAGTAAATGACCTCTTGATTCTGTGTATGGGTGGAAAGAGTTGGTAAAACATAAAGTTGGGCGTAGTGTCAGTGTGAGTAGGGCATTCCTTATAGGATGTCTCTGCAGGAAAAGGACTACAGGTAGTGCTCCACGATCTTGTGGGTCTGTCTTGGTCAAGATGAATTTTTACAAACGTTTTCTCCCTGCCCTCTGATATTCTCTGTGTTAGAATTGCTGAGATCTGTCTCTTTGGTCAGTGTTTTTGCTCACTGTTGCTTATTTAAAGCTGTCCACTGAAAGCTCCACTGTGTGACAATTGCCTCTGTTGCATTTCTGTTTTACTCTTTCTTTCCATTTGGGGCCTGCTTAAGAAGGGAAAAGCTGATGTATTTCAAATAAGTGACTGTTGAATATCTTGAAATGATGTACAAATTTTATTGTTTTCATATTTGTTGTACAGGAAATTTCAGTACATGTCTGTAATATTTTAATGGTTTGATTTGTTCTTAAAAATATAAAAATAACAATTAAAAAGCATCATCCTAGAGCACTTTTGGTCTTATTTTACCTTTGTTGGGATTTTGTTTTGAATAAAATTAATTTGCTAAAATACCCATTTAATTTAGAAGGGCTTGGAAAGTGGGCTCCCATCCTCTGGGAGCTCTTGAGTCAGTTGTGTACTGCAGTCTCTGGAGCTCCCTGGGACGGTGTTAATCTGTCATTCAGACTTCCCTGGCAGGCCCTGGGTCTGATGTTAATGTGTCCTGGCAGTTGGTAGCTTCTCTAAATTAAGAGCTTGATCCAGATAAAGAAACAGGACCATGATCCAAGGTCCGTCAAAGATTTCCATTTGCTGAAATAGCCTTGGGGTAGGACCAGTGGTTCTAAGACTTGTTTGCTTCCAGAGAAACAAGGGTGAGGAATTTCTTAATCTCTTGAAGACATTGCGTTGTTGGAGGTGATGATAGAAGGGGATGCAGAAATATCTTTAAAATGTTATAGCTGGCTGCTGAATTACAGATCACCTGTCTGCAGATGCATAGAAAATTATCTCCCCTAAGTGTCTTTCTGCTAAAATTCTTAGTTGCTGTTCCTGGCTGCCATCTGAATCACTCCTGAGGAGGATCACATGCCTGGAGGGTGATACTGGCACTCAGCAGCTCTCCAGTTCATCACAGGGTGCTTACAATAAACTAAAATCTTGTGATCCTCTGTGGCAACTGCTGTGTTTTCTGAAATGACTGCTTGGTGAGATGGGAAGAGCCAAGTGTGATTGTCTTGTCGTTGTTCAGTAGGATCATGTGCCAGCCGTGTGGTGGTGGTCTTACCCTTGTGATATTAGAGCTTCAGGAAAGCCAGCTGTTCTGGCTGCCATTTGGAGCCTTAGTCTGTTTGCATGGGTAGAGCTGAACCTGAATATCTGGAAATCACATTCTGTACCTGGTCTTGTCATGTATTAGTTTTACTGCCTTGGAGATTAAAGAGATGGAGGTCAGAGAGGAGAGGATGTAATGTTTCTGTCCTGTTCTTGGCTTGATAAATGAGATGTACTGATACTGCCTGTGCATGCCCTTCCTGGCTGGGTCTTATCAGGCAGCAGACAGACTTTGGAGATGAACATGTGGGTGCTTTTGTGGAAGAGGGTCAGAAATGGGGGCTTGGAGGGAAAAACACCTGAAAACTGCACAGTGTGCTATTCTGAAGCAAAAAGAAAAAGCCAAGGTCTTAACGGCTCCTGGGTGTTCTGGGTAAAAGTGAATTTAAAAATGCAGATGCAATTGCTATGGTCAAGGGCCGGAATGAGGGGCAAGTGAATATTAACAATTTACTTGCTTCTGAGGTGGGCAGGTACAGTGCTCTCCACTTCCTGTACTCTGCAGAGAAGTTACTGTACTTCTTTCTTCTTTTACCGTGGCACTGCTTCAGGGAGTCCCTTTCAGCTCCTCACATAAGAGCTGATGGTGTTGAAAAACCTCTGCCTGCAAACTGTTCCATTTCTAGCACTTTGCAGAAGTGTTCTTGACATTGGTACCAAACAGTGCCTCTCTCCAATCTTGTGTTTCATTCCACGTTTGTTACCCTCACACTCGGCAGACCCCTTGCCCATGCCAGCCTCCTGCCTGTGAGGGAGGAGGCAGCAAATGAAGCAGAAAACCTGAGCTGGAAGCACCAGGAGGAGCTGCTTCCTGCCAGCATTGTTGGCTGAAGGGAAGGAGCTGTTAGTACATCTCATGTGAGGGAAAAGCTGAGAGCTCTTCTCAAGCTATTTCTTAGATCTGAAGCAAAGATTATGAATCCAGGCCTGTTCTTCATCCCTGTTACTTAGCAGAGCCCCATTTATTCATTCAAGTTGCTTTCCATGGGTTTATTTCATTTTAAATTCATATACATAGTTTCCTGACAGCCAGAAGCAAAGCTAGCAAATTATCCCCTTTCACTGAGAAAAGAGTTTAGTTTGATCCCAAGTGAGTTACTTGAATTCACATTTTATCTCCAACTTTCCAAGTAATCAGGGAAAAGCCAGATTGTTTGGAGCAATGTTCCAAGTGTAGTGCTGATGCCTCATGGACATTCCTGGTATATTAATAATGCTGACAAGATTTCTAGGGACATACAAGACCTGGGTGCTCGGAATGTGAGGGACAGAGCGCTCTTCACACAGTGCCAGGCTGTTGCCCTTGTTTCACCACAGGGCAGGATGGACAGGAACTCATGGATCCTCTGTAAAGGATTTCTAGACTTGTTTTATTTTTTCATCTGGCAGATTTTTGGCGTGGTGCTTCCAGAGTCAGGAATATGCTATTAGAAGGAAAACAGACTTTTTGGTAACGGTCTAGCATCAGCTCTGATTAAAGTATGTATCTACCTAAAAGGTGATTGTTGTCACTCCAGAAGGGAAATCTATCCTGTTCATTTCTAGTCTAAGCCTCCAGATGGCACATGATACCACTGGTCTTTCCATGGAAAGCTTTCCCTGCCAGGCTGCTCCTTTTTCGTTTCCTTCCCAGATTCTGATAACCTCCCTCCGCTCCTTTTGCTGTTTCCCCTTCCTTGCCCTGGCCCCTGTCACTCATTAAGCCCAGGCCACAGTGCCTGTGTACAGCCATCTGCCTGCTCTGCAGGGATATGTAGAGTGTTGTACACCTGATTAGGTGACTTTTTTTCAGAAACTCCTAAGCTTAGCAATAGCCTGGTAATGCCAAATAATCCTTTGCTACCTGGGGAGTGCTCTAACATCAGTGTTGCTGATACCTAGGCATTTTCTGATGGTGTGTGTATTCCAAGGTGTGAGGGCTCTGGCCGGGACCAGCCTGGAGCTGGTTATTCAGCATTACCAGCTGTGTGCTCATTTCCCAGCTCAGCAATCTGCTCCACAGCTGTTCCCAGCAATAACAGATTTATGGGATTGCTGAACACAGTGCAGATACATCAATAAAGACAGCAAACAATGACGTGCTTGCTTGTACTACTCAATATGAATAACAGTTAAAAGGCTGTTTCATTTAATGGATCTGTTTATATGTGCGTGTGTGTACTACTAAACGTGACTTTTCCCTGCCTTTTTTTACACAGGTGCTTGGGGAGATTTTAAATGTAACTTTTAAAGCATCTGGCAACATCTGCTGAGTTACTTTGGCTTCCTCTGTCTCGCATTTGAAATACGATGAGATTTCAATACAAAGCTCTAGTGATAGATATATTTTTTACAAACAAGGCAATAATGGAGATGGGTGTGTGAGAGAACTCTAAATCTTCTGGAAGATCTATCTGCAACTGCCCAGCTGCTTACAAGTCCTTCAGCCTTTGAGCAAAGAATAAATCAAACCAGCAAATAACATTTCACTTTAGAACTTCCCATGCTTGTGTATCAGCAGCAGTCCTGTGGAAGATCTGCTCTGAGCTGAACAGCTCTCAGGTGCTGCCTCCTGGCCTGAGTGGTGCTCCCAGCACTAATGGTGACAGGCCAGGTTGTCACGTGCTCAAGGACAGCTGAGCTCTGGAGGCCACTTACCAAAATACAGAGAAAGATTTGTGACCAATGTGGATCAATCAAACCTTGAAACTCATTGTAATTTAATTATAAGCCAGGTTTATAGCTACTGAATTGGTTTTCTTCTGCATGAAGATCTCCTAAAATGTGACTGAGATACCAGAAAATAAATTTCATAGTGTTTGCTGCAATCCATATTTTCTTGTGTCAAGCTCACTGGCATCACATTAGTACCAGTCATGTTATTTCTGTTAAGACACTAGATGTTGCCACTTGATATTTTGAAAATGAGCTCTTGTTTTAATTTTAGAAAGTGTTGCCTTTAAAAAATGCCACTAAATAAAGATTTGAACAGTTCCACCTGAAAAAAAAAATCCTGTTTTATTTATTCACCATTTGGACATATTTTTAAAGCAATTGCAGGTAAAGATGAACATGGCTGTTTCAATCAGGATTTAGGAAAATATTCCATGTTTGTGTCCTAAAATGTGTTTTTTAGTAAAAGGGACTGAAATACTGAGAAATCCAAAGAAAGGTCTGGTTCCTGTCATGTGTGGAACATGACCTTATCTCTCCTCCCCTATTCTTGCAAGTCAGACAAGAGAGGGAATATAGGCATACACAGAGCAGGCAGATTGCACAGAGCCTTGGTAAACCAAGCTTTGTCCTTTTTCTTTTTTTTTTTTCTTTTTTTTTTTCTTTCTTTTTTTTTAGCAATATTAAGCATGCAGTTAGAAAAGGATGGGACAGAGAATAGGGAGTCTGAATGCATGTGGATGTCAATCAGTAATATCCTTTTAAACTTTCTGCAGATGGTGCTCTGAGCCATCTCAGAATGAGATGAAGGCAAGTTCCCCTAACCCCAACAACTCTCCTATATTTTAATATTCTGTTTGTTGACCTATTTCAAGATGTATTTTTTACACAGTCTTCTCTTATCTAATTTATAGATTTAAGACCTTATTCTAAAAGAGTCTAGAAAGTAAATGTTCTTTCCTGAGAAGCATTGCACTGAGCCATCCATCACATACATGTAGGTTATTCACTTTCCATTTCACAGACAAAAACGAGATATCTTTTTACTTTTTATCTTTAATTTTTTATTCCCTCTGGTTACATTATTCTATTGCAATGAAATTTTCTAAGTCAGCCTGAGGAAGGCACAATGTTATTACCGAACCAGGGCCTTACAGCTCTCTAAGTCATTGGCTAATATCATTACATTAGAAATACATGGAAGTATTATTCTATGAAACACAGACAATTGGTTCCAGATGAAACATTGTTGTAGTTGCAATTTATTACATGAAGTGATCAATATGGTGTAAATGCTTTTACAAGGTAGAGCCAGAATATCTCTGAAAACACAACCAGCAGCATCACAGTCTGCAGAGACTGCTCTCTGCACTTGGAGAAAACCACAACATGGCAGTTTTTCTTGGGATTGAGCTTTCACTCAGTAGACATTTCAACTTCCAAGGACTTTGCTGTTTGGTTTATTTTGGAAAAGGCAGAATGGCTCTAGGGGACTCAGGTGGCTGCTTCCTCTGGGCTGAGGACACAGCTGCCAAGGAGGGAAGGACCATTTCCTGATTAGAGTTTGCAATCAATGGTATGGCCAGAGGCAGGAGATAAACACAACCAGCAGCTGAAGCATGAGACAGCAGTGTGGTAACCATGGTCACTTTAATAAGCAGCATTTGCAATTGTCTACCATTTTTCAGACTTCTTAGATACAAAATTTTTAGGAGACATTTGAAGGCAGTTTGGCAAATGTAGAAGTAGTTCCTTTCAGCAAAATGGGTGGAGCAGGAATAAAATCAGAGGGCTTTGTAGGCGATTCAATGTTGGTATCATTAACAAAGACAAACAATCATCTTTGAAATACCCCAAAAAGAATTTGTATAATGAACTGATGTCTTTGCTAGCAGCTGCAGTGTGGGGATGAATTGCTTTCCAAGGCTGGGGGAAGCAGAAAACACTCTTGCTGGGCTGAGGGGATGTGGTGGGGAAAACCTGTGTGTTTCATTGCAGGTGTAAAATAATATTTGCAGAACTGAAGCTGTGGTGCTTCTTCTTGTTTCACACAACAGAGGAAAAGTAAATAATTTTTGCAGTAAATACTTCCATTGCAAAAAATCTAACATCTCAGTAACTTGAGCCTGTTCCAGAAACTTATAGGCAAAGAGCAGGGAGAGGTTAGTGTGAAGCCTCTCATCAGACTCCATAGGAAAGGCATCATGTTCCAAGCTGACAGTGGCCTTTTAACTTTGCTGGTGTGTAAGGAAAATTCTTACATGCTAATAGTCAAATTATGATTTCCCATGATTGAAAGGTAGGAGCTACTAAGCATAACAAAGTGAGTTTCCCCTGCTCACTAGGACATCTGCCAGCACTGTGATCAAATTATGGCTTTCCTTGGCCCACAGTCAGGAGCAAACTGCTTATCCTTGATCAAAAGCACAGTCTGCTTGGGTGGAGACGCTTTAATTATTGGTGACAAATCTGACAAAAGCCCTTTGAAGTGACAGTCTCAGGACGCCTGAGTGTTCACATATGGGGGAATCAATTGACTGATTACAGCAAGAAATAACCTCAACGATGAAACTGAAAGAGAAGGTGGAGGTCTGAGCTGCATTGAGTCACAGGCAGCAGGTGTGAGGGTGCCCAGGCAAACGGGACCCACCGGGGGTAAGGACTGTGGGTGGGGGACGAGACATTTGGGGTAGATCAGTTCCATAGGATGTGTCTGGCTTTATGACCTGGTTCTCGCCATGCAAAAGCAGCAGAGGGGCCAGCCCAAGAACTTGCAATGGACAGAGCAGTGTTTCACAGTCCTGCCTTGCAAAGGCTTTGTCTCCATCATGGGCCAGTCCCCAGCAGCAGTCCCGGGCTCTCTGCACCGAGCAGAGCCACAGCAAACAGGAAACCAGTTCCATAGTGCTCTAAGGGATGGAAAAACCCAAAATAACTTCTACAGTTAAATGAGATGCCATCTTTTTGCCTAACTAAATTCACAGCAAAGGCAGAAATCAAATGGAAAGGACAGTGGTAGTTAGGGTCTCACTACACCTGGGGAAATCCCCCCATCCTGTGAGGTTTAGCCGTCAGGAAGGATTTGTAACTAGGATGAGAATGCCTGCTCTCTCCAATCCTCCCTGCTTCCCTGGAAAACCAAAACCAAGCAGGCATCCTGAATTGTGGCCACAGGCCTGTCTGCTAGTGGGAGTGGGGAGGACTCATTTCAAAGGGTGGAAGTTACGGCACCCACATGGATTCCCCTTTGGCAGCAGATGAAAGCTGTGTGGTTTCAGAACAAAGAGCTCGATTTTTACATGTAGGAAATTAAGAGATCAGCTGAGCAATGTTATACAAGCCAGAGGGGAAGCCTTAAAAGTTAAAAAGGCACATTATACTTGATGCATTCAGCAGTGCTGAGTGGGGCATTCTGTGCTAAATGGAGTAGTAATACAGCACAGGTGAGACAACTGACCCAGGACAGCAGTGGTGACAGCAGATTATACCTCTGCTACACTGTGGCACATCACTGCTGCTAAAAAAAGGGAGAAAAGTGCTCTGTTTTTTAAAAAACAAATCTATTTGTGGCTGTTTAGAAATGGGGGCTGGAATAAAATGCAAGCAATGGTATCTTGCACTTAAGTTACAGAAGCTAGTAATAATTTCATACTTTTTCTCAGTTTGGCTGGACTTGCATACTGGGAGCTGACTTGGTAGGACTGGGCTGGCACCAAGTGTTTTCTTGTGCTTCATGGCTCCCATGCATACCTCTGTTGAGAACACATCTGAGCCAAATCAAATTCCCATGGCACTGGCAGCTGAGAAGAGCTTTTAGATCCCAGCTCTCAGAAAAAGCTTGTGTGCTGTACATAGTTCCTCATTCCATGGATTTATAATTGTTCCTCATGCTGCCTCAGCTCTTGTCCATCCCAGGCTGCTGTCAGGGCTGTTCCTCACTGTGTCCCTGGCTGTTGGTGAGAGTTGTGCTCTCACTGGAGAACCTTTCCCTTTTCCCTGGCAGCACCAGGTCTAATGCAGTTCTCCTATGCTTTCCCGAGGTCTGAGGCAAACTGGTCAGTAGACACATGGATTTGGGGATATCTGGCAGGAGCCAGCAATATCCAGAGCTGGGCCAGGCTGCAGGCTCCCACCTTGGAGAGCTGGTGGTGATGGAGGGCTTGAGTTGATGAATTGTGCCCATTGGTCCTTGTGCACAGGGAAGGGGAAAGAAGGTGAGGGTGGAGAGATTCATGAATAATTAAACTCTGAGACAGAGGAACATACATAATGCATGATAAATTAGTCCAAGTGCCACAGAGGAAGCATGGGTAAAGTTTGTTTCAACAAGCAGAAAATGGGATGTGACAAGGTATTGACACCAGAACAGCTGTTTGCTAAAATTTTTCATTTATTTATATAGATTTCCTCCCCTTCACAGTTAGGGGTCAGCCTGGAGTGGGACAGAAATCAGCAACTGAGATGGAAAACAAGTTAGACTCCTGCTGGGTCCCAGTCCAGCATGCTCCCTGCCTGGGAGATCTCCCTCCCTGCTTAGTGCTCTTCTTCCCTTTCTGGTAATCTGATGCAATATTTCCTGCCCGGTCACTTGGGCTGCTCTTAGACTGCAGCTACGGCGGGTAGGGTAATGCTCTTAATTCCATGGAAACAGAGAGGCCCATGTTGACTCACTCTAGCCTTTTCTGATCCCAGATTTCCTAAATGTTTTCTTTCTTCTAAACTGTATTTGCTGTTAGAACATAAATTATTTATAAGATGTTACATTCGTTACAGATGGTAATGAGGCTGCCAAGCAGAGGGCATCGGCTCTATACTGCAGTGTCAAACTGATTTAAGGAGGGGGGGGTGTGCAAATAAAAACCCAGTCTCTTCCTTTTATTGAACAAACCCAGCAGATTTGTTCAAATTCACTTTTCCCATAAATAACACTAAAGGCCAAAAGCTGCATTATTAGACTTGCAGAGCTGCTTCATCTGAATCAGAGCTCTGGGCAACATGACTTGTTTCTTTCTTTCCCCAGCTGTGAATCACTTACGGTCCCCATTCCTGTGAATAAGTTAGGCATTTTGTCATGATAGATCACAGGACATCATACACAGGTGTTCATTACAGGGTCCTGCCACACCAACCCCCCTGCTTTGACAGAGCTGGTTTCATCCCTTTTGCTCATCACAGGCTGCTCCTGGAGTAGGACTGTGTGAAGCAACCTGGAGCTGAGCGCTGCAACACCAGTTCTTGGATCGTGTGTCTCCTTCCACGTCCTGCTCACTCCAAAGCAGCCTTCCCCTTCAAAGCAAGGGCCCCTGGGTGCTGTGCCTGCTCAGCTGCCTGCTCCAAGACACTTCTCACACGAGTAGACAATTCACAGGGAAATAATTTTCTGTTACTCTCTTGCAGGCTGCTTTTTTTTGTACTCTAGGACCAATGCCTATTTTCTGGTGCATATTGCACTTGGATTTCTCTGTGTTTCTGGAGTCCTGACAGGCAGAGACTGCTTAGACTTGAGGTGGGTGAAAAAACAATCTAAGTTCTTCTGATTGTTTTGCTGTTTTTTTCATCTATATGGCCTTTCATCACTCCTTGCTAGAAAAGGTGAAACTACAGAAAGTCACAGCATCCTGCTGGTCCTTTGTGAGCAAAGTAAGTGTGCAGGGTTGAGTGTAAACCAGTTTTCTCCCAAAATTCAATACATTCTCTTTTAACACTGAGGTCCTCTAGATATCAAAAAATACCAGTATTAAAGAACTGTGCAAATAATGAGCCCATAAAACATGCAGGGCCAGAATACTGCTGTAAAAGGTCAAGACTGCCCAACCCCCTCACTGAGGACACACAGATGCCAGCTGCATATCCAGGTGCTGGAAGAGATGGGGAAGAGGGAAGCAGCTTTTGATCTCATGTTACAGAGAAGCCCAATGCAGATTTAACAGCCTTAGCTCAACTACAAAGATATGCTTCAGTTCCTTGAAGTGTCACAGGCTTCCTGCATGCTGCTGGGCTATCCTAGTGAAAGAAAGTGATGTGGCTTTCCCAGAAGGAACACCCTAATTCACAAAGTTCAAAAAGGATAAGTGTGCTAAAGAGAATAAAAATGGGCTATGGCTAGGCAGAGCATGCTGTGGAAACTTCTCACTGAGCAGATTCAGCAGATGAGCAGAGTTCTGCTTTTTTTTCTTTTCTTTTTTTTTTTAAATTTGTGTGTGTGTGTGTGTGTAGGGTTTTTCCCCTCAGCTGTTGCAATGACTCACTGATTTGCATGGCCACTCTTGTTCTGGATTCTGAAAAGCTTTGAGTACACAATTGGGTTGATGAAATGCCCTGTCAGCCATCTCTAATTCAGCTAGATTTATTTTCTTTCTCTTCCTTCTCCCTCCTAGTGCCTTAATCTAGATGAGCCTTGCCACTTTAAAACTAAAGTGGGACACAGAGATGTGAGAGAGAGAAAAGGAAAATTTCTGAACTCCCTGCCCTGTTCCAAATTAATTAGAGCCCCAACCACCTCAAATATGTGTAGAAAGCAGCTTAGAAAATGTTCTCCATTACTGCATTTAAATCCTGGAACTAAAGTTTATGATGAGTGATAAACTAAACCCTGCACCAGTGCCTCTCTATGCAGTTTCACCTCATTCCAAACACATAGGAGAAGAAAATGTATGTGTCCACCAGGTTTTTAGCACAATGTGCACAACTCCCAGCCTAAATCAACCCAATGGTTGCCAGTGAGATGAGCTGCCTGGCTGACTGATTTTCTTCTTTTCAGCTGTGTGAAAATGAAGATGTTCCCGGAGGCAGGCTGCTCTGGAAGCTGCTTGGCATCCCTCTTTTTTGTATGTCTCTGGTGTGGGTCCTGGCTGCCTCTGGCTTTGTGTTCCCCTGCTCCCAGAGGTAAGGGGGGCTTCTCACCTGCTGTCAAATGTTCCTCTGTTTCCTTAAGCCAGCTGCTCCAAGAAGTGCATGTCCAGCTTGGCTGCCTCTCTGCAGCCAAGGCAGTGTTTTCTGAAGTTACTGCTTGACAAGCCTGTTCCCAAGAGCCAAGGCCCTACCTGGGAGAGCCCTCAGCATGGACTTGCCTGCAGGTTGGTGTGTGCTCCTGCCCAGCACTGCCCTTGAATGGACAGTAGGGCAGCATAACATGGCTCCAAATGGAACCCTGCGTTTTCCAGGGATAGCAGGAGATCCCCAGCTGCAAGAAAAGCCTTTGTGAAGTGACATGGGTCTAAGCCAATTTACATCAAAGGAAAATCCAGATCATAAATGCTTGCACATGCAGCTTTTCAAGATCAGACTACAAAGTCCAGGCTGCTGATTTCGGTCAGGCTGTGCCTCTGTGCTGCCTGATTTTAGCATCGTGTGGCTTTTGAGGAGCCTCTTTTCCAGCTCCTCCAGTGTAACACAGCCTTCAGAGCTCTGGGGGAAATATGTTTGTCTTGTTGTCCTCCAAATGGCTGTAGTACCAGCATGAAAGGAGAGGTTTCACATAAACATGTAGAAAGAGAGCAGAGGTCTCACACAAATATGTAAAAATATATCCATATAAGCCAGGAGATTAAAGGCAATGGCATGTGAAAATGAAAAACAGTTATTGTTAATGGCAGTCTTGCAGACCCTATTCTAATATCTAATCTAATTTCCAATCTTCATATTCTAAGGGGTTTTTTTCCTTATAATTTGGTTATTCATTAAGAATCCCTTCCCATTTCAAGGTGCAGTGTTACTTTTTGCAAAGTCAACCTTCCAAAGGGCTGTCTGCACTACTGATAATTTTGTCCTCCCATACATGTAGGTGAGGGTTTGTAACATTACTGGTGAAGACTGGATGGTATTTGCTTGCCATTTGTGTCAGGAGACTGAAAGAAATGTTGTTGAGAATGTGGGATTTCAGCAGGGCTGCCCTCAGATTGGGTGATAACTCAGCTTTGCAGATAAAGCGACTTGGTGCAAAATTCCTGTGGAAACAAATCCAAATAGCTTTAACTTCAGAGAGGTTAGGGGAGGTAAATGCCAGCAAGGCAGAAAAATAGTGTGCAGAGACCACCTGTGCTTTTTCTCTACTATGATTTTGTTGCCAAAATGTGTCATCTGCTGTCAAAATATGAGTGCTCAGACTGATAACACATAGGTCTGGTCTTATTCAGATTATTAATTTACAAGTAAAGACCTCCAAAGGCCTTTCTTGGCTTGCTTCCATGCACAACTGTCACAAATGCCTTTGTCACCTTTACTGTTGGTTAGATAACACATAATAAGACTGATTTTTTTTTTTAACTGGCTTTTTGTTTGTTTTTCCAAGGAAAAGCAAGCCCTAAGGATCCCGAGATGTCAGACAGTTCCTCTGTGAAGCGTTGTTGCACACTGGGATATTTTGCTGCTGCTGTAGGACTGGCAGGGTGAAATCAAGGTCTCTTCTGAATGGCAATGAAGTGCAGGACAAACACGTGGGGCTGAGGACAGGGTGGCTTCCCGCAGCCACTGCAGCAGGTCCAGCTCTGGAAGATAAAATTAGGGGTAAGGTGTTCACAGTCTCCCCACTGTCCACTATGAACTGTCTGTCTTTGAGTGAAGCAATGCTGTTGTGTGAGCAGTGCCCCACGAAAAGCTGAGTCTGCTGTGGTACCCCTCTAGCAGCATCAATCCATGGCTCCGAATGTCCCTGTATCACTTCCCAGATCATCAGGCACCTGCCTGACTGATTCCTTTACCCTTGGCAGTGTTCAGAAGAGCTGTGCACCTATTTTAGCCAGGCAAGCCAAGTGCAAGTTGTTTTTCATGCAGGACGGCTATGTACAGCAGCACAGGCAGGGGGAAGCTGGAATTTTGGAGGGCAGTCCCCTAGCATGGGGCAAAACGCTCTCCCGCACTGTGACGCTGATTTTCTCCTTTATTGGCTGCTCCTGAGGCTGCAGCCGGAGGAACGGTCTCCTGTGGAACGGCAGCTTTAGACAATTTTATTGGCTGATGAATCTGATCTTGCCTGGCCACCTTCCAGAAGCACTGACTTGCCCGAGATGAGAGTGAGAGGAAGGTTGCTCTGCCCGGGGCTCTAAAGCAATTGTTTTGAGACCAACATAACACCCATGCCTTGCTGCACGGTGAGTACAGACAGACAGGTCCTATGGCCACGGCTGTGTGTGGAAAGTGCTTTATGATCTAATTGCTGACACGATTAAATGCGCGGCTCCTGTGGACTGTGTCTCGTTTGCTGCTTAATTATGTGAAAATGTACTTGGTAAATGGCTTGCTGTCACAAAATGCTCGATTAACTGTTGCAATGATCTGAGTTAAAACACTGCGTTTGTGTCCTACTCTGGTTATTTCCTGTGCTGCAACACATTGATTTAAGCTTTTAGTCATGAGAGAGCAAAATACAGCTGCAAGATGTTGATATTAAAATGTTTTCTTTGGTTTTATTATTTTGCTAGTGGAAACTCAAAATACCAGAGCTGCCTGCTAATATTTGCTCAAGTCTTCTAAAAATTGCTGATTAATCGTGCCCTTTCTTTTTTAAGGGTAACTTCTGTGAAGTTTGATGCTGTGGATCATTTTGCAAACTGTGCTTTTCCACAGAGTAAAAATAGGGCAGAGCAAAGGAAGGGAATGTTTTTAATGTAGCCCCCAAAGTGTGTGGTGCTCAAAGTGGCAGGATACTGCATTGCACCTACTTCAGTTGCAAACAGCCCTACAGATAAACAGTTCTGAAGAGCCCCCAGAAATATTGCTACCTAAGGAACTGAGGGTTGACCAGCAGCACTGGAACAGAATGAAGGAATGCAGCTTTTTAGACTGCAGCAGTCCAGTAACATACAAAGATTCAGCTAATCCTGAGAGTGCATCATACCTGCTGCTTCAAAAATGATACAAAATAATCCGAGTTTCGCTCTAACAACCTGCAATGCCCCTGACACTCGGAGTGGAGTTTGAAAATGTGTATTTTTGACAGCTTTGGGAAACAACATTTTATCACTGTACTTGGTCAAAATACCTCTCTCTAATATTTTGTAGGGGTTTTTTAGGAGAGGTGGTGGAGAAAGTGGGATGTCAGTGTTTTCTGTGAACAGATATGTGCTGAACATAGTGCAGGGACAATATAGCTTCCTCAGAGCTAAGACAAAGTATTAAATTAAATCTGAGTAAAGCTACAAAGATTTCCCAAGCTGGAACTTTGCGTTTTCTTGGGCTGAGTGTAGCACAACTGTTGATGGCAATGATGCTTTTCTTCATTCCTCTTCCTGAGGGCCAAGGAGGAACCTGAGCAGCTTCCTGATTTGCCTTGGCTGGAATAGCTCTGCAGTGCTGGCCTGGGATGCAGCGGGTTCCTTAGGGAGCCACAAATGGATGGCATGGGGCTGGCTGGAGCCTCTTGGAATCACCTGCACCACAGCTGCCTTTCCAAGTTGTCTTGAAGCTATGTTTTGAGTATTCTGGGAAGAGTTCAGTTTGTAGGTGCAGGAGAGACATGACCATTGATTTGCAGCTGTAGCTGTAAGGAGGAGTCTCCCCATTATGTCCAAGTGGGGAAGAGGGGCGGCCTCATTTGGTGCAGCCCCATCTCTATTTCAGCTCAGAAGGAAATAACTTGTTGAACCGGCTCCCATGACAAGTGGAATGGCGGTCCATGAAGTTGTGTGGCCCTGTTGCCACCTGTGGTTATGAGAAAGAAGTAGGACCTTTCATTAATGAGAAATGATGTGGCAAATATGGTTTAGTATGACTTCTGTGCAATTGTGCCAGGTAGCATTGGCAAACTTTGGTTCTAAAAGTCTTCTAAACATTTACTTGGCCCTGTAAATAGTGTAAACTATTTTTTACTTGTTCCTGTGTTTCTGTACAGTTCCTGCTCCTGCTCCTGCTGGCTGAGGCTTCCAAGAGAGCCATGGGAAGCTGAAATTCATACTAATTGGATTTCAAACATTTCTTTTAGAAATCACAGGCTTTGTCATTATATGGAAGATGAGGCCATTTTATACCCAGTTTTGTAGACGTGTTTGTGGTTTCCTGGGATTTTCTTGTGGAATCTGTATTAGAGCTTACTTCAGGTTAAGATTTAAGTTTAGCAAATGTGAAAAACATAGTATTGACATACCAGCTCAGTACCTGTTCGTCCTCCTGGAGAAGTTTTTTGTATTAATGTCAGACATGCATCTGTGAAGTTGCAATCTGTGGCTGTTATAGTTGTAACACTGAAAAGGGAAATAAAAGGGGAGGAAGCTGTGCATGGAGATGTGAATTTTGCTAGTTTTAGATTTAAACCAGATGCATTGAAGGTAACCAATGGCAGAAATGGAGCTTTGCCTCTAAGTAGTGTGTTCGTGTATGGCACAAACCGGACAGGATCACTGGGAGAGGTTCCTCGAGCCTTTATTGCAACATCAGCCTCATAAGAGGTTGAGACAATTGAAAGATGGCAACAGCTCACATCTTGCCAGCAGTAGCCAAAGATCTCTTTGTTATAGGGCATTTTAAAAGTTTTCCAGCCAACAGCATATTGCTAAAGCTTACAGACAATTGTTCTAGCCTATCGCTAAAAGCACGCATACGCCTGCTTCAAACAATGCTTGCTTGTATGCTTTCTGTTAACAATACACAACATTCCATTATTAAGCTTAAAACCTCCTCCTATCCTGTTAAGCATATTTTTCTGCAGTCCTAAGGTCTATTCAAACCAAGCCTAAAAATTCAAACTACTGTTTCATGTCCTTGCCTAATGTATCATTGTATCTTCTCTGCTTTCAGACTCTGCAGCTGCAGTTAACTCTAAGTTATCTGTTCTTTCTGTTTCTGAGGCCTGCTTTTACAGCTTCTGAAAATATTCTTACCTTTGCTAGTAATTTCCCACAAGTAATATGCAATTTATTTGGAGGGGAATGAACGATTCTCTTGATTTTTCAAAGGTCTTTTTGAAACCCCATTACTGATGTGCTGCTGGTGTGCTCCAGCAAAATTGTAACCATGAATGAGCTGAATACAGGCTGCTTACTTATTTTTGAGCCTTTGCCATCACTCTACGTGCCACAACAGGCAGAATGTTGGTGATTTTTGTCACTGTCAAGCCAAAGGTAGAGGTGGCCTCACTTTGGGCGCTGGTGGAACGGATACCCAAGGAATGCTCCTTGTGCCTGAGCTGTTGGTGGCCTGTGAGCAGCCCCACAGAAGCCAGGGTGGCCCAGGGCCCTGTGGCAGGGCACGGGATGAGGATCAGGCCATGGGATCAGCTTCTCTTCCCTGGCCTGGCCCTCAGCTTGTAGCAGTGGGAAGGCCATGACTGCAGGCAGCCTCAAAACAGAAGGACAGAGTTTTCTTGTTCTGTTGTCAGTCTGGTGTGGTGCTCTGCACCCCAAGTGCATCCCTCAGCCTTGTAAATGCTGCAAGGTTCTCAGTTTTGCTGAAGCAGATAAAAGATAAGGGCAATTCTAGACATTTTACTCTGAGGGCAGAAAATGGAGAAAAGTAGAAAGAGGAGGCACCTAAAAATATAAAGTAGTCTTTGTCAATGATTATATTTATCAATTCTGTAGAAATGAAACCAAGAGAAAACTATGATTCTTTAACTTTAAAAAGCATTTATCTCGAAATGTTTTGTTTTTAGCTTAAGACTTGAGTTAAGAAAGTGGAAATACATTGATTTGTATTTTGACAGTTTAAAATAGCTTCTATGCAATGCTCCTACAGCATGTTCGTTTAGAATGCGGACTTGCAAATTGCAGTAGTATTTTAAAACACTTGGAATTCAGAATGACATGTAAACTGTCTGCAGAGATTTTATTTTTATCTTTGTTAATGCGCTGGTTTTGCACCACAGTTGGGTTTGTTGGTTAGCTTGGATGTGAATTTGTATTTCTGTATATGTATATAAACATAATCCCATTAAAACATGTATGTAAGTAGGAAGATGGTAGGCAATATGCTTACATATATACCAGCATGTTATTGAGTCATAACAAGAAATATTTACTCTCAATATCCATGTGTAAATCTAATGTGCTGTGGATTCATGCTAGGAGTAATAAGGCAAGAAACTGTTTATGCTCTCTGATACAGATAGCCAGATCAACAGTGGGAGTGAAAACTGGAATTGTTCTCCCGTTTCAATTACAGCCTGACAAATGGTGCATTCATTTTTCATTGTTAATAAATGGCCCATATGGCATCCTTTGATCACATGCTCTGTAGCTTCTGCAACAGCAAGGCATTTATTTTCAAGGAATACAGAACCTAACATTTGACCTGGGCTTTCTGAGCAAAATATTGTCTTGAGTAAGAGAATGGACCCTAACAGGAGAAGGTACCCTAGGTAGCTCAGAACTTTCCAGTCTGAAGGCTTGGAGCATGCTGCACCCACCTCAGCAGCAGAGCCAGCAACCTCCTCACATTCCAAATCACACCAGATTAAACCAGGAAGGCTCTTTCCCCACTAGCAAATTCCATTCTTTCACAGAGTACATGAGGATGGCTTTTCCATGGTGCACAATCCAGATTCCAGGATGCCTGGCACGCAGGGATAGATAAAAACTAACCAGAGAAGAAATTTAGAAAGCAACGCAAGGCAAAATTAGAATTTCTTTGTGTGTGAGAGATACACATGAACAAAAAACCCATCAGCCTGAATACACATATCCCTTGGAATAAAGACAACCTATTTGCTCTTAATCACATTATTTATCATACCTTTTAGAAGCAAAATTGAAATCCATAGCCAGGACACCAGCTAAAGACATTCAGGAATATCTCCATGGAAATACCATCTTGGAAAGCAAAGCTTGCTGAAGTTTATTCATTATTATCTGCAGAGCACTGCAGTCTGGGAGGAAACGAGCTAGGTGACACTCTGTTTTCTACACCCACAGTCACAACAGATGGATGGGTGACAGGACCTCTCCAGAGCAGCTCATATCCTCCCTTATGGTGTAGCTCTTGTAGCCACTTTGATCTTAGTGGGCAGACAGTGTTTGGGACCTTTCTGGGTGTTCCTACCAAAAAATTATGATTATGCCAGCTCGTGCCTTTAATGTGAACTGAAGTGTTTACAAAACACGTTTTGATGCACACTTCTACTTCCCCAAACACAAGAGGTGTCCTCCCTCACAGGGTTCATGTGAATCTTCCAGGGATAAGGAGATGCAGGACAGAAGCAGAGGGAAGGGGAAGCCTGTTGGACTCTCCTTGGGAAATTTCTTCAGTAAGAAAGCAACCTGTGGCCACTTGTAACTGCAACACTGTCAGCACCCCCAGGGTACTTTCAGCTTCTGCTTTGGCAGTGGCAAATGGCAAAACTGCACAGACTCACTTGCTCATGACCCCATATAAGCAAAGACTTGCCCCCTTTTTGTAAAAGATGGGCACAATATGAAAGCTTAAACCACAAAGCAGATGATGCATTTCTGTACCAAGCATCATGTCATGTGTTTGATGAAACGTGGCTGGCTAAGTGTGTCCAGGTGGGCATTACTCCTTTGGTGGAGAAGCCATTAAAATGTGGCAATTTGTGGGAATTTAGGCTAAAATAGGCTCTCACAATGGAGAGCTAGTACAAGGCACAAAGTTGAAAAAATTGGTCACCACATAGGTAACTGAAATGGGCGAGGGAGGGAATGGGACAACCTTAAAGGCTGTGTAATCATTTAATTTGCTGCTTTAGTGCTAATATATAAAATGTTTCCCCAGTATACCTGGTTTCTCTTTTCAGCTGGCTTCTTAGGAAGGACTTTTTGAGGAAAACACTCTATGGGGTGTTACAGGCCTGTAATTTTCAGCCTAGACTACAGAAGAATTATATACTTGTTATTTCATTTTCCTTTGAGAGAGTTCTGCAATGTTTCATAAATCCAAAAGACTGTATAGGTTTTAGTGAATATGTAATTTGGAATATATACTGGTCAATACCTCTATTCTTAGAGGAGATGGTCACTAATAAAAATTATGTTCCTTACTGTGGAATGATCTATCATCTCCTTGGGTTCTTGTAAATTGCTGTAGCTCAACATTAGGGTAAAATACTTAAAAGTTGTCAAAAGCAGCTTTAAAGCCTATGACCTTCTTCTGGCTTTTAAAAGTGGTTTAGGGGTTTAAGATGGTGAATTCTGTAATCACTTTTGACATGTTTTTCTAGTCCATCTTCCTTGAATGAATAGAAATATCTATTTTCCACAAGTAAAAAGGGCCTAACTTTGGCCAAAAAGCATTGCTGATTGTGAACTTGCTGAAGTCTGTGAGGAGTAAAATTTGGAACTGACTTGCTGAACTGATAAGATTTGTCAGGGACAGTCATGGGTAATTGCCTCCACCTTTGTAATAGATAAGATTGTGCTTGAAAAAAAAACATGGTAGGAAAATGCACTTGTCTCAGGAAAGGAACAGTGAGCACTTGCCCTGTGCAGGGCCAGGAGTTGGATTCAATAGTCTCTGTGGATACCTTCCAACTCAGGATATTCTATGATTCCATGATTCTGTGACTTGAATTATTTTCCAGAACCCATGATACAGGAAACTCCTTAAGGAGTTTCACAGTACATTAGGTTTTCATATTAAATGTTCCTGTTTGGTCTGAAAACCAAACCTCATTCCTCTTGACCTTATTTAATATGGTGGACACTAATGTTTAATATGAAAAAAAGGAGGAAGTATTTATTTAACATCTTACCCCTCTTTTATGGTACAAGGCTCTGGCTGTGTGGAAGGACAAAGATATGATGCATGAGAACAGGAATGGTTTGTGTTCAAGCTGATGTCCCATGTTGGCTCCAATACATGGGCATCACACTTTCCATCTGGGTGCCACAGAAATGCCATGAAGATCCTATATGGAGGTGACTTCTACCTGAGAACCAAGGTAACAAACATGACCCAATCAAGTGTGTGACAAATATAGACACCCACTGCAGCAACTTGCACCAACACAAGCTCTGAGCTGCAGATTAGATACATGGCTGTGTCTCAGCAGTCAGTCCCTGCTTCATGCTGCAGTTAAACTGGCTCCCAGGTTATTGCGTCTGCACCAGGCCTTTGCATGGTCCCAGGAAAAGTCTTGTCTGGGTGAAGTTTTGATAAAAGATGGTTAGGTTGCTGAAAAATGAAACTAAGCAAATTAATACTGAGTAATCTGGGAGACATCTTTCTGTCCAGGCTTTATTAATGATTGTTTCCTTCTGTGGTTATTTACACACATTTACAGAGCCCAGCAGAGCTATTTCTTGTCTGGTCTTATCTCATAAAATTCCAAAGCATAGAACTGTCATTCAGGGATGATATGGTGTGATGTAATTCAACTATAGGCAAGGTGGCTTAATTAACACTTACAGTCTGTCTTTAGCAGGCAGGCTTAGGATATGCAATTTTGCCTTGTAGTAACTTTCAGTTTTTCTTTTACATCTTTCCTTTACCACTGTAGCAGTAGAAAAAGAGCTCATTTAGCTGTCATGTGACCTTGCAGCTCCACAGTGGGACAGGGAATACTCTGTTCAAGAAAAGACAGTGTTTTGGGGGAAGGACTTGGCAAATTACGTGGGAGTCTGTTTTTTCAAAAGGCTGATTTATGCCAATTGGGGGATTCTCATACATTATGGAGCAGCACTGTGCTGATCTCAACAGATCTACTTTGTTTGATGGGGGTTAAAAATCTGCTCCCAACTGTGTGTGATTCTCTCCTGCTGATGCGACTATCACCACTGTGCCTGGGGAAGGTTGTTCCTCTCTCTCTTGCTCTTCTCTCTTTATGGCCTGGCAGCCCTAGAATGCCCTGTTTGTCCCCTTTGTTTTTTGAAGGTTACCCTTGCTCACGTGTCAAGCTGTGTCTGAGGCTCGGTGTTGCTCCTTGCATGAGCTGTGGTGCCCCGAGCCTGGCAGCAGAGACAGCACAGCAGCACTGGCTTTGCTGCAGCTTCCCTGCCTGCAAGGGGACCCCAGGGCCTGGTTTGCCCAGCTTAGCCCAGGCTGCCATCTCACTGCTAACTCTGTTTGCCTCCACATAGCAAAACTGTGCTTTTCTCCCTGCAGCAAGGCATAGCAAAGCCTTGATGGGGGTTAATAATTCCATGCCAGGAATTTTCCTGGCATCTGCTTCCCTCCTGGTAGTGGCTTACCATGGTATATTGAACTGGTCTGCCTCTTACACGTGGGAGCAGGAAAAGCCTGTCCCCATGCTGCTGCTCCTGCTCACTTCATAGTTTTAAAAGACATGGTCGGCTTGAGTAGCACTGCTTCTGTGTTTGTAGGTCAGACAGAAGTCCCTGTGGGTCAGCTTTATATCTTCAGCTGTAAATGTAGGTCAGCTGGCTGCCGTGCAGAGTGTTCCTTACCCTTAAAAGCACAGGTCCTCACACACAGCTTCACAGTCCATTGCCTTTGCTGGTCTGTAAGGAAGCTCATTCTGCCAGCGTAGCGAGGGGTGCAGCTGCTCTCCTGACACTGGCAGCCCTGCCAGCATGGCAGCAGAGTAGTTATTGGTCTAGGTGGAGCAGATGTGTAATGAGAGCAATTTCTGCTGCTTCTGACACTTTCCTTTAGTAATGAGAGATTGATATCAGGCTTGTTAATGAAATTAATTATCATAGGATGTCACAGTGCCTCTAAATCAGAGCAAGTGGTTCAGTTCTTCTGTGCCCAGGGTCTGTTTATTCTGATACTAAATCTAAGATTTGCTCATTCCTGCATCCTAGAGAGTCCATCAGAGGTCTAAAATCTGTGAAAGATTCTCAGGAGCTCAGAAGGAGCCAGCTGGCTTCAGTTACACTGTTGCTTCTTTCACAGCACACATTTGGTTTACATGTCCCTGCCTGCAGGCTCTAATCTTAGCTGTGACACTTAATATGATTTGATTTTTTTTAGCTCGGTTTCCTAGGAAGTTGAAGCTTATGCAATCCTTATGCAAAAGGAAAAGCCCTGAAAGCTTTCCTAAAAAGAGAGCACAAACCAGCCAGTGGGTTTACAAATCAGAAAACTTATGTTAAGTTGCACACAGAAGAAGGCGGCTGGTGCAGATCTTCCTTTGTCCATGGCTGCAGGGACCCTCCAGCTGCTTGTAGAATCCCAGCAGGGTATGACTGGGGCTCTGGATGACCTCCAGAGGTCCCTTCTGTCCTCAGCCATTCTGTGATTCTGTTGTCCATGGAGCACTGACATTGCAGCAAAATTCAGCAGAGGGGGACAGCTCTAAAGGCAAGGTTATGGCAAGTTTGAGAGGAAGGCTGTGGATGTGGCATGCATGGGATCGTTGGCATGATTGTGCTTGGAATCATCGAGTTCATGATCCTCCAGAGCCTGTGGTGGTTGGTGGATATAGAAAGGAGTAAGAGGATACATTGGAGGAGAGATGTATAGAAATACAAGACCTATTAGGTGGTCTGTGGGGAGATAAGGAGGTGCTGCATCAATGCACAGGATCTCTCTAGGCTTGATCACTTCTCCTGGCAAGACACCTTGTCTGCTGTGTTTAGAGAGAAGGAGATGCAGATGAGGCTGTGGTAGTTAACCAGGAAAGCAGTGTGGTCCCTTTTGTGTATCTCACATTTGCTTTCAACAGAGCAAATTTGTGGAGACATCATCAGTGTGACCAGCAAAGCAAACATAATCTGTTTGTAATATTGTAATCCCTCTGCTCAAAGATAGGTTGCCAAATTTCTCAGGGAAGAACTATCTTTTTAATGAACTCAAACTCCAAAAAATGAAACTAATTTCCCCCCAATACTGGAATATCTTTATTATTGAGACTTGATATATTATTGCTTTATTGAATTTTTTTTTTCCTACCAGAAAGGGTATAAAAATTCAGGAAAAACTAAGAAAAGGGTATTTTTAGAAAACAAAATACCCTGGATTTTTAGAAAAATCCTATTCTATAATAGATTATTGAGATTATATGAGATGAAGTCAAATCTCATTAAAAATTGTTTGGTTTGGTTGCTTTAAGAGAAGGATGTTACTTTATCCTGCTCATGAATATTCAATTCAGTCTTTTTTTTTTTTTTTTTTTT
>VWYP01032620.1:158943-187841 GCA_013400435.1 Pycnonotus jocosus | reverse complement strand
TTTGTTTTTTTTTTTTTTTTTTTTTTTTAACTGCCTCCTCTTCCTTGAGCACATGGGAAACTGAAATACTAAATTCTACTGCAAGAAACCACTGCTAAATTGATGCCGCTTCAGAAAGCCATTTGCAGGGCCACTTCACTTAAAAGAAAATAAACTCTTAAGGGCATCCTTAAGGTCATCCTGACCCATTAGCTCTGCTGAGAAAAGCTGTCCTTGTCCTCAAAATAAGAGAAATATCTTAAACTTTGAAAAGAAACCAACCTCAGGCTGGGGTGCAGGACTTTTACATAGCATCATTTGGTGGGTGCTGCCAAAGCCAGCTGAGTTCACCACCTGGAGGGTACCCAGCCCCATGGAAGGTATCAATGACATCTCTTGGCCACTTGCAAGGCCAAGTGCCATTTCAGCATCATTCAGCTGTGAGTAAATACATGGTGCTGGCAGAGAAGTTAGTTACCATTTTTCTGCAGCAGAGAATTGGGGCATTTTGAACTTAAACCAATTTTCTTCCACAAAATTATACAAGAATAAAATAGGGTTTCCTAAAGGGATACAATGTAGCATTGAACATGGATTATCCCTTGCCTCCTCATAAGAAACAAAAGACATTTTTAATTTGACAATATTTATAAAACTCCTTTATTTTTCTCCTCATTTTCTTAACCACAAAGAGCAAATATGCAAGACTAACCCTATGTATGTTAGCAGTCATTTCCATGTGGTAAAGGAGGCATTTCTGGTCAGATGTTAGAGTACTGCCCAGGGAAATGACAGCAAGGTCTGATCAAGGGCCAGTGCTGAGGATGTGTCACCAGGCTGGAGGTGTGACAGGCTGCCCAGACTGCAGTGCAAGGCTGGGGCAAGCCCATCCGAGCTCACTCATCAAAAAATCACTGGCAGGTTATGTGCAGCTTTCTGCTTTGATGCTCCTTGTTCTGCCAGCCTGGGATTTGTTCATCCCATGTCCCTTGTGGTGCAGGAGGATGTGGTTTGCCAAGCTCACCAGCTTCTTCTGAAGAAGGCATTTCTGTCCTGGCCATGGCTGGATGCAGAGTAAGATTTACCTGAGCTGCCAGAGCTGAAATGACTGAAGACGTGGGTTTGTCTTTCCAAGGAGAGTCCCATATATTGACAGTATCAGCTGGATCACATCCCTAGAATCTCTGGAAGGGAGAAGAAAATGGCACCCTTCTGAAGAGAGGATGTCTGGTTTTGCATGCAGAAGGATCAGTCAGGTGCAACACAAAAGGGTCCTGTGTATGTTCAGATCCTCCTGAGCAAATGAATATCAGAGGGTTCTTCCCTTGAAAGGGTCTGCTGAGAAATATTCCTCTAAAATGCTTGGCTGGAAACACATTTGCTATTATAGTCCACTACAAAGATTTCGTCAGTAGTTTTGATGGGTCTAGGCAGATTCAGAGCTGCAATCAGACTGTGACCTAACCAAATCCTGTCTTTTTTGTCTCCTCTGGTAACTACCTGAGGTTGATTGGCTCTTGTTACAGAAGTATATTTGGGCAGCAGTGAGGATGAGCAGGGAGCAGTCGTTCAGCAAGCAGTTTCCTCAGAGAGGAAAAGGCTTTTTCCTGTGGCTGCTACAATGTCTTGAATGGTGACTGGGAAGCTGCCTGAGCTTCTATTATAACTGCAAATACATACACAGAGCAGGAATTGGGAGGGGGAAGGAAAGCTTTAGCACTGCCTTCTTTGCTGTCAGTTGAGAATCAGTGAGTGCTGACAGTGGCTGTTTTAAATCAGGATCTCTCAAGGTTCTGAAGGTGGAGGGAATGTGCTGTTGGAGGCAGGGCAGTGACGTGGAAGGAAGCAGCAAAAGCACTGGCAGCAGGTGACAAGTGGGTCAGAGGCAGCACAAAGCAGAAGGTGGTTGCTGGGCCAGGGTTGCCTGGCTCAGCTGGAGGTGGGTGCAGGAAGAAAATGAGGAGTTTCCATGTGGCCACATCTCTATGCTGTGATATAAAAAGAGGGGAGGGTTCTCCTCAGGTGTTTGAACCAGCTGAGCTGTACCATGGGGAAAGAAGTCAGGTGCAGCTGGTTTTTGGAGTATTCTTACCAAAGACTGCAGTCTGGCAGCTGTCTGTCCTGCCTCCTGCCAATGTGCTGGGAGGAGTTCCTTCCCCCTGCCACCTGCCTGCAGCCTGTGGATACTGGCAGTGCATGTTGCCATGAGAGGATGCTGTGTAGGAACACCCAAATTGCTTCCCTTGGCTGTTCCTGGGTACCAGGAGCAATATAACCACTTTAGATCACCCCCAAATGTGGGCTAGTTAGCTTGCCTTACAAGAACAACATGGTCAGGAGGGGAAAGGTATCTGGAGGCTGTGCTGCTGGTTGTGCTTGAGTTACCTCACCCACCTCTGCCCAGCTCTGCATCCTGCTGAGGGCTCCTTATCAGAGACAACAGCACATCAGAGGCTCTGCTGCCTGAGAGTCAGCACTGGGGGAGGAGGATAAGCAGATAAATGCAATCTTTACATGAAGGAGGCTAATCAATCACTGAAACAACTTACCAGTGCTTGTAGGGGACCCTTCACCTCTCACAATAGCTTAATAAAGATGATGTATGGGTTTTTAAAAATATAAAATACATATATATATAAGTGAGTTTAGTGAGCCTTGTTCTAAACAAAAAGCCAGACTATGACCAATGATGATTTCTGGCCTCACAAAAACGACTCTATACATAATTTATAGAGTTCTAATGAATATTAGAAGTATACTATTAATTTTCTCTTGAAATATGCGTGCTCTTAGGTCTGGATCCTTCTTTTGATAGACAAATAGATTTAATAACAAGTTGATTCCTCATAGCTAGTGACCTTCATTTATTCTGGCATAAAACCACTAGCATTTTTCCAAGTGTTCCATAATCTTACAAAATTAAGAATGGAAAGTCTTGGAGTCCAGAACTGCTAAAGAACTGAGGACCCAATGTGAAAAAAAAAAAAAAGTTTCCTTAATATTAGCAGAGTTGAGCATGACCAAACATGAATTGCAGAAAGATCAGGATTTATGTAAATTAGCAGACTTTGACTATGAAGCCAAAATCCACTGAACAGTCTGGAGTATCTCCCTGAGGACCCATTTCACCATGTTTCAGGCCCACTTGGGTCTCTTGCCCCTTTTCCATACCACTGCTCATTGCTCCCAGGTGTGGCAGTCAGTGGAAAGAGCTATTTTTAAGGATGACAGGCTGTATTTTGCTGGGATGTATCTTTGTGTAGGTTACTAGTGATTTCCAGGAGGCAGCTCACCAGGACTGCCCAGAGCAGTTGGACTCTGGGGTTTTTGGCCTTTTGGTGTGTGCAGCTGCTGCTTTCCACATGCCTCAGCAAATGTGGGATTGGAAGCAGCTCCACTTTGGAGGGGACTGACACAGCAAGGAAAGCTGCCTGCAGTGCCAGTACACCCTGCAAAAGGAGCAGGAGGGCCAAAGGCATCAAATTTTGGGACTGGGAAAGATGCCCAGTCAGGAACAAAATTATTCATGGCCTCGGTATCTGTAGTCAAGGAATTTTGTAAACACCTTTTTCATGGTTAAGTGTGTTGTCTTGTTAGTGACAGCCTCACATCATAGCCCAAAATAAAAGGCCTTGATCAGGAGCTCTGTGAATCAAATTGCTACTTTACATTAGACTTTTTTTCCAGTGCTTGTGAATTCCTTGGAGATGCTTTGCTTTATTTGCAAGAGGAGAGTGTGCTCTGCCAGAAGCTGAGAAGAAATGGGTTATGATTTCCGGAGGATAGGATTTCACAAGCCCTTGCAGCTGCTCAGGTAGAGTTTAAACCTTTTCTGCCTGGGCCTTGCAAGTGCTCTGCTTGCCAGGTTGGCCCCTGGCCTAAGAATGTCAAAATCACTTCTCACATACTCATTTTCTGCCTTGTGGTTTCCTGGAGTGTCCACAGAGGGAACACACCACTCCTGCTCAGACACTGGTCCCAGTAAAGGTCCAAACATGCAAATTTAGGCCTACTGTAACCTTTTGGTAAAAACTCTTATAAACTCATCAAACTGAACTCTCAAGTGCTAGAAGCATGAATTATTCTACTTAAATGATTTCCAATTACTTCAGGATTTAAGCCAGGCATAGATAAAGCCAGCAATGTAGTGAAGTAAATTCAGAGAAATTGAGTTCAGTCATTTTTAATTTGGGCAGCTGAGCCCTTCTCGTCTATCAAACAAAACACAATCCTTTCTTCAGTTGTTTCTGGACATGCCTAGAAGCACTAATATTTTTGCAGCTTGATTTTTAGCTTCTTTTCACCTCATATTCCCTCTGCTTTGAGGAACAGCGTACCTTTAGGTGTGACATTTAAACTTGCAACCCTATTCTTTGGCCCCACGCTAGAAATGTTTTTATTAGATAATATTTGTCAGTGTCATAGTCTACTTGGCAAAGTAAAAACTCATCGTGGTAGACTATAATCTCAACCCTGGTGTAGCAGTGTGGTCCATGGCCATGTTCAAGGTCTGTGGAGGGAATACAAGGATAGTTGGCCCCAGTTCACAGCAATTCTGACACTGCAGCTGAGATATCAGCTCCTCACAGAAGAGGGGATCCTGCCAAGGAGGTTTTATCACTGTTTGTTCTCAGTACTTACCCAGGATTGAAGAGCTGGCTCTGGAGCAGGTAGGATGGGGAAGAGGGAAAAACTCTACCATTACTCCCTTTGGGAAGTCCTCTGAGATTACTGGGTTTTTGGACTGAATTTTGCTCTGTCAGTCACCAGTGGGGCAAGAATTAATTTCTTTTTCTTTTTTTCAGTGTGTTACAGGAAAAGTCAGCTTTATCTCCTTGATGTGATTGGTTTTAGGATGGTGAAGAAGCCTTTGGCATAAGAAGGGTGATTTTCCAATGAAACACAAAGTCAGGTCATATACCCAGCTCTTTCTCAGCTGCCTGTCAGGCTGTGCAGCAATATGCCAGGCAGTGTTTTCCAGTGCCTTGCTGGTGAAAAAAGGCAATCAAACCAGTTTCTGCATGCTCCCTCTTTGAGGATTTGCTTTAAATCTCTTCAGTTAAGCAAAGTCTTCTTGTAGAGATGTGAAATCTGGTGAACCTTTGCATGGAAGCCTTAATATCCAGGATATAACTGTCTCTTTTAGTGAGATTTGTTGCAGACCAAATTAAATCACTGGAGGAAGTTCAGCTCTCTTTATGAGAGCGCTCCCTTAAGTGATTTTACACTTGAATATAACAAACAGAACATTCTCTAAATGTTTGGCATTAATGGGAATCTACTCCCATTGAAGTCAATCATAAAATGTTCTTCATTGTAATGAAAATAATTCTAAAATGTCATCTGAGAAAAGCCTTCCAGGCAAATTTTTAGCTCTACAGAAGTTATTTTACCTTGTCAGACTATCTGAGAGACTTTTAAATCTAATTTTAGTTAGACTTCTGGTTAGTAGATGTCTTCTAATAGTCAGTGAGAGTGAGCATTTCCAGAGGGCAAAGCATTGTAGCCACCAGTGATGCTCTTTTTAAAACAGGATTAACTACTCCGTGAAGGTTGGGACTTCTGAACATTAACTGAGGTTTTTACACACTGACTATAAGACTATGGATACCTGTAGTTTACTCCAAGTGTTTATTCTTTACTACATATGCTTAGGTGCTTATAAAAAGGGTTCAACTTAATCTGTCTCTGTCAAAATGTGTGTAGATATAGTTGCAGCTCATACCAGAGGCGAATTTAATTTTAAACCACTCAAATTAGCCATTTTTAAAAGCCCTCACCTTGATCACTGCCAATTTTCCAGGCAATGAATTAAAATAATGCTGTCATTTCTGCTTACCTTTCCCTTACATATTGCCTTTGCTATTCAGAGCTTTTTCTCTTCACTGGTTTTGTTTGTTTTCTTTCTCCTCTGTATTCCTAGGAAGCTGTGAGCTCTTGCAGGGCAGTGCTGGTTTAAAGTTTAGTGAAATCATGTCTCAGACATTTTCATCTCAAAGACCTGTACTGCAATGTTGTGACTCTCCCTAGAGCCAGTAGGAGTCACACACCTCAGGTCTTGCATATTGTTTTGAAAATACTGGAGCATATTTAGTCTTTTAAGACATATTGTACTTCCCTAGTTTCTTGGATGATTTCCATTTCTGAAAAATGTCCTAATTTCTGTGCATATAAACACTTGCTGTGGAGGGCAGCAGAAAGAAGCAGTTTCCTGTAGATATTTTGTCAGGGATATAAGTGAACGAATCTCATTCAGCAAAAAAGCCAATTGAAAATCAGCAAAACACTTTGAAAATTTGTGTTGATTTTGCAAATAATTCAGGGAAGAGGGGGAAAAAAAGTCTTATCACAATACACCTCAAATCTTCTTGATATCCTTCCCGTATATCCTTTTTTTATCAGGCATTATTAAGTTACCTGTAGACTTGAGTAATTTTATCTAGCCAGGGACAGGTTTTTTAGTCTTCCTTCTTTTTCATTCATCTGCTCTGCCTAAGGAAACCCCTTGTGCTTTGCTGAAATCTAAGGCTATGTAGAGTTAGCAAGATTGTCCTGCAGAAGGTACCCTGAGTGCCAGAGAAGTCACAGAGCCATGGGGAACAATTCCAGTGTTTCCTGCTTTCCAGCTGGGCTGGCAGAAAAGCTGTCCTGATGGTATATGTTGTGCTGCAAGACAACCATCTTCTGGCTAGGACACAGCTCAGTGCTGGTGTAACCCTGAGGAAATGGCCAGCATGACTCAGAAAGGCTCAAGCTCTGTCCTGGAATGGCTTCCACAAACAGGAAGCCAACCCTCAAAGAACCACACTGATGTGCACACACCCACTGCTAATTTGGGCACAGTAAATATCATCCTGACTCATTTGTTGGCTTTCTCTGCCACTCTTTCTGGAGGATGAAGACTGCAGGTTTTATGGATGGTGTTTCTAACAGGCAAATCAAATGCTTCAAGCCTGCAGAAAAAGACACATCCCCTTCTCACTACTATAATTTCTATGTCATCCTGACTGAAGAAAAGGAATAGTTCTGGAAATATATCTAGAGGTAGGCTCCAAGGGGAAGACTCTTTAAATTTCTTTTTATTCTTGTAATTAAATACCTGAGGAGGGATAAAAATCTCTCTGTGAGAGTATCAAGTGCTTACCAGTTAATGAAATGGAATCAATATCAGGAATGTTAAGTGATGATGTTACATTCTCCATTAATTTGCTTTGTACTCATTTATTGTGAACCCCTTAAAAGAGCTGGTGATTTAAAAGACCTATGTCTTGAAAGCATAAGGATTTATTCTTGAAAAGCACCTATTGTTAACAGTCCCATGTGAAAACCATCTAATTGTATCGTTGGTAGCACTGGCATCCCATTTATCTTTTCTTTTTGCAATTCCAATGTTTAGTTACATTAGTTTCATTTGCACTAGGCAATCTCATTCAGGCTGGAAAAATGTTCCCTCTCTAAAAAGCTCTTTCAGGGCAAAAAGGGCTACAGGAAAAATGAGAGAGCTCTGTATTCTGAAGGGACATTTATCTCAGTTCTAAGGCTGGCACAAAGCTTACAAATCTCCTAAATCCTTCCTTTAAGCCTTCCCAGCAGGGTCCTGACTCTGAATGCTGCCAGGTGTGGGTTCCTCATGCAGGGCTGTGTTTCACTGCAGAAGGCATCTCTAGAAGATGTGCTTAGAAGAAAATCCACAAGAATTAATGTACAAAAGTAGCACCTTCTCCGTTTGTTTGCTTGAGGTTTTTAATCTCACCCCCAAAATCTTCTGGAAGTCAGGTAAGGAATCTCCAAACAGGAGGCAGCCAAAATCTCTGTAAAGAAGGTGGCTTAAGATAAGCTGTGATGTTGACCATAGTGAGCTGATGCCCAAGAGAAATGTCTAGTAAAGTTAAGAAAGGCACACAATTTGCAGGTAAAAGGCAAAAGCATTGTTCTCTCTTACATCCAGCACCCGCCTACATATTGGGCTGAGCCCTCAGCTGGTACCCAAGGGATGGACTCTCTTTTCCACTTTGCTGAGAGAGCACTGAGCTCAGGGTGAGCAATAGCCCCCGGAGTGTGATCCTCGTGCATCCTCTGGGGCACTGCAGGCTTCAGAGAGCAAAGCTTTGTCCAGGCTTTGTGCTAGGCAATTCTGGAGTGGCTCTGATGGCTCGTCTCCTGTTTCTTATTTTACTTCTCTTCAGAGCTTTATACTAGACTAGACAGGATCCAGAAAAGGTTTTGCTTTTTTTAATCCCCCTCTTGGGATGAGGAGACAGGCCAGCAGCCTGCAGGCAGTTTTCTCTAACATTTATTGAAGCCTTTCAGCTTCAGCAGCTCCACATGTGCCAGTACTGAACAGTAAGTGCCAAACTAATTTTTTACAGGTAGATAAATGAGGTGCCTGAGTGTTTGCACATGTGCCCCATTTATTTCAACTGGCACTGTAACATAATAGGTGGAGCCATAGGCCCGTGCCCCATGAAAGTGAGGTGGAATAAATCAGTGCAAAGTGCTGATGCTCCTGAGGTAGAATTTTTCCAGCTAGCTGGAGATCAAGTAGTGCTAAAGCAGACATCATGTAGCCTGTCCAAGGCCCTGAATATCTACGTACTCAGAGATTATTTCAAAGGTTTTACTATGTGAAGGCTTACAGCTCCCAGGGAGAGGCAGGCTTTCCATCTGTACTCCTAAAGTCACAGTGCAATGCCATGCCTACCATATTTTTTCTTCCTAAAAATGAGGGATGGGACAAAACTAATGGATATTTTCCCATTTCAGTGGTGGTTTGGAGTGGTTTAGTCATGCATTATTAATGGTAGCCAATTAACCAAAATGGTTCACACACTGAGTTTCATCAAGGTTTAATGACAAATGGCGTGGACTAATCACCATCTTATTTCTGTAAGTTGTTAACAATTATGTTTCCAGTATTACCTACTCTTGCACACCACCCAAATTCACAAAATCCTCCCTGCCCACCCAAGGTGGCTCCCCCCACCCACAGCATCTTCTCACTTCTCATTTCTCAAGGTGTTTTTTCTTCCACGCCCCCAATCCTGCCCTTCAGCCCCAGCCCCTGCTGTGGGTGCCTGTGGAGGGTGCAGCAGCAGGGGGAAACAGGCCCGTGCTGCTCTGGGAGGTGTGTTTGTGCTGGGCTCATTAACACCACACAGCTCCATGGTGCTCAGTCTAGCACTGAGAGACAATAAAAAGGAGGTGCTCCCCAGAGCCCAGTTTGACTCAGGAGTTGAGGGAGGGCATGGAAGGGGATTTGAAGAGACTGTGATCAGTGTGGATCTTCAGCCAGAGTGGCATCAGCCAGACGTGTGAAGCTGGCATTGCTTTTAAAATAATATAGGCCTGAGTGGCTCACATTAGCCTTCCTTCCTTCCTTCTTCCCTGAATGATGTCAAGGGCAAGGAGACTTTTATTTAGCTTTTCAAAAAGAGGTAGATCCTGAATACGGGAAAGGTTTCGAGGTGTGAGGGGTTTTTTTCCCTGTAGAAAATTCCAGGACGATTTTGTGTGTTGGAAAATCACAAGTTGACTCTTTTGACTGAAGAATGGCAATGGGAAAACAAGGTGAAGATATGTAGCACTGGGCCGCCAAGAAAATTTCTGGCTTGCTGATTCTTTAAGTATCCCATTAGAAACTAGCTCTAAAACAAGCTGTGCATCTTTCTATAACCTTTTTATATGGGGCAATTTAAATATTGATTGATTATCTAGTCTGCTATCCACGATGTTGGGATGAACTAGTGTGCTATTTTGTGTAGTAGATAAAACTAGTGGAATTGTCTCCTTCTTTTATTTTTTAATGGGGATTTCTTAGCTGTTGCTCCATTTCTTGTAACTCCCAGAATTTGGTGTGTTACTCTTCACTGAAATGAGCAATGTTAAGGCATCACCCACCCCACAATGGGGTGTTGTCTTATCTCACCTTCACTTAAATGAGAGTGAAACACGCATTGAACTACTTTGCTGGATTGCAGTATTTATTATTTAGGCATGCAGCATCCACTCTGTTACAGTAGTATCAGCCTGAGAACACCAGGTCAGCCTGGCAATTACCAGCTGCTTCATTTATTTGTGGAAGCAATTTGTGTAATTCATTAAGCATCTTTAAGTGTAATACATAAGTTTGCTGCATTTTAGCTTTTGTCCTAAGAATTTTGACGGTATTTTGGGCTCTGACTCTTGCAGAGTCATTTTCGGCTAATGGGAAACAGAGTAGGAAATGGGTGAAAAGACAAATTTTCTGTGTCATAGTATAGCACAGTGTAATTTCTTGGTAAAAGATAACACCATTTGTTCTAACAGCTCTTTGGCAGTAGCAATTTACCTTCTATCCTGGAGTGTCTGATTTTGACCTCTTACACGTTTTTTATACCACTGTAGTTTTAAGATTCTGAAGAGCATTTTGATTTGGGCACAAATGCAGCAATGTGATTAAATCAGGATGAAGCATCTACTTAAAGCTAATTATGTACTTAAATATGCTGCTGAAGATGACTTTCCTACTGATTTATGCAAGGGGAAAATTGAGTCCAAAAATACATATGAAATAAGGTAGGTATCTTTTTCTTTTGAGATACCATATCCTATTTCCTCCTCTTTTTTCCATATCTCTGCACTAAAAAAAATTCCTTTTTTTTGATTTTTAAAGACTTGATAATGGTGTTTTCTGCAGCTATGCTGATGTCCCCAGATTTATGCCAGTAAGTCAAATCTCCATATGCTTTCTATCTTTCCTTAGCAGTCTCACTAGGCCTACAGTATCTGCTAAAGCAGTTTTGCTGCTAAACCTTCTACTTAGCTTTTTTTGTTCTTGTTCTATCTTCTGGGAAGATTGATGTCGACAGAGACTATTAAGTTTTAAATCTTTGGGTTCCTTCAACCAGCTTGGGTTTGCTGCTGTCCCAGAGCCTGTGCAGGGTGTACCTGCACAGCCTGCCAGAACTCAGGGAACTCTGCTCACCCCTCCAGGAGTGCAGCCTTCTTCTCCCTTGATTCAAAGCTGTGCAGTAACAAGGGGAGGCCAAAGCCCCTAGTACCATCTACAATGAGATGGTGCTTCCAGCCTGTTCCTGCCCAACACTCTTGTTCCCAGGATCCCAGCCCTGCAGTTGCTGTTGGAGGAAGAGTTGCCCTCTTGCTGGCACTTGCAGTAGAGCACCTGAAAAAAGCCCAGGGAATAATTTTTCTTTTCATTTCCAGGTGCAGTGCTTTGCTGAGGATTTATCTGACTTTGTGGTTACTCCAGGCTAGGAAATAACACCTTGGTGTTGTTGTATATGGGGGGAGGTCTTTCCATGTGGCAGATTAACTCACAGTCCCTCACAATCTACAACTGTGGAGGAAACCAAGATAACCTGTGCCCAAGAAGAAGTTTAGGACTGGATTGCTGCAGTCAGGACAATTAATCTATCCCTTATTTCAAAGTTTATTTTAAAAACGCTGCTTTTCCTGATAAGCAGTGATAGTCAATGGCAAATATTAACCCAAAATCTGTAATAGGCACTCTGGCATGCTGCTTGATACATTATGCCAAGCATGGTTATGATTCTATCCTGACACTTTGCTGCCATGCCCTTGAGCTGCTCATTAATATTTGTGCAAAGAGTGCCTAAAACATGGACATGCCTAAAACGTGAGCACACCAGAACATGTGTTGATGGCCAAATTATGGGCACCAGTGGCACATGCTTCACTGAGACCTGAGTGAGCATAGGTAGCTCAGTTTAGCTTTGCCTGGGCCAACATTTTGCCTTCCCAGGGCTGACACATCCCTGTGAGTGAGCCAGAGAGGCACATGGCACCCTGGGCAGCCTGGCAGGGTACACAGGAGAGAGGATTCTCCTCTTTAGTACAGTTATACCCAGGGACAGAAGTGTTTCCTTCCTGCACAGGTCTGGCCAGGCAGCAAACAGGGGATGCCTTCTGAGCCATATGCAAAAAGAAGGCACACCCTGGTTTTGAGCATGGAGATACCAAAGTGCAGGACAAGAAGCTCTGAAGCCGGAATGTGGTGGGCTGGGAAGGTGCTCCCTGACCCACAGCTCCCAGTGAATCAGTGCTTCCAGGAGCATGAAGCAGGATGCAGCTTATGGCAAAGGTTGCATGTAAAAGAGCTGATAAAAGAAAATGTGCAGAGTTCTTGAGGACAGCTGAGAGCAATTTTTAAAAGAGGTCAAATGTAAACCATAATGTTTTGCCTTGGAAACCTACTGCTCTCACAAGCTGCTTTCACTTGCATGTTTAGAGAAAAAACACAGCTTGCTGGGGCCTCAGTTTGGGTCAGGCTCCCTCAATACAGTGAGTGAACAGTAATCATGAGATCCTGTCTCTTTAAAGTAGAAAAGCCAGAAAATCTTCTTGCTGAGCCTTCTTGTTATCACAGAGGTTTACAATTTATGTGGTATTTGTCTTTTCACCCTGAAAAATAGGGTGACAGCAAATTTTGTTCAGATGTGCAGATAAACTCTAATATATGGCGAGAACCCGGTACTCAGAAAAAGCTCTCTGTGGGTGCCAATATATAGATTTGCCTAAGAAAAACATCCAGGCTTATGCCAGAATACATATTTGGGAATTTATGAGAGGGAGATAATACTCTAGTTTGAATGGGAAGTGGGGGACTTTTGAGGGCAATATCCATAGTCCAACCCAAGAGCCACAGCAGGAAGACAATTCCCAGAACTGGTCTGGTCCCATCAATTTAGCAAAACCTCATCTGCTTAGGAGCAAGAATTAATTGATGCTGATTGTAGCAATTTACTTATCCAGTTCTGAAAACAGATATACAACCCTACCTTTTGGAATTAGACACCTGGATCTCCAGGTGGCCAGGAAAGAAGCACACGGAGATGTGGACTCCTCCTGAGCCACAGGGCGAGGACAGAAGTGGATAGAACTCTCTTCTTTATTTTCAGCTTTGTGGCAGTGCACTTAGGAGCACTTAACCCTGAGGCAAAGAGGGCAGCCTTTGGCTCCTGCAGAGAAGAAATGAAGGGATCCAATAGCACAGCAATTCTTTGGTCCTCTTTTCTTTTTAGGCTATGCATGATTCATGGGTTACATTAGAATCCCTCCAGCATTAGAATCCCTTCATTAATGCACAAGACCATAGGATACGTGACTTCTTCCTGCTTTTGTTACAAATCACATTGTCTGCCTTGCACACTGCCAACTTTACCTGTGGCTCTCAGCACTCCCCATTTACAAGAGCAAATTCTCTGTGCTCCAAGGTGTCATGTTAGATGCACCTCCTGTACAAGAAAACCAGCTCCTGTTCAAAGAAACCCTACCACTTCAGGGAAATGTGCACTGAGGAAAGCAGTCAGTGTCCAGGAAGAGTTACACAGAGCAGCTTAACTTACACACTGGAGCAGGTCACACACAAATGGAATTGCTGACCCTCTGCCTTTGGGCACAGAGCACGGCATCCATGTCAGCCCTGCAGTACTGCCAGCTGCCCTGGGTGGAGAGGATGCCCTTCTGGCTTCCTTTTAGTTCAGGTCAGACAAAAGGATGTTTTGTGTTGAACTTGAAGATCATCTCAGATTTTAAATAATTGTTTTCACTCACTCTGGGTGCTCTTTGGGAAATAGTAGCTGCAAAACACATAAATAATTGTTGTCCAAGATGTCTGATTGGATAGTAAAAAGCTAAAGATTAATAAACAGGCTGGGGCAGACAGGATGGAAATACCAAAAAGTACTGGATGGATCATCAGTGGAGCACAGTGTGATCAAAGATACATTTACTTGCAATAGACTATGCACAGAGAAAAATGAGAAGTTTCTACTTGTCTGAGTGGCAGTAAATTTCCACAGTAACACTGAATTCTGGGGTTGTACATGTGTGAGTGCTCAAGATCAGAGCTCTTTGCTAAACGTGCTCATTTTCTCAGCTAAGCTCCAGCCTACTCACCAAGTTAATACCCTACCTAGCAAAGCCTGCTTGTCCTCCCAGCATATTCCCCTGAGAGTGGATAAAAAGGTGTCTTCCCCCCTGCAGCTGAGGGATCCTCCATATGTGCCCCTTTTCTTTATGCCTGGGGTTGCATGGGAGTGGGAATTGCAGTCCAGCCCTTTATGGTGCTGCCAGAGTGAAACACAAGAGTTATGCCCTGGAGTCCTACCACAGATGCATCTAAAACATGCCCTCAAGCAAAAATAGCATCACTGTCACTAAGAGGTGAGATATTTCAATATAAGCTTCCACCTTTATCCTTACTCCTCTTATAGGGGGGATCCAGCTGTTCAAGTGCGATTTTTTTCTCCTCAGTTAGCAATTTCAGGAAATCTAAATTCGTGTTGGGAGAAGTGAAATCTTACAGATTTGTGGCCATCTGGGACTCATCTCCTGCCCAGTCTCCAAAGAGATGGTGCTTTTCAGAGCCAGGCAGCTGTATTTGCTTAGTGTTTTGTGTGGGCTCACCATTTCCTCGAAAACTAGCTTCCAAAAGTCTCACTGACAGGTAAAAAGAGCTGCAGAAAAACCAAGATGGGTTTGGTCTATTTTTGTCCCAGAAGGTGTCACTGAAGAGCCAGGAAAGGTGCGGGTTTAGTGATGTTTAACTGGGATCTCTACTGCATCTCAGGAGGTGGGGCCGGGATGTTAGAAGCAATCTGGAGTCACAGATTCTTGTGCCTGCTGCGGACTGAAGATCTGGAGAATTTTGCATCACAGAATAAATACCCTGAAACTTGCAATGCTGTGTTATTCCTCAGCTAAGTCACCCTACATTCTGTAACAAAACGAAACCATTCTTGGAAGGTGATGGTGGGAAAAGGTTCATGAGTTTGGAGATTTTTTTATAACTTACCTTTAAAGGATCCTGTTCATCTTCTTGCTCTTTGCTCTGTATCTGTTGTGTCAACGTTACATTATAAATAATACAGAATTTTAAAAAATCTAATTTAAGGTAATTTTATTGTCTAGGTCTTTAGGCCTTTTCTTAAGAATAGGAGGAAGAGCTGGGATTTCCAATTGCTTTGCTATTATTTACTATGCATTGTCAATAGACGTGGAAGTAGTGCAGATCTTGCAATGATGTAAGAGGCCTCAAGCAGCTTGTACTGTGAATTCCACAAAGAACAAGTTATTCACAGCAAGCTGTGTGTCCTTCTCTCCATTTGGAAAAGGTGGTTTGAGTCACTGTTTTAAGTCTTTTCTCCAATGTTAAGCATTTTAGGAGACTTGATCTGATACATAAAGCAGATATATGAAGGATACTCATCTCCATGATGGGTATTGGAAAGAAATTCATCAACATTGATGTGGCCAGAGTAGTTGGAGATCTCAAAAGGATATTAAATGCTCTGCTTTTAGCCAGTCTCTTAACTACTGAAGACTAGGCTGTGATCTGTTCTGATGTGGGGGATAAGATTATCCTACACCAGTCTACTGCTGGTTGTGGGTTCCTTCCCCAGAAACATCTGCTGCTGTCTGAGGCAGAGTAATGGACTAGATTATTGCATCCATGTTTCCAATCTTGGGCTTTAAAGAAAGCAATTGGAGGGTGTTAGAAAACATTAAAAAAAAAAAAAAAAGGTGGGTTAGGTGATGTTGAGCTCTGCAGTTGGCAGATTTCTAATTATTTCTCTGCTCTTCAGGGTACTGATGTTGCAGATCTCCTTTCCTCTAGTTTCCAATAGCATGTTCTCAGCTGAATTGGTTTGTCTTGTCTATAGATTAATACAGCACAGCTTGTTGACATATTGTAGCTCTCTGAGGCAAAGAACAAAGGAGGGAGAATAATTTTTTTCCCTGACAGAGCTATGTCAGGTTAATTGCTCAAACATACTTCCAAAGTTTGAATCAAGAAATATGAAAAAATGTTCCAAAGTCACTAAAAAGTGTGTCTTCTTGTTTGATAGAAGCCACTCACAATTTCACTTCAATGAAAATTCAAATATTTTTCCTAACCTGCTCAGTAGCAAATGAACCACAAAGTGGCTGCAAGTACTTTTAATGGCAGAAATACCATAAGCCCATAGGAATGTATAAGAAAAACTTATTTTGTTTCAATAAGAGAAAAATGAACTGAAAATCCCACATTTTAAAATAACACCATGGAGCGTACACAGTGACATTCTGCTTAAAAATTTGGTGGTCACACTGAGGGGGTAGAGCAGAGGAGACTTGCAGGTTTCTGTGCTGGAATTTTGCCATTTAATCTTTCCTTTGGCAGATCAGCACAGAGATCACATAGCCTCTGTGCATTGTTATCCACAGAAATAAAACCTATAAGAGTTTGTTCAGCCGTACTCCCCACTTTACTTATCCATTTTTTATTTCAGCTGCTAATCTGCTAAGGATTTCAGCCTTTAGCTCAGGGTTATCAGGACGGCATTGTGAGTGGATAACATCTGTTTCAGCTTTCACCCAGCTAGAACACAAACATTAATCACTAGAAATGGAGAGTGAAATGGAAAGAAAAGTTAAATGCACATTTGATTCTGAATGCTCTTGGAGAAAATGTCTTTCAGGACCTGACCAGAGGGAGAACTTGACTGCACTATAGCTGGGCTTGCCAGTGCATCTTATATGAAAAGCTGGTCATTATCTGATAGAAATTCTGCTCATTTCAGTTTATTTTAAAAGCACAAACCTTGTCCTGTCTAATTTAGAAGAAATGTTTAAAACAACGAATCCCAAAACAGTGCATGTGTTTAGCTTAATTTGGTTGTAGTCATCAATAAGGCTTCTCTATCCAGGCTTTCTGTGCCCCAGTTCATACCTGGAGCCCTGAGCTGTTGCAGCTTCATGCTGCAAATGGGTGGCTGTGGCCATGCTTTCTGGGGGTGCTGAGGGATATATAACAAGGACTGGGAACAATCTTGGACCGAGACACACTGAGCTGACTCCATAGGCCTTTTCCATCCAGAGATTCTAGATTTTCACAGATGCTGTAAGGAACAGTGTTGATTTTCTACTGGTCTGGCACATGTCATGGGAGCTGGACTCTTAATTTTTAACTAAGAACAATGATCAGCCCGGCCTTGATGGGGCAATTAGGCACAAGATACTGTGACCAAAGTTAATTTGTTTTGTTGCTGACCACGTGCACTTCTCAGACAGTTGCATGGGACATTTTTATAGCACAATAGGCTGGATTTGCTCCATTTTGTGAGGATTTATGTGTGCCAGGTACCCTCTCTGCATTGGAGAACATGTTGGGTGTTGTGGTGGCTCTGGAAAGCTGGAGATGGAAGATGGCTATATTCAGACCTGATGACACATGTTTTATGCTTTCCCTTTTGCAGAGGTGATTTCCAGCTTTGCTTCTTACATCACTATATGCTCAAAAAGCAGGCAGTAATTATTTTCTGAACTTCTCAGAGAAAGCTTTTCCTCCAAAACCACAGAATATAGTTCATCCACAGAAGTCAATACTACCTACTTCTGTCATTTTAAAACCTCTTTTTCATCAAGAGACGGTGAGTTTGTCAAGACATAATTTTTGTGCAGTGAGATAAATTCAGCAGATTACATGCCCCTGTATCCTTTATCATTCTTTTCCCTTGTCATACTTTGAGACAAACTGTTCTCAGCATCTTGATCTCTCAAAGTCCCTGAAGGAGGGTATTATAGCGCATTAAAAACATCCCAACAAACCTTGTCCATCCACCAGGTCAGTGCTATAGTTCTGGAATGACTTTCCAGATCCTAAGAAGGATGTCTCTCTGGGGACAAGAGGGAAACCTGTTAATGAGAGTGTTATTTCTCTAGCATTTCAAAGCTGAGCCCAACCCTAACCTTTTCATACAAATCACTTCATTTGGTGCCCTCTCTCTGACTTCCTTGCAGTCGTACTGCAGGTAGGCTTAAATATATTCATTTTATGCATAGCAGCAGCCAAGCTTGCTCTGTATTCTGGGAAATGTTTCTGCAGGCCCTCTGGTCCTTTGATTTCCTTGTGTGCTTTGTTGAGAAGTGAAATAGTTAATGTTTACTGCATTACAGTCACAGTACTTGTCAGCTGAGCTGGCATCTTTTCAAGTGAAGGCGAATGTCATGCAGCAGGGATCAGTTCAGTCTCTCTTCAATCTCGGCTGATCAACATGGGATAGTTATAACAGACAGGGAAAGAGAGACACTTTGAATCTCTTTAATTAAACCAGCAGTAGTTCCCAGGAGGACACTTTGTGTCTAAAATCAAGGACTGTCTATCTTACTGTGTATTGCTGCATATTCTTTCAGCTATTCTGACAAGATCCAGTCTTCACCTAAAATCAGAATGTCCACCCTGGTCTAATATGAATCATCTCATTAGACCAGTATAACCTGGCAGAAACAACTGCACAGACAAGCTCATAGGTATCTATAGTCACTTCGTGTTTAGAAAGATCCTTTCCTATTCTAACAGATAAGAATTTGCTTTTACAAGTGAGGTGAGAATATCCTGAGCAACTGCCAGACATTGAATCCTTTGTGTTTTCTGGAGCTGATGACATTTACCTGTGCTTTGAGTAAGAATTGGGAGTCTGCCACCTCCCCAGATAGTGCTCTTCCATCCTCAGCTTCCTTCTACCAAGCAAGCTTTTCGTTCTGTTAAAAAAAAAAAAAAAATAGAGGGGAGAGGGAAAGAGAAATTATTGGCCTTATGCTTTTACGGTTATGTTTTTTACGGTATATCTTACTGCCCTTCTTATAAAAAAGACATAAAGACATTTCTTGGTTTCTTGGACATTTCTTGCTTTTGCTTCTGCACAGGCAAAAGCCTAAATACAGAACACCATCTCTGACTGATTTTTTTGTTCTATAAACGTAACTTTTCTTCTTTGTAAGTCTTTTTAGCTTAGAAAATATTCTCCATTCTGAAGATTGGTGCTTTTAGAAACTTCCTTTTTAAGGGAAAATGTAATGAACCCACAGGAATGCAATAGAAAAGGAGTCAGTGACTGTTTTTCTGTACAAGCACTGAAGTGCAATACTGAACTGAAATAAATATTGTTATTTGTATCAGAATAGGAGTAACTGCGATTCTAAACACGGTAGGTAAGACATACACTGACATCAAGAGTAAAAAATGTAAGTAAGCAAAGTCCATGGGAAATATTTCATTCTGCACATGAAGAATTGTGAAGGCAAAAAAGGTTTGCAAAGAGAAATTCAGTATCTGAGGCCAGCACCAGGACCTGGTCTGCTGAGGATGTTATTTTCCTCAGCAGATCATCCTTTCCTTCCTTTGGGTTCTATGTTCTGTGCTAGCTCACAGAGCAGACTTCTTGAAACTACTTAGTATTCGCCACAGATGACAGCCTTGTAATTTTGTGAAAAGTAACATCTGTTCAGGGAGAAACTGTGTGTACATGTATAAGCAGGTTTCCAAGACATGTATTTCAGAGAAGAGGAAACATATTTGCTCAAATATCCCTAAAAATTACCAGCCTATTCAACATAATCTGGTGACCCAGAGCAATCTTCCTGGGGAAAGAAAAAGAATATGTGGTGATGTCCAAACCCCCAGCTGACACCAAATGATATTGCTCCTTTACAGATCTACTCCATTATGGTTTTGCTGCCTGATAAAAAGACCTTCCTGTCAGTGGCAAGTGCAATTTTTCAAAACTAATCTATATGCTGGAGTTCCCTGTGACTTTAACCAGCAGAGCCTTACATCACTGTCACTGCTGATACAGGCATCCCGTGAGCTTTCTGACCCCAGGTTCATCTGGTTCCACTGGATGGTTTGACAGAGCTGTGAGGAGCATGAAATTTTGCTGCAGAAGCACAAGCTGGCTGAGATGCTCGGCACAGCTCTGATGAAAATAGGATGAATTTGAAGGTTTTAATATGACCCCACACCCATGAAGGTTCATTTGGATTCTGTTCTGCTTAAAAAAAGCTCTTTTTCCAAGAGTTACTTAAGGTACTTTTGAAAAGCGCTATAAAATTAGTTCACCATGTTCAAATGTAATTATTTCTTTCACTCTGAGATCAACTAAAAAGATTATTTTATTCTACCCATTATTCTTCTCTCTTCTTTGTAGCCATTGGGAACCAGGACAAGGATTAATTGCACATCAGAATCTCCTGTTCTGGGTAGCAAGAGATCATTGATGGTCTTGAACTCTGGTTTCATTCCTATATACTTAATGAACATTACTCCTTTAATTGTATCAATATAAATACACTTTCAACGAACACATTTCATATATTTGTGCATTTTTTGCAATTTCTTGGTCATATCCCTAAAAATTACCAGCCTATTCAACATAATCTGGTGACCCAGAGCAATCTTCCTGGGGAAAGAAAAAGAATATGTGGTGATGTCCAAACCCCCAGCTGACACCAAATGATATTGCTCCTTTACAGATCTACTCCATTATGGTTTTGCTGCCTGATAAAAAGACCTTCCTGTCAGTGGCAAGTGCAATAATAACACTTTCAACTAACACATTTCATATATTTGTGTATTTTTTTCAATTTCTTGGTCAATGTAACCAACAGGTAGAATTTGTTGTTCAAACCCATGCTGTGTTTTTCACTGATACCTGTTCTTAGAAGTTGGTCTTACTTTTAATGCCTCTATCTTTACCTCGAGAGTTCAAAGTGAAAGGCTGCTACATTTAACATAGTTCATCTTCAAAACAGTGGCACGAAACCACCACGTGACAATATCTGATTGAAAAAAGGAGCCTTTGGCCTCATGGCAAGGCTTGTACCCAGTGGAGGCCTGGGTGGAAAGTGGGGCTCTGTTGTTCCAGCTGTGGGATCTGCTTCCAGCAGTGTCCCACATGGGTTAGCTGCTCCACACAGCTGTTTTCCTCTGGGTGTGAACAGGGACAAATATCCTGACCTTCACAGCCAGGTATAATTGAGGCAGCATAACACAGAAGGGCTAAGCAACATGCTCCAAGTCTTGTGCAAACCTAAGGAGCTATTACCAGTCAGTAGATAAAATGATGTGTTATCCTAAAATCTGCGTCTTTGCATTCAGGGTATCTTTTCCATCAGTATTCCTTTCTTTTTTTCAGTCAGCAGCCTCATCTTTTCTCAGATGTCACTCTCTTTCTTTTTCAGACAGATCAGCAATGTGGTTTTGAGGCAAATATCCAGTTTTTATTTATTGCTCTTTGATTCATTGCCAGAGCAGTCTCAGAGTACATGCACCTGGAATCCCTTTCAGGGAATCAGCATGGGAAGATGCACTCTAGGAGCATGCCTAATTTGCTGCAGTTGTTGATGGATGCTGACTTGACGGGACCAGACTAAAGCTAGTCCAAAGCCAGTTCTCTGAAATGCAAATAGTGAGCATGTTGCATCCTCACTACTAATTTCCTTGCCCTACAGATGTGCTCCTGCTTGCTAATGTGGCAACAGCATGAGAAAGTCACAGCCCACAGCAAGCCTGGTCCCACTGTATAAAGGGATCAGCAGACACAGTCACTGACAGGAGAACAATAAAGTCCATCAGGGCTGAAAACAGCTAGGACACAGTAATATAATTTGCAAAATGATGGAGCAAATACCTACAGTCCTCTGTGGCCACCATCAGGTCACCCGTGTGGACATCATAGTTCCCAAGGTATTATCCCACTATTTCAGGACTCTGGTAGTGGCTAAACCAAGCCATCCTCTGTAAGAGTGCCTTTATATTTGGACTTCAACAGCACAGATCTAATCATTGACTCTGAGATCAAACCAGGTTCTTTGTGGTACAAAAGGGACAGACAATTTGCTCTGGAACAAACCTTTGTGCGCTGTCCTTCTGGGCTGTAAGTCAGAGCATGGTCTTTGATAGTGTGAGATCTGTTCTCAGGCAGCATTTTTCATCCAGGCTTCAGTATTTTGTGGTTTATTTCTATAATTGTAACTTGTGACTGTAGCACCGGACAGGTCTCCCTGTTTGAAACAAAAGGATGACAAAAATACTGGCATCCCTCTGTGCAGACAAGCCAGATGCCCTTCAGAAGCAGCAAAAAATATTATTGTACTTTTTCTTCCTGATCCCCTTCAAGTCCCTGTGGGAGTTCACCAGAGGCATTGGCAATAACAAAGAATCCTTAGAATGAATTGCAACAGCCAAGGAGAGTTTTTTGCTTGATCACAATTGGAGCCAGAAGATGAATTTTGGAGAGAAGAGCAGGAAGGAAGCTGTGAAAAGTTCCATAATTTATTAGACATGAGCTGGCTACAAGAGTGAGTCAAGAGTCAGGCAAAATAAAAGGGGTCAAGAATGAGAACAAACACATGCTGGGAAGCTCGGGAATATGATCCAGTGTTATTACAAAGCTACTAATAGAGCTGATTTGTGACTCCCTGGCCTGACCTCCAGATCAATAGTATACATCAAGTATCAGGAACTAGATTCAATCATCTGTGAGTCAAAATGCCTCTCTCTGGAGAGAATGAAGTAGTAAACAAATAGGAATTAAGCTATGCTTTCCATCTGTGTAGATCCAGACCTATCTACGGACAGAGTATTGATCAGTCAATACACAACTAAATATGTGTGGAGAGATTGGTACCAGCCCATATGAAGATCTGTGTGTCTATGAGTCTGATAGGAGAATATTTTATAGAAATACGTGTGTTGGATTGGGTTTGCATGGCCAAGCTTTTGGTAGCATGGGGGCAACAGAGGTGGCTTCTGGGAGAGGCTGCTGGAAGCTTCCTCCCTGTCCAGCAGAGCCAGTCCCTGGCAATCCAGAGACAGAAGTGTTGCTGGCCAAGGCTGGGCCAACTAGAAATGGTGGTAACACCTCTGTGATAGCATATTTTAGAAACAGAGAAAAAATGTGATTGCACAGTTGTAATTGTGGCCAGAGAAGAGCAGAATGAGAACCTGGGTGAGGAACAGCCCTGCAGGCACCAAGGGCAGTGCAGAGGAGGGGCAGGAGGTGCTCCAGGCTCCAGAGCTGAGATCCCTCTGCAGCCTGTGGTGCAGCCCATGGTGAAGCAGCTGTGTCCCTGCATCCCATGGAGATCCACAGGGATGCAGAGATCCCACTGCACACCAGAGCAGAGGGATGCCTGAGAGGAGGCTGTGACGCTGTGAGAGGCTCATAGAGAGAGGAGGCCACACTGGAGCAGCCTCTCCATGGTGAAGAGCCCCATGGAAGAGTGACCTGTGCTGCAGCAGTCTGGGGAGGACTGGCACCCAGGGGATGGACTGACACTGCAGTCAGGCTAGAACTTCATTTATACACATATTTGTATGGTCAGACTGGTGACTCTGACCAACCTGACATGGTTGAGGATGTCCCAGCTCATTGCAGGGGGGTTGGACTGGCTGACCTTTAAAGATCCCTCCCAACCCAAACTATGCCGTGATTCTACTCACTGATGTGTTTACATATATATGAATGTTTTTGGTTTGGCCTTCAAGACTTTGTAACAGCTAGCTTGCTTTGTAATTAGCTTGAAACCTGACCAACAACAAGGGCTATTGGAATGTTTTTGAATACCAAATTGGTTTTGTGTCATGTCTTATCTAGGGTTTTGAAATCTAGCCCAGATTTCACTGGACAATTTGTCAGATCCTGGATATCTCGGCTGCTTTCCAGACTGCTGCAGAAGGAACCTTGCTCACCAGATCAGCTCAGCATGTTGGGCTATTCTCTGAGATGATATTTGCAGTTAATTACTGGCCAGGCCTCTGGGAGCAAATCAACAGCAGTCAAACTCTTTGATCTATTTTTCACACCAAAGCCATAATGCCATCATTCAGCTTAATTTGCTGGCTTAGACATTTGGAGGAAAATAAAAGATGTCCATGGTGCTTGATGTGAACAGGCTTCAGCTGAGCAGTAAGAAATCAGGAACTTGGGTAGTCACAACTAAACATCATTTAACTCCAGCTGTAGTGAGACCCATGTATGTGGAACAGTTTTACTTCCCAACACAGACCTTAGTTTGGGATTCCTGAATGAGGCCCCTTGAGACAGAAGTTTACATTGGTGAGGGTGTAGGGAAGGTAAGGTCTGCCCTAGAAGTCTTGTTTAATATAAGATACATAAGATCAAAAACGATTTCTCTGGAATAAAGTCTGGAGTCAAGTAGTTGAAATGGTATTGTAGATTTACATTTAGATTCCTGAAAAACAACCTTGAGGTTAAGGATATAGATATAGGAGAAGGATATAGATATAGGTTAAGGATATAGGATATAGAAAGCAGGGCACCATCCAAGAATCTGATGGGTCAGATGGAGAAAATAAACCAGGTAGGAGCATCTGTGCTCTTTTATCTTCTTACTGGCAGGTCTTTAAAGCTTCCTCTGAAGCCTGTGCTACAAGCCTGTGCTACAAAGCTCCTGCTGGAGACTTTTTCCTGAAAGCTCAAAATCTTGTTTGCAGGACCACCAAAGCTGTGAGAGACTCATGAGCCCTTTGGAGGCTTGGCCCACGGGGTGAAATTGCTAGCCAGATCACCTCTTTGCTGTAACCCAAGCCCAAATGTGGACATGTGAATGCTTTCTGACCACAGTGTGTGAGTAAAGAAATACCTTCAGGTTATTTACTTACTCCATGTTCTGCAGTGCTGCTCCAGGCAGGGATCATGGCACTAACATGGGCAGCATTCACCATTGGTAGAAATGTCTCCTAAGATGAGCTCAAGGCAGTCCATGGGATCTACTGCAGATAGGAAACAAGAAAACAGAAAAGGAGATGGAATACAGAGCAGCAGGATCTAATCAAGATCTTAGAATTGTGTTATCTGCCCACCTCAGCCAGACTGACAAGAAGAATGGGAGCTGACCTCTGGTACTGTACAGTGAATATATTAGCCAGGAGAAAAGTTCTTGCTAGCAAACAACTCAGGAAAAATTACCTCTGCTAACAGAGACAGAAAAACAAACCAAAACAAAACCCAAACAAAAATATCCCAGCCAGAAACATCATCCCAGCAGGGAACACACTAACAGAAAGGAGCTACCACAGTAAACAGAAGCACAGCCTGCAGTATTAAAACACTCTGGCATCCTGCTCCTTTTGATGCTTGCCCACTGCCAGGTGCGAAGTCTTCACACTGCTGCTTTTATGCTCTGCTAAGTGATATGAAGCTCTTTACAGAGTAGAAACTCCCTGTACCTCTTACTGGGTCCCAGCTTTCAGCAGTAATCAGTCACTGGAAATTTTCCTCTACCTTTTGCCACAAGAGGACTCCAGTCTCCAGTGGCTCCCGCAGAGATATTTGTGGTTTTTCTAACTAACTTCTCCAGAGACCTGTTCCAGCAAAGTAGCAATTAGGATCCTGGTTTAGCAGCAGCTCTGTTTTTCAAAATGTAAAATGAACAAACATGTTTTTTTCAGAGCTCTAAACAGACAGACTACTATTTGTTGACAAGAAAATCCTGCTCTATCTAGCTATGGCTTTGAATATTTTTGCTAAAGAACATTGCAATGGAAAACACTTGCGGGTAAAAGTGATCTTTTTCTTATCATTAATTGTATACAGCTGTGTTGAAGCTTATGGCTAATGATAAAGACCCGTGTTTAACAGCATTTTTAGACTAATTTGTTTTAAAACTTCCTGCTTCTTGTCTCACCGTGTGCCATGAGCTTAAGGGCAAATATCTTACAATGCTAACAACCATTCATATGATGTCTGATTAATGTGGTTATGGCTGTAGAACCATTGTAGTAATTATAATGATAGAAATGTGATCCTCTCCATTTTCATTTTAATAGAGGCCAATAAATATATCTGATGGCTTTTATGGTATTTAATTCTCTAATCATGAACGGGAGCTTGTAGAACTATTGTAACTATGTTGTGAGATATAGGAAAGCATAAAATGCAAGTCAGCTGGACTCAGAAAAATGAGTATGCGTGTGCAGTTCACAAAGGTGGGGTCTGATCTCTGTCAGGGGAAGAGGAGCTCGTTCAGCAGTAGTGAAAGGTGGAGGATTTGAAAAGGAAGACGCAGGGGAAAGCACTGCAATGATTTCCTAGGCAGGCTGCTGACCTGAGAGAACTGAGTGATGTCTGTTGCTGCTGCTCACCTGCCTGTCTGCATTTACCACAATTCTTAGACAGTTGTTGCACATCTCCAAGGGTTGTCATAAAAAGATGTGAGATACTGCTTTTCAGTGTTCTGACTATTAAAGTCTTTGAGTTGCATGTAAGGACTGGAATAACAACAGCTGAAACAGCCTGACTTGACTCTCCCACCATTAGAATTAAAGCTTACTGTGTTTTGCTGCTTTTTTTACCCTGTTTACGATAGAGTTCACACCAGTTTACAAGCACTTTTAGGACAGAATTTTTTTCCTGTGGTAGAAAGTTGAGTGTTGCAAACACTGGCAAATGCCCAAAGGAAATATCACAGCTGCAGACCCCCTGAAAGGAATGCTGATTCCTTGCAAAGGAGAGCTGAAGCCAGAAGGGTCCTCAGCTCTAACTGCAAGGTATATCCATCAGAGCGCTTCTGTCAAAGGGATATGTGATATCTGGGGGACACTGATGAATTAGCTTTCAGCTAGGGAGATCAGGTGGTGTTAGGACACAGCAAAGCTCACCCCAAATGCACAGCTGGGTTATGAGCTCTGTACTCCACATCTACCCACTCAGGGTTTTATGCACGGCTCAGGTGTATTTGCATGGACTGCACATAACCAGCAGATGTGTTTTCTGAATGGCTGTTAACAGAATAGACACTAGAGGGCTGTGGAAAATGGTCTTAAAAATATTAGTGTTTGCATTGCTTCCTCCCCACATTTCTGTGGGGAACTGATAAGGGGGAGAGCAGGTCTAGGTCTCAGCTTCAACAGACAGACAGGGGAGTGATGGATTGCTTTAACCCAGAGTCAGAGGACCCATCTGGTGCAAGGTCTGAAGACACAGCAAATTCAAGTTCAGGGCTCCCTGGACCATGAGAAATGCCATGGCTACACAACACAAAGCATCAGTCTGAGGTAAATATTCTCTCATGGTCCAGTTTACTAACAAAATTTTGACAATTTAACTGCCAAGTATTATGTTCTGTGTATCACTAGTGCCTCATGCACAGTCCTAGAGCACATAGGAAAACATAATGTATTATTCTTTATCAGGGTCTCTAATTGTTTTGACAGAAATAATTTTGGATGGTCAGTTTTTTTATCAATTGAGTGGTGTGTGCCAATGTGGCAGTGAACAGATGAAACACTAGTAATCACGGAATGATTGCTGGTTGCATTTGAGCATTCCAGCTCTAAAAGCAGAAGGGTGAAAGGAGTGGAGGACACAGAAAGGACCCCAGTGTGGCCTGGAACTGACAGGGCAGGAGGCAGCAGGGAGAGTGAGAAGGCAGTATGAGGCAGGGTGAGCTGCTTCACCCTCTAAGAGGATGGCTCAACCTGGCAGTGCCCTGAGCCTGGGTGATGAAAGGCTTTGGCATCTCCTTGCAGTGCCCTGCCCCATTGCACAGTACTGGCTTGCCCTCAGGGTAGAATTTTGGTGAGGATTAAGTGAAAATCCCGACCAACTTGAAGGCAGCTGGACTCATGACAACTCTCCACACCTTGCAGATGATGGCAGAAATGACAACAAATATAGGTGAACTTAAAATCACCTGCCCTAGCAACTGATTCAGGGGCTTATTTAATGGGTAGATAAGGGCTGTGGTGACTCTTGAATAGTTGGGACAGCTTAGGCTGTGTGAGCTGTTTATAATTTGTGATGTGTTTATCATGCTTTTCTTTGCAGTAAAAAGCAAAAACGGACGGTGGCTTCTCCCTCCAGCATCGTGCCCTACTCCAAGCTAGGTATAGTGCACTCTGCTCTATGTCCCATTGAGCTCACTAGGAGAAAATCAGCTACCTCTACCGGCATTAGGTACATGGATATCAGTGGTGCAGGGTGAAGCCTTGCAGTCTGTGCGTGGGCTGGAGCTGGCTGGAGGCAGTAAGTGAGAGAAATTGTGCCCTGGTCCAAGCTGAGCTCGCAGCTCGGGATGAATTCATGATTTTTCATTATTATCTGGGAGACCTTTTCAAGTAATAAGTTGCTGCTTTTTAGTGCTGGAAGCTGTCTTCCTGTGTAGTATGAGGAACATCAGAGCTAGTCATCTTTGTCTTGGTTTAGCCTCTGCAGAGACTAAAAAGGATCTGGCTTTTTCTGTGAAGGGTGGGGTAGTAAAGCACTTCAAGCACATGATTTAATGCTTCTGGTTTCAGAAGCATGAGTCTCAGCTTCATGCTGTATTTTGCATCAAAGCTTCAGCTGTACATGGGTGATTCAGACTTTAGTGATGCAAGCCAGACTCATGTTGGTCACATTATTCCCTCATGTGATTTTTGGTTTCAGAAAGTTTGGGTGCCTTTTAACTCCGATACCCCTCTTCCCATGGAGATGAAGGAGGTGTGAAGTCTGCTTGGCTTCCTGTTCTTGGTCCAGTGCTGAACCGTGGGACCCGCGGAGTGGAGGCGAGAGGAAGCAGCCTTAAATGCATGTGGCTGGGTCCCTTGTTGCCGTGATGCTCTACCAGATACTCTGCTGCCCGTAAAGTCATGCCTCCCCCGGAGGGCAGGCAGGCTGAGGCCAGGGATGCGATGATTGGACTGTCGTCCTTGTCTGGTGGAGCTTAGGGGTCCGTGCTTGCCATGGGATTGATTTTTCGCTCTGGATGCACAGGCGAAGCTGGGAGCGTGCCCGGCTGCGTGTCAGGGCTGCATATTGCATGGGCGCCTTTCAGCCACGGCGTCGGCGTGCGGCTGGATGCTGAGACAAAGTGCTCCTGCAGCTGCAGGGCTTCAGCGTGGTGATTCCTCCAGGTTGGCTTTTCTCCATTATCTTGCGCGTGGCGTCAGCGAGCCCCGGGGATGGCTCGCTGCTTGCTGGCCGGGGGGTCCGCCTGATTCTGTTTAAGGGGTTGGTGGTTCTGCTTTATTTACTCTGCCCTGGCTTCAGGCTCTCCCTGCGCCGGGGAGAAGAAAGACACAAACTGAGGTGTGGGGGGGGGGGAATAACAGACCGAAGGGAGCCGAGCTCCGG
>VWYP01032620.1:9616-158895 GCA_013400435.1 Pycnonotus jocosus | reverse complement strand
CGAGCACCGTGCCCGCTCCGCGCCGCGCCGATCCCGCCCGGATTTTGCACGTTTCCTTCCCCCCCACTCCCCTTTCTTTTCCCCCCTCTCCTCCGTTTTTATTTTTTCTCCCTCTTATTTTTCTTCTCCATTCCCACCCTCTCTTCCCTCCCTCTCTCCCTAGCGTGGTTGGATCAGTCTTTTGGTATTTCCTGCCACCGCCTCCCCCGAGCAGCTGTCCGGCCGCGGCCCGGCGCTCTTCTTGCGGCCGGGGGAGCGGCTCGGCGGGGNTCCCCAAAAGCCACGTCCTCCCCCGAAACCCCAAAGCCATCCTCCCCAAAATACGCTATAAGAGCAAATAGCACCCCCTCCCCCCGCCCTGAATTATTCCATAAATCCATTCCCCCGCCTCCCATGCTAGCTGTTCTTGTCCCCCGCGCTGCCGGGCGGGCTATTTTTAAGTGTAACGTGGTACCCCAGAGTCGGCTTGCGAGCGGCGTGATTCCAGCGAGGGTCTGCGCGCTGGCAGCTCCGGCAGGGGAGCCCTGCCGCCTCTGCCCGGGCTTTGTGCCCAGCTTCTGCGTCGCCGTTTCTGCGTGTGCCTTTTGGGGTTTGGCGACGGGAGCTGTGGGGTGGCCCCGCTCGTCCCCCGAGATCTCGGCATGGCAGGGCTGGGGGGCCAGCAAGCGGCCGGCCTGGCGTGTGGGATGGCGTGCTGTCAAGGAGACCTGATTTCTTTAGACATGTGGGCATATCTGGTAGGTGGAACGCATTCTTAATGTATTTCTTCCAGCATGGCGAGGAGCTAGTAAGGAGACTGCACTGTTACTAATTGGCTACATTTAATTGACGATAGTAATTATCTTTCCTATAGGTGCTTGTACAGATACCATAGTGGAGACCATAGATATTGCTACCTAAAAACCGTATTTTGGAAACTTGTGTTTGGAAATGCTTTTACCTTGCACTAAGTGGAGCAAGGCAGCATTCCTAGAAAAATAAAGACATAAGCACATGCAACTGTCTGTTGGATCAGAAACCATATTTTTCAAGTGCCAGGCAAACCTAAAGTGTTGCAATGTAAAACAATTGTTTAACATAAGTGAGGGGTAAAGTTCTTTAAACCGCATAGTCACCTCCTCACTTCATCCAGCTGCAGCAGTATCTTTGTTGTCAAAATACTCCTTCCCCCTTTTTGCACTGATGTTCGAGATAACAACAGTATTCAGCAATGTCTGTACAGCAGGGAACAGCCACTACACTGGATGTGTCCCCAGCTGCCACCTTTCCTCCTTGGCAGCGACTTTCCAAAAAGGTGTGAGTGGGGAGGGAGGGGCAGAGGTCTCAAGCCAAGCTCTGTGTGTGGTGAGTTCTCTTGCCCAAAGAGGAGAATGGATGTTCTGGGCTGGGCAGTTCCCGGAGGGATGGTAGGCGACCCTGGGAGTATCCCCACCCTGGCTGGGCGAGGAGGGGTCACTGCAGGGCCCAAAGGGCCTGGGGGCAGCAAGGGAGTCAGATTCAGTAGGCCAGGGGTTACTTTGTGGCACTATTGATGGAGGTACAGACAGCAGTCCTCTGACTCAAGGGAGAAAATGCAGGCCATAGTCCTGCCCTCCGCCTGTTTGGGTTTGAAGTGGACAATGTGAACCTAAGGAAAGATTTAATCATGGTGAGGCATGAAAGTAACTGAAAGGTGGATTTACTGCTCTAATCTTTTCATGGTGCTTAATTTAATTTTCATGTGCTTTATTGCAACACTGATTCATCAGGTGAGTGGGAGGGAGGCTTGCACAGTACAGGTGGTTCACTTTCTATTGCTGGATTAGTTATTTCTCAAGGTGCTTTCTTGGCCACAGCAGGAGAAAAATGGCTTTGTGTCTGGTACAGTGCTGTGGTTTGGAGTTGAGGATATCTCTAGGGAAAGGCCATTCCTATAATCTGCAATGTGCAGTGTTTGAAATCGGTGTGCCATGCTCAGAGCAAAACTGAGACTCGGCTAATTCTTATTATGTTCATAGATCATAAAAATTTCAGTTAAGCTAATCTGAATTGGGTTAGACTCACTTCATGTCCAAGGGAGCTGTTATCTGCTGGAGGCAATTGTGGGATTGTCAGCGTTGCCAGTGCTGAAGGTCTTTTAGAGCTGGATCTGGGGCTGAAGTGGTAAAAATGAAAATGCCCTGAAGTGTGTCAGCAGGGCCCTGCTGCTTCTGAGCTGCAGAGCACAGACCTCCCTCTACAACTGCACAGATTTGTGCTATTTGATCTCCTGTTTTATTTGGGGGAAGAGCTGCATTTAGTGTTTTTTCTGCTGACCTCCCTGCCTTTGGAGCATTAACAGCACGGTGTTTTCTCAGCCAGAAATGCTGCTCCTCACGCCTCCACTCAACCTGAGATGTCTCAGGCAGCACATTGTAGGTGTTTGTACATGCCTGCTGTGGTTACTCAGGTAAAGGAAACACAAGAAGCAGCTCAGGGAATGGGAACAATCCAAATGCTATATACACACGGGCTTGGGCAGGAATGACAGTGACCTGCTCTGCCAGCGTGTCTCAGTGTGGGTCTGGGCTTGCTTACTCCTCATGCAGGCTCCAGACTGTCACTGCTGGTGTTTATGCTGTGCTTTAGAGCACCGGGCATCTTGAGACTGAGCAAACTCTTCCCAGGTGCTGCTCAGCCCTCATTTTGGAGCTGTGTGGTTGTGGTGCATTTAATTGTACAGGGCTTTGTCTAAACCATAGGTTGTGCCTTCATCCCAGCTCCTCCCCACCACTATGGCTCTTTCTGGTCATGCAATGAAAGAGGAAGGAGACAACCATCCTGGAAAACACCCTTTTGATAAGTAGCTGCTGAGCCTCTGTGGAGGACTAAGGAGTATTTTACCTGCCCAGGTTTTCACATTTCTTAATTATTGGAATACTCTTTCTCTGCTCAACACTCAAGGGACTGTTGTGCTTGCATCAGGCTTCAGGTACTGTACATGCATCTGTGTAATACAAAAAGATCAAGGGACTAAAGGGGAATATTCTGCAAAATTGGAAGCAGCTAACAGCAGGCTAGTAAGAGTTACCTGTAAATGGTTTCTGCCCATCACAGAAGGAAAGTGATATGAAAGGGGGATTAATTTTTTTTTTTTTTTTTAGGTTAGAATAGCCCATCTGCTTGTGTGGTGGTTTTTAATTTCTTTGAAGCTGCATAAAAACCATGAGCATATCCCTTGTTCTTTAGTCTCAGTTTTCTGTAGTGTTTGTAGAGCTACAGTTGAAATTGTGCCATTTTTTCCTTCACGCTCCTTTCAGATTGAAGGGATTTATAGATGTATAAATCAAAGTTTGAATTGAAAGGGCTCAATTCTCGTCTTTGTTTAATAAACAGCCAGCTGCATACCTGGGCTTTCCTTCCTCGGTGTGTCACTGAGATCTGTGCTCTGTTCCAATATCAATAACTTTGCCATGCTGGCAGTCTTCTTGATAGTAGTTTTTCTGTGTGTTTTGTTAAACTCCATGCCAAGCTTCAACTTACTGGGAATTGACTGCAGGGCTGTATGAGTTTGAGTGTTTTGGCAACCCAGTTACCATTTGCATGATTATAGCATCAGTGAAAAATTAACCCGCTAAAGGCAAAACCAGCTAGAGACATACTTAAAGGTAAAAGAGAAATCCTTGTTAAAATGGGATGTGTGCAGCTCTCCTTGTTGTGGGGGGAGGGGGGAAACTCCACATAGGGCTTGCCTGCTTCATCCTATCTAATCTGTCAGTGAATCAATCAATGTGAAATTGTACCCCCAAGGAATAATGTAATAGCTATTTTGTGTGTATTCTCAAACTAGAATGCTGCTGTAGTCGAGTCCTGAAGGGTGTGCTGTCTAAATCGATCAGCAGAGGCCAAGATAAAAGCAGACTTGCTGCTTATCTATCAGATGATGCAGAGAGGCATCGAGGGATGAAATGTCTCGTTCTGTGTTGAGTGCAGAGCTTAAGTGTGAGCTTGGTCCTTCTGCGTCCCAGCACCTCAGGCACAAAAGCAGTGTCCTGATAGCTCTCCTTCAGTTTTCTCTGTGAAAAATCATGACATTGCTCTGAAAGGCACTCCAATTTTCATGCCAATGCATTTTGTTCCGGACAACTGCTGTAGTGTCGTTGTTCCTTCCCACCTTCAGCGCTGCAGAGGCAGTTTGGCTTTTGTTACCTGTGTTGTTTGATGCCAGTTAAGAGTGCAAAGCTTATGCTAGCACTGCATTGTTGAATTGATTTGCTTGATTTTTTCAGCTTAAAGTGACAGGGAATTCTCTCCTCACAGCAATAAATTGCCATGCCCCAATGAGGAGAGGAAGGGAGTTCTGCTCTGTTGCATGGTGTGGGTAACTGTTATCATTGTGAGTGATCTTGGCAGAATGAAAAGAACAATTTAAATTTCTTCTTTGTTTTTGTTTTGATATTTTTGTACTTTCTCTTTTTGGTATGACTTCAGCGTCAGGAAGGAATCATTTTCATGTAGTAGGAGATGACCAAGGATTTTATACACTTTATCAAACATTGCACAGCTCATTCGGGGAGCTGTTGCTGGCTCATCTGTAAAATCCCTGAAATGTGAATGTGAAATTGCCACTGGAATTAATGCTCCATCAGGGTGGTTATTTTGGCAAGCTCCTGGCATGGATGCAGATAAATGAGATTTCCATTTTATAAGATGAATCTTTCTGTCTTTTCTTGCTGTGTTGCCTTGAAAAAGAACCTCATGCACTGCTGCAAGCCTGACAGTTGCTGATGCAGTGAATTATTTTTTTTCCCTTACCTTACTAAGGAAAGTAATCTGGATTTGCAGATCATTTCATGACCTTTTCTTTCATATGTGGGTCAAAGACAGTTCAGGTCTAAGCAGGTGGGTGTTATTTTTGGTTTGAGTTTTTTTGTTTGTTTGGTGTTTTTTGTTGTTTTGGGTGGGGTTTTTTGTTTGTTTGGGGGTTTTTTGTAAATTTGTAAATCTTTACTTGGACTGTGAAGGCTTTCAGTGAGCACTGAATGCACCAGACTAATTACAGCATTAGTGGGCAAGGCAATAATTTAAACTGCTTTCCATGGAGCTCTGTTATTGTAATCTAGAGCAGGACACAGGTGTGTTAGATATGAAATACACAGTGTTTGTATTTTTCAGTTTTGTTTATAGTAATTTTCTTCTTTCCATTTTAACATCTGCCATTTGCCCTAGCCTCCTTGTCTTGCTCTGCCTTTGTAAACTTTCTCATTGAAGAGGAGATAGAATGTATATAATCATGTATAAGTTTTGTTTTAATTCGGATTCAGTGGAGGCCCAATTTCTTGGCTATTGAGTATGTTTTTTGGCGTTGTGGGTTTTTTTTTTTTTTTTTTTTTTGGTTTGGTTGTTTTGGGGGTTTTTTTACTGATGAACCACCCAGGCTTTGTTGCCTGTAATCAGACTGCTGTTACTCTCTGGACTCCAGGTGATGGGAGGCACCTTGGCACACCTACAGTCATTTATTAATACCTGCACTCATTTATTCATACACCTATACATTGCAGTAGACTTGGGGAGCTCCACTTGTGGACAAGGCTGGAGGCTGCCTAAACCAAGCCTAGACTGTCAGGCTTCTAACCTAGTTTTTCCCAAGCTGGTGTTCAAGTTCTGGCTTGTGGAATCCCTCAGCGTAGGTGCTGAAAGCTTTCTTTTCCAAGAGGGTGAGTTGTGCTGAGAAGCTGGGAGGATCTCCTAGCCATGAGTATATCTGAGAACTGTGGTGTAGGGTCTCTCATTTCTGAGTACCCTGAGAAGGGTACACGTGGCCAGGGTGTGTCAATATCAGCTTTCCACACCTTTTTCATCCTCTCTCTGCCTGGATTATGTGTTCTTTGGTGGCAGGGTCTCTTATTGGAAATATTCACACAATATTTAGAGCAGTATTGTCTAGGATTCTGCTGGGCTGTTCTGTAATATACATAAAAATGATCTCATTGTGTAAGCAAGATACTGAATAACTTGTCTAAATGAGCTAAAACAGTGGGTGCAACAGTGCCAGTTTTATTCTCTTTGAACAGGTGCATCCCCATGAGGAAATAAAAGGTAGGTAGGTAGGGACCAAGTGAGAAACATTGAGCAACAACAGACTGTGACTCAGAAGCAATTTAACCATAATAATCCCCACAGCACTAAAGATTCTTTTTTCCCAGAAATGCACAATATGCTGTTCTCTGCCATAAAGCTGTTGTCGGCTGACATCATTGTGTTAACATAAGACTTGCTGTTATCCACAAGATGCAGAGTTAGCAGAGCACTTCCAGTGCTGGCTGCTAATAATTACTAATATTCTCCCAATTGTTGAAAAACAATATATTAAAGATATTTCCTGCGTAATATTTTATTTCTGATGGCTGGTATGCTTATGTTGTGTTAAAAGTTATGCTTCTAATATCACTCCAAGTATTACCAAGCCAGCGTTTGATTTATTCAGGAGAACACAGAATGACCATTTACCAAATGTCTCTCTTGAGTACCTGTTGTAGATGTGTTGTCTTTTTTTTTTTTTTTTTCTCTTTCTCAGAGCAGCAGTGTGGAAATTTATGGCTTTTATTTTTTGTTTATTGTGACCCTCTCAAAGTCTGTGTGTTTTCCCATTGACTTCATGGCAGCCAAGTGCTTTTTATCCTGTATGTCTCTTGGAGGAATCAGATTAATGATGTATCACTAGCCAGGGAGAGAGCTTTTGTGGAAAGCACACAAAGGCAATAATTTACCTTGTGATTTATAAAATGCAGATTTTTTTTCCCCCTCATATTAAAAAAGGAAACTGTAGAGGTGAAGGGAAGTGAACAGAGAATTGGTGTTCAAGTACTATCTCTGCAATGCGAGAGAGATGTTGCAAAACCATTAATGAGATTCTCCCATTTTCCCTTGGAGATGTGGTATTGAATTTAGAAACAGAATTTGAACAATTTTCCACTGAACATCTCACTTTTCTGCTCACTGAATAGCTACAAACCCTTATTTTTTAATAGCTAGCTTCACTTTTAACTGATAGAGTTTCATGGAGGTAAGATAATAGCTCTGAAGAGGTAAGACTTTTTCTAGACACCGTTTAATTTACCGTAATTATATTAAGTGCTAAATTGAAAGAGGCTTTTCTGGTTAAGATGAGGATAATGAATAGTTGTGCGTTATTACCATAGCCACGATGGGGGAAGGAAGAAGTGATTTAAGTTTTGCTCAAGACAGAAAGAAAAAAATCCTGCCTCAATGTGGTCCTTAATAATTTATTTTCCCCTCTCTATCACTAACTCCCAGGTTTTGCTAGAAGAGTTTTCTGCCCTTTGTACCTCAGGGATGCGCAGTTTATGAAAGGAATCAGCAGGCACTCCAAGTGAAAATGACTGGAAATAGAGTGAGGAACCAGATTGCAGCCCCCAGCCAAGCCTGGAGCTGCACGGGCAGGGGCACACGCAGCAAATGCCATTGCAGCTCTGAAGGCACTGCAGTGTAGCATGGCTCCCCGGAGGCTCTGCTCCCTCCGTGCCTTGCCCACGCTGCAGAGAAAGCCGTGGTTTGCTGCTCTTTTCTGCTTGGAGCAAGCTGCAACATCTCGAGTCCCTGGGCAGGTTGAGTGGGTGCACCCCAGCTCCCTGTGCCATCCACCAGCACCCGCCTCTGCTGCTCTTCCCGCGCCAGAGCTGCCAAGGCTTGTGCTCTTCCTTCCCTCCATTTCCCCTGTTTGAGAGCCTGAGCAAATCACAGGGTGTGCAGAGTTGTGTACCCCATGTGCAAACACACCAACTCACTGCCATGGCATACTTGATGCAACTGAGAGTGGCATCGTTTATGCCACCTTTAATGTGGAGCTGCTGTAAGCACACCCTGCCTCTCCGTGTGGATGAAAGTGTTTTATCTGGGGCAGGATTTTGTTGAGTCTTTGGAAGTTGAAGCTGTTAAGGGGAAAACCAAAGCGTGTTCCCTTGTTTATTCACCTCTGTACCCTGGGGTCCAAGACACCACTTCAGTGCACTGTTTCCTGCACTGGCTTCTCTTGCTGCCGTGCTAGGACTGCTGCCAAGTTGATCTACAGGGACTTGTCCCATACAAGCATTTATCTCCTGGGAGTTGCACTCGTGCTGTGCTCTTACCTCTCAAAGTCTATCAAGAGTGTGTGTGATTGTACTTGACACTTGAGATCTGGGCTAGATGTGAACCCCTGGGAAAGGCAGTGTGTGAATTATTTAATCTCTTGAGCATTCTAGGCCCCTGTATAAAAAGCATTAAGCAATATGGGGGCTTTTTCTTGCTTTATGAGAAGGTCTGTGTCAGCTTTGCTTGAGCTCTCAGAAAGCTGCGTATTTTGAGCACCAAAGTTCATACCATTGTTCCAAATTCATTGGAGTGCAATTATGGGGATCAGTGTAAGCAGTATTTGCTGCCAGGTGGACCAGAAATATTCCTGATAGACCTTCTGTTTTCTTCCCTGCTCTCCCTCCTTCCCTTCTCCAGTAATTTGGTTCTTCTGGATTGAGACGGGTTGAGGCAACACAAGCAGGATAATTTTGTGGTTAGAGCATTTGGCTTTGAAATCAGGGGATCAATGTTAGTTCCTGCTTCCATCACAAGCCTCCCGTAGCTGTGGGGTGATTGCTTGCACCTCTGTGCCTCTGTCTGCACCGGAAAAATAACAAAGTAAGTTTTGTGGTTGGGTTTTATTTATTTTCCTATGTTGGCCTACAGGGCTCTGTTATAAGGGCAGGGGGAAGGTCTGATCTCTTCTTGGAGTTATTTGGTGTTGTCTGCTGGCCCAGTTCCAGCCAGAGTATACCTGTTTACTCTCTGGGTAAAGCTACTAGGAAGTCTTCAGGTACATCTTTTTTCTTTCTTTTTTATTCACTACCATTCTTTTGTCATGCTTTCTGCTTTCATTTAACATCAAAACTAAATGGTGAGTTAAGTAGTGTAGCTTTTAATAATATGTAGAAAATGAGCTGAGCTGCACACATAGATGGTGCCCGTAGGAAGCCTGGAATTATCCCGTAGTGTTTTTAATGGGCAGTCCTACTGCGCTGTGAGCTGCTGGCTCAGTGAGGATGTCTGAGATGAGCTACAGATGAGCTCCCAGTACTGTAAATATCTCTGCCATTTAGCTTTGAGTACCAGGAAATGAAATGGCATGTGAAATTATAAAAAGGTTTATTTTACTGAAGTCAGTAAAACAATATTTTCTTCAGGCTGAGTTGGAAGTGGACCTTGGAAAAGTTAAGTGGAGAAGAAATGCAGTGTTTTGGGGCTAGAAATGTTTAACAGCCTGGCTGCTCTGCTGCTTGATTACAGCTCAGCGAGGTGCAGGGCTTGGGCAGCTGGAGAAAGGCTCTGCAACACTTGGCATGGTGATCTCCTAAGGTGCTTATCTGGTGAGAAAGTGGGCTCAGGTAGGAAGGCTGGAGTTTACTTTCTGGACAGTGCAGCTTGTCTTTGCATCTTGGATTTTAAGGACAACTGTATCAATCCTGTTGATCTCATTTGACTTTGCATCTGCAAGGATTTTAGCCTGGGATTCTTACATCTAGTAATTTCTGGTTTAATTAGTGTGTTTTCCTTAGGCAGGTAGTGCATTTTAATCTTTGGTGATGATTCTTTTGTGCTCTTCAGAAAAGCATACAAATGGTAGTTTTCTTTATGGTAAAAGATATGTGCTTTCTCTCTAATCTGGCATTTTTCTACCTTCTTTTTTCCAGCTTTCCGACATCTTTTCCCTCTAAGTGATTGCAGGCTGTGATCAGGTGATCTCTTAAATGTCTTTGATTAGTTAAGTAGGTTGAACATCTTAAGTCTCATTGCCGTTGATTTAAGACTTGGAGACAGCCTTATGGTTTTTTGCTGGGTCCTTTCCAGTTTTTCATGCTGCTGTATTTCAGATAAGGATGAAGATTGCGTGTGTTACATCAGCAGTGATCTTGCAGCTGTCAAAGACAGAAGTAAGGCTGCATTCTGGCTCTTGCCCTTTTTGTTGCTTCCCCCCTTATTTATGCTTCCAGGAATTGAGCAAGACCTGTTCACCCACGGTATTGCACTTGGCATTCAGACTCTGTTAGTTATCTATAATTCTTTATAAATCAGAGCTGTTTTGGAAAGCTAAGGTTTGTGTCTGGACAGGGAGGAGGAGGCGTTTTGGTCTGGTATGTAACAACACAAAGTTATTTATCATAGATTGTGCTCTCTGCACTTCAATAAACTGCTGACATTTTGCCAGTAATAAAAAGGTCAAGGAAAAAAGTTGCTTCCTACAAATCATGGCATCTGATTGTTCTCACTATTAAACAGAGCATGGTTTCCTTAGAACAAAATTTCAGCCATCCCCCAGCTTTGTAAAGGATGAATTGCAAGCTGGTACAAATGCATAAAAATGAAAAAGCAGCTTTCTTTTGATGTTGCTGGTCCCTATTCCAGTCATTTGTCCTTTCCTGAAGCAGGGTGTGGGGAAGATACAAGAAAGAAGTGTCCCTTGGATGTTAAATACAGTAGCAGAAAGAAATTATGAGAAGTTGATACTTGAAAAATGAGGCATTAAGTTGATTTAAAAGGCCAAAATAATCTCTACAGTCTAGGGTTCACAAAATGTTACGTATTCCTAATTTTTAGGAATGGCTTTCTGTGTCACCTCTTAAGAATGCTTTATGTCCAAAGCCCAGCAATTCAGTTAAACACAACATTTAAAATTCTTTTTCTCCCTAAAAACTTCCCTGTTGATTTTTGTCTCTGAGATGCCTTAGCTTGAAACTGCAGTGCTGTTTTTTCTTGTAACTCCAAGTGGTGCTTTCTGATACAGAGATCACTCTGTTGGAGGCAAGGCTCTGGCTTAAATATAGCAGTAGTGGTTGGGCAGTGGATAAGCATCAGCAGTCAAGTTGGAGATGCTTGGAACCATCCATGACGGGAAGTTTGGCTGGATGTGAGGGAGCTCAGAGGGAAAAGGTTACTGTTTGTGGGGGCAGGCTGATGAGTGTTAATGCTGTCAATTAGGGTAGTTTATTAGTTTGCACAAGAAACAGCAGAGCTGATGTATTTTTGTTACAGAAAATGAACAAAAGTGTCTTGCACAGGAGTGCTGGCTTGTTTCTCTTGCAGCGGGGTATTTGCTGCTACCTTTCCCTCAAGCATCTCTGTAGATACCTACAAATATACGCCTAAAAAAGCTGAATTATAACAATTATATGGCCATGGTGGACAGAGGAACTGTGTACTGCAGTTCTAACTGCCAAATTCAAAATTATTTGAATGTAAATCCATTCAAAAAAGGGAGTGTAGAAAGGCCTGTATTGGCGAGATACAGCTTTTGTAGTCTCTGGCAGATAGAATTGGTTTTTTTACATTTTTACAGTGTCCTTACATGAAAGTCCAGTAGGCAGAAGCTGCTACTCGGAGATTCGATGTTGCTATTAATTGGTGTTGGAAACAAGCTAAATCTACTTGAAATAGATTTATTAAAAAAAAAAAAAAAAAAAAAAACCAACCCAAAAAACTGTTTTGCCATTTGAATTGCTTCAGCCAAAGCACTCCTGGGCAATTTGGTGGGTTTTACTATGTTACAGAACATTATATATGTTGTTTCTGGCCATGGCTGATGCCTTGTAAAATGCTGAAATGTGCTGAAGTTGGAGCAACCCACTGGCTGTGAGGGGCTAAAGGAGCAATCCCAGCTTCCTGCCATCCCAAGGCATATGGAGAATCACATTCATGTCTCCTCTTCTAGTCTTTGGTATTTAAATGTTTTAAAAGGTTGTGTAGGACAACGTAGAGTGTTTCTGTACTTGCTTTGTATCAAACAGACACACTGCTCCTTTTCACCCAGCAGATGTGTGCAGAGTACCTAAGCAGACTTCAGAGAAAGCCCCTAAGGGTTTGTGTTTAGCACAAAAAGTACAAAATCTTGAGCTTTGCCTTTAAAGTAGCTTTCTTAGGATGGCTTACATCTGGAGGTCATTCTTTCCTCCCTGTGCTCATCTCTACTGTAGGAAAGGATGCAGAAGGTTTCTCTTGTGGAAGCATCCGGCGCTGCTCTGTTCGGGTTTGTGTGCTCGTCCTCCTGCTCTCTGGAATGTATCTCTCACAGAATACAGTCATTTCCGCCCCTAAACTCTTTGTTTAACCAGCACTGGCAGGCTGAGAGATAAAGGTGGAAACTTGGAATGAGACTGGAGAAATGATCCTTAGTTTAGGGAGGTTTGAGTTGAATGGGAAGGGAGCAGGTGGGCAGGATGCTCTGGGGCAAACACACAGTGTAATGTCGGTGCCTGTGTGTATGCAAGTCACATCTTCCTTACAAGTCTGTTGCATTGATGTTACATTTCTCATTAAGCAGACACCAGTGTTATCCTGGGAATTTCTGTGGCTTGTCTCCACCCCACTTAAAACTGGACTTAATGAACTGCTTCTGGAAACTGAGGGGGAAAAGTACGTCATGCCTGCCACTGTTTCCTTTAACAGCTCATTTACTGGGCCTTTTCTTGATATATTCAGTAGGTTTTTTATAGACTTTGGAAGGATTGTTTACAAAAGAAATTTATCAGATTGCGTTTTTTCATAAATGTAATTCAAGGAAATGTCTCCCACTGCTATTTACAAACTGACATGAAATCAGGCAGATTTTTGCAGCTATTAGAGGCTATGTCAGTGGCCATAGAAAACAAAGAGGGAGCCAAGGAAAGAAAGGCAGGGTAATACCATGGCATTTGAAACACTATTTTGTTTTCATTCAGATATTTTTAGCTAATGGTGATTTTTTCCTTTATGTGAGTTGATGTGTTGTGTCAGTGGCAGAAGCTGCCAGTGTAGATGTCTGTCCCAGGAAAAAGATACCAATTGACATAGAATACATTCCAGGGGCTACTGGATAAAATTATGTTAAGAAATGCTTCAGCAACTCTCTTCTTTAGTAGTAATAAAATCCAGATTAAAAATTGCAGCCCCAGTTAAATCAAGGTTTAATTAGTCTTGTAGCAGCCCAGAGCCTTTGCTTTATTTCCACAGCTATCATCCTGCAGCTTTAGGCACCCCACTCAGGTAGACACATTGCTTCCTGGTTTGTTTGCTGCAGTCCTTCCCAGGAGAAGTGATCTAAATACTTTCAAAGACACTGATTGATTGTTTCCAGTCTCTCCTTGGCTTGAAATGGATTTTTTTCTTTTTGATTCTATATATCCTTTTAAGTCCTGATCTAAATCCCACTGAAGTTGTGTTGGTACTGGGGGGACATTGGGGAACAGGCACAGGTGGGCAATGGGAATGATTAGAAAATCAAGCCCATGGGTTGTACTCAGGGCTTGAATATAAAAAGGCATTATCTTCATACACATTTGGGCTGTCATTGCAGTCCAGTTTTTCTGACCCTTGCAGCTTTCATGGACTGACAGTGTGATGCAAGGCTGGGACTTGCTCTGTTTGTAGGTGCAACCAGGACATGCCCTTTACTAGGTATTCATGAATTTTCCAGTATTCTACACAACAGCTGCTCTAGAAGTGTAAAATGACACAAAATATGTGTAAAAACAGGGCAGAGGACCTCCCCTGACTCTCCCAGGACATCTAGAGCACAGGTGCCTTGTGCTGAAAAAGTTTTCTTTCCTGAAGTTTTATTTGCCAAGCCCCCCAGAATGGTATATATTCAGCACTGTCCTTTCTGGAGCAAACAAAACTGGGAAAGTTCTACAGCGTCTTAAAAAAATAGAATAGCACTAGAGAAACACACAAAAAGATTCCCATTCCTTGATGGATAAATGAAGGCAGCCCCAAGACTGCTATAATTTATATGCTTTCCTCTTTCAGTGCTGTCACTGGGGAAAATAACAGCGTGCCTGCTTGCTGTCCAGAGAGCTGCTGTGCCAAAGCAAATAGTTGCAGCAAGTGGCAAGCAGAGAAGGCACCGAGGTATTTGATGGATGAGTGTTCCTCCCCCAAACAGAGAGGAACATTTGTGAGAAGCTAGTAATATACTGTGGTTGAAATGGCCCATTCAAGGTATAAAATCCCCAATCAAGTTGCCCAGGAGAGAGTTGAACAGCTGGTATAAGAGCAGAAATCAGTGTAGATAAATCAGGTTGGCATCTAAATGACTGTGGGCCCTGGACAGGCCCTGTTACTTTTCTTTTTTTTCTCTGGTGGATGAAGTCAGGGAAGATTTCACTGTGTGATGCCTGATGTTTGTTTCCCCCAGATTCTTGCCTTCCTCTTACAGCTGCCTCAGTTCAAGAGAAACAAGATGCTTGTCCTGTTTTGCTGCTGTTGAGATTTGGCCTTGTGGTGTCCCAGAGTCCTTCTCCTGTCTAGTCAGGGCAAGGTGCTGCTCAGACAGGTCCCACAGCTGGTGGTGTGGGGCAGTAATGGGCTGGCTGGAGAGCTGCAGCATCGCTGTGGCTGAGCGTGGCTGCTGAAGGGCTCTCCACAATGGGAGCAGTTCCAGCTGGCTGGGAGGGTGGAGGCAGGCTCCTGTGCTATAATTACAAAGGCTGGTGTTTAATTGCTGCTCCCTGCTTCAGAGGTGTGTGTAAATTAAGAAGGTGCTTTACAATAGCAGCATTTTACTTCTTCCTGTCATCTGCTTTCATTTTAGTTGATCTGGGCTGGGATTTATCAAGGGAAGCTTCCTGAGCTCTGTAAATCCCTTGAAAGAGTGTGGGCTCTGGGTTTCTAACTCCCCTGGAGGTGACTTGATGTTCTCTCTAAGCCAGGATTATCAGGCTCTTCTGCACATCTGTTTGTGCAAGACCACTGTGTCCCACATACAAAATCCAGGGACCAGTAGAGCTGATGTGAGAGGAAGCTCTTCCATCTTCTTTGTGTTTCATAAACTGAGGAACATCCTGAGAGGCTCCATGATTGCTGGATGTCAGGGAGGAGGAGTGAGTGTGCAGCTGGAGGGATGTGTAGTTCTGTGGGGAATTGAACTGCAGCCCTTTAAGAATTGCTGATGGGAGAGTGGGCAAAATAGCACCCTATTTTGGGGCTGCTAGCTGTTCTTCCAGCTTTTTTTTTTTTTTTTTTCCCAAATTTAAATGAGGCAGAGACCAATTCAAGGCTGGAGAGACAGATTGCATATTGACTAGGTGTTCAAAATAAAAGGTCTTGTATGTGGGTGTAGCCAAAATAGCTGTGATGATGCTTCTCAGAAAGTACCTTGCTCATCCATTTGTTAGTGATAATATTAAAGATTTGGGAAAATTTTGTCAGTTTTGGCGATCTCAAGGATGTCAGAAATTGTGAAGTTCAGTTTAAAAATAGGAACTTTAAGGAGGGGGGTTAAGAAGCCTTCTTTACTGTTAATTTTTTTAAATTCTAGCTTGTGTTCCATACACACATCCAAGCTTTTTTTTTTTTTTTTTTTTCCTCCATCTAGAAAAGGTTGGACTTTTTTCAGGTTTTACTGACAAACGCTTTTTCAAAGCAGTCCCCTGAGGTTTAACAGGAAAAAAAATACAGTGAAATTGATTACAGAATGTCACATCATGGCAGCCCTAGTTGAAACAAACAATAGAGCCAATATCGCCTTAGTATCGTCCTTTGCACTCCCAATTAGTGCCAGAGGAAGGCATTCGTTTGAGCGCAGAACAAATTATATTGGATTTAACTCCAAGATAATGCCACTGATGGGTCATAGGCCGCCCTACTGGCATGTGAGCTGTGTGGATACGTGCAGATCAGAGCAATGGATATAGGCTTGTCCATAGGAAGAGTTCAGGACTGGCACACTTACTTGTAACATGGAGGCAAGGTAGCTGCGTGTGCCAGGTGCTGCTCCCGTGCTGCTCCATTCCCAGGGGCAGGCAGAGCTGTAGTCATGTGCATAAACTGCACCTGGTGCTCGGAGCAGGAAACTCAGAGGTGCTTTTTATATGGCTCCATGGTGAGCCTTCCTGTGCTGGCTGTAATTGGCAGAATTCTTCAGGATAACGCTTTTGCCAATTGGTGTGGCGGTAATTAAAGTCACTGTTATGTGTTTTAATAGTGTGCACTGTGTACTCTTTGGAGGAAGAAAGGAAAATAGGTGAGGAAGTGGTAGCTTTGAAGAGGAGTGGTTGTGCCAATTATCCTGGATGAGTTGTTCAGTGACAGTTAATCCATGTGAGTGAAAACAAGTCCCCTGTGATGCTGTGCCAAGGTCAGGAATTTGAGCTCTGTTTGAAGAGTGAAAGTTACAGTCTTGCGGATTAGAGCTCCTTAGAAGAAAACATCTCTTGAAAAAATTGAAGCAGAGCTTTTCCCACTGTGTCATCCATGTAATCTTCTCTTTTTGATGACCAGAAGAGGACAATGGCAAAGACCCCATTATATGAATTGTTCCACAACTCAGGTGTGTAACACAGTGGGTTTGTGAAACTTTCCTCAGAGTGAGTACATCCATATTCATGCCTTTGCATGCAGGCTGCCAGGGGAGATCAAGCACTGCATGCACTTGATTTTGCAGGAGAACAGCTACTGCAAAGATACATTATCCTTTGCCATCCCTGGTGTCAACAGAGCTGAACTGATTTATACCACCTGGAGCTTCTGTTCAGCTTCTGCTGCTACGTTTTTAGCAGGTGGAAAATGGTCAGATTCAGAAAGGTGACCGACATGATTTTGTCTGTGTTTTCTCATGTTGCAAACAGGATTGAGTCAGGACTTAATATGTTGGAGGTTGAGCAAAATTTGCAATACAGTTCTAGGAGCTGGTAATTTGGGCTGTCTAGTTCACCCATATGAATCCCTCTATTGTGCAGAACAAGGTCATTTTCCTTTCTGTCTCTGCCTTCTGTTTATTTAACCAGACATTATCTTGTAAACATTTTGTTCAATATCTGTGACATTATTTTCGGTTCACTTCATATGTGGGTTATATGTGTTTGTGTCCCCCTGCCCACCTCTCCACCCCCTCATTGTTAGTGGATATGCTCTATAGGCTATCCAGAGACTGACATTTCATTTTAGTCTCTGAAAAATGATGCTATTGGTTCCAGGATAGGCTGCAGTTTGTAGGAGATGTGTGATCTGTGTTTCCAAGCAAGGAGACACCCCTTTATCTCATTACGTTGACCTTGCTGATATGTAATCACACTCATTGTAGTGTGTACTGGTGCCGTGTATCCATAGCAGAATATGAATACAATCCTTTCTATATAAAGCTTTTTTCTTTATTGTAGTAATTTTGTATAAATGGCACTGTTTTCATGCAGAGATTGCTATCTGCCAGTACAAACGAATGTATAAGGCCTTGGATTTGGAATCTCACTGACTTCATTATCCACTTACATTGCTGTGCTTGAGCAACCAAGTCCCCAGTAAATAAAATGGCATAATGTAATTTACACGTGCCTCTCCTGTAAAGTGTGTGTATGGAAGGCAATTGCTGGGCCTTAACAGTACCTGTGAGCATTAAGGGCTTGCTCATTGAAAAAAACAAGTTGGGTGGATATTGGTCCTTGCACCATCAGTACCTCTAGTGCAGTGTGAAAATAAACACTGAGGACTTGAATTCCTTTGGAAATGGCTCCCAGTAACTTCTTCCTCATTGCTAATCCATCTGGGGAAAGTTGTTACCATTTGACTCTTTTCTAACTTGCCCATAAGTAATTTACTGTTTTCTCTCAGTCTTGGCCTGTTTTTCCTTGCATGTTTGTGGTGATACTCCCTTCTGTCACTGAGGCACTGTAAGCTTAACTGGTATGTCCCAAAGGCACTGGAAAACCTGAAGGGCTGTGTTTGTTTAGAAGTAAAACACCATTGTCAGACAGTAGGATTTTTCAGAGGGAATACCCCACTGCTCATGTATAATTGAAACCAGGCTTTTCCAGAGTGTCTCACTAGTACAGTGGAGAGCTGCTAGTACAGACACACCCTGCAATTGCATAAATCAGAATGATTCTAAGAGGGACAGAGTCTGTTGAAGTTACATTTTGGAAGGCAGGATTACTGCTGTTCAGGTTTTGAGGTTTGGTGGCTTTCTGAACTGTTTGTGAACAGTAAAGCTGCCATTGCTCTGAGAAGTCCCTGTGCATTCCTAAGAGGGGATAAGCCGAGGGAGTTTTGGGAAGGGACTTGGGGCTCCTTTTTGGAGCCTTTTGGGGCTCCCTTTGCTGCTGCAGAGCAGAGTCACTCACACCGAGACAAGCACCAGCACCAAAGCCAACTGGGCAGAAGGGCAATTCAAATCAGATAAAGCCAGTTCTTGAACAGATTGAGCTCTATGCTTTTCTAAATCAGAATATAAATGTCAAATTCCTTATAAATACCAGGCAGTGCACAGCTGCACTGACCTGGCAGGGCTGTTCTGGCCTGATGGGTGGGAGAGCAGGGTCGAGCTGTTTCCCCATGAGCCAAAAAGATGGAGAACTATTGTGGGTTTGCTTCTCAAAAGCAATTATCTGCATTTCCCCCCAGCCTGAAGCAATGTGTCACCCTCTCCTTAGCATGGTGAAGAATGTGTCTAGTCAGCACTGGGGGAAATTCTGGAATAGCCCAGGAGTGCCAGGCATGCAGACACAATACTGTCATTGGCAAATCTGCGTGAATAGCTTTGGAGCGCTGTAATGTGGGTTGCAAATTTCGAGGCTGACTCCTTACACAGACCACAGATCCATCACTTTGAAATGTCAGGCCTTTTGTCACCCAAAATAGTCTTTTGTCTGCTTTTTCCATGCATGATACATGGAATTTTTTCTCTTTTGCTTTGTGTCTTACAGTGTAGTTGGAAAAGAGCCTGTGGAGTTCACACTGAGCAGCTCAGCTAGGCAGAAAAGCTCCTTCCTAATTGCTTGTTGACCAAAGAGATGCAGGCACAGTTGAGCTGTGGTCAAGGCAACAAACCAAGAGGCAGTTCTTGGGACTCCTGGTAGAGTGTTGTGATGCTCTGCCCTGCAGTGCTGTGTCTGTAGGGTCTAGGAGAGCCCCAAGCCAAACCTCCCCTTTTCAGTGGCTGGAGTGACAGTCCTGGCCCAGACTGTCAAATTGGCACTTTCAATGACAGGATTGTGAGAGTGGTCCCTCTCCCTCCCGCTTACCTGCATGAATCAGGCGTGTTTGGATCCTCTGAAAACACAGTATGTGGTGTTAGCTGTGATCAGTATGTGGTGTTAGCAAGAGGGAGCTGTAATCCCCCTCAGTTTCTCAGTTGTGGTAATTTTCTGGGTCTCGATTAAATGAGGTGTGGTCCATATGTGAGTTCAAGTCTGAGAAGGGAAAGAAAAAGCAAGTTTCTATTTTTACACACATGCTTGTACAACCAGAATTATAGCATTTACTGAAGTGTAGTACGTGCTTAAACTCTCATCTGGTTTTGAGGTTGAGGACTGTGTTGCACCGTGAGCAGTGGGAGGAGATTCAGGGTGTTCCCAGTAGCATTTTCATTTCCAGATAAGGATTGTGCTTTGCAGATACATTCTCCACTTGTGGAGTAACTTCCACTTCCTGTGCTCTATTTCATGTTGTGGAGCAGTTTTGAAATATGCAAACTTTGCCTTCAGATGAAACCAAATTGTGTTTATGATAACCAGAAGAGATAGTCCAAAGTGAAACCTGTCCTGTAACTTGATTCCTTAATCTGGATGCATCTGCAGTGTTGGTAATTACAGTTCATGAGTTTGGATGTTGGTGTTTGGGAAAGGCATCAGCCTATCAGCAGCCCTGGAGGAATCAGGCTGTGTTAAGGTTATGGGCCCATGTGCTGCGTGGGAGCCTGGAGGAGACGTGTTGTCTGAGGACCTTTCACAAGTGTGGTGGAAGATTAAAGGGGATGAAGTATTGTGGGTTATCACATTGCTCCTAAGGTTAGCCCCAGCAGAGTGGAATGTATTTTTCATGTGGTTTCTGATGCTGTTGAGATTTGACCAGCAGCTGTCAGAGCTCAGTTTCATTCTCATGGGTCTCCCATGCTCCAGGGCAAACTGGGGGCTTTTGGCCTTCTCAAAACTGGAGTTCAATATTTGTGCTTTTTCTTGTAGCTACACTCAATCTTCTAGGAGATGGTACTCTTGAGCTCTTTCACTTTAATTATTACTTACAAATATCACAGAGGAAGCCCAGCATTCTGAAAATTGTCTTGGCAGCTAAGTACATGAAGAGCACATTTTAATTTTTAAATTTAATCTCTAAATATGCTTTTCCCCTTTTAGATTTGGTATCTTTCTTATATAATTTAATTTCAGGTAAGAAAAGGTGAGTTGACAAGGGTTTAGTTTTTTGGTTTTGTTCTTACCTCACCACCCTTCTGCTCTTCCTGGGTTAGCTTCACGTGCACAAGTTGATTTTGTGGAAGGAAGTGTAGAAACCAAGTCGCCTCCATGCTCCACTTTGTTGGTTTTTTTTAAAGGTATGAACATGAGTGCTTCTTCCCCTTTTACCAGGAGGTAGGGCATGAGCACTGTGTAACTCTGAGTGAGGAGCAGAGGATGTGCGAGCTATCCAGCACTGAAGAGCACTCAAGGGTAGCTTTTCCTGAGCAAGTTTGCAATGCCTTTCTTAGCACTGTCATGTAAGTCCCTTTTACATATGCCATCATCCCTTTCAAGTCAATTGAGGAAACCCAGCAGCTCTCATGTCCAGCCTGAGACATGTGAAGGAAATAGTGTATTTTTGGGAATGTATTAAATAAAATTCCTACATCAAGTGTAACTTCAGTGGGAGAAAAGCAGATATTCCCTCCCGGCCCCATTAATGTAGGTTGTAATTTATTGGCTCTGTCATGTGTAAAGCTTGAAAAGTCTACTAAGAGTCTCGTTAGGATGACCAGAGTTGAATTTGACCAGGTTAATCATCCCATACTATTTTCTTATGCACCTTAACGTTGTGTCAGAGGGTATGCCACTGAAATTAGGGTCTCATTTTCTGAGACACATAAAAGCTCGGAGCTATATCCCTAAGAATTCACATCTGAGGACCCAGTCATGATATTTCTCCTCCTGCCCCAACACTATCACATCACTGGTGCCTTTTCAAAGCTCTGTATAAATCAGGGTTGGAAAGTCTACTCCTGTGTATTGTTTTGTAGGACGGAGTGACAATGTTGAAAGGTGTGAGCAAAATTCTCCTACCAGCCCAAAAGAAAAGATCGTAACTGAGTGTTTGACTTCTGTTTTGGGCGAACTCCTAAAACATTTAATGGGTTCTGAAGGAGGGCTAGAGCTCTGTGGCTCACGATTCCATCCTTCCTTTGCAGGGGCATCCTCTGCAAGTGCTTCTCTCCATCCACTCTTAGGCTATTGCCCTTTCTGGTTACACAGAACCTGCACAGTCAGACCCCCAGGACATGGGGAAGGGTGTTACTGTCCCACATTTCATGGGACCTGTGGGATAAGGGTTTTTTTGTGGCAGAGAGTTGTGTAGGTGTTAGTGGAACATCTCTAGCTGACCTCAATTCCAAAATAATCTTTTGGTGCTGCAGCTCTCTGCTGGTAGAGTCCTTATTGTAAAATATCATATGGACCAGGGGCAGCTCACAGCTGTCACCTGAAAAGGTTATGTTTTACCAGCAGCTTGAGTTTTTGTTTTCATAGTGTTGAGTGAACCTGTTTTAAATTTCACTGGGGCAGCCAGGGACACTGACTGATAACCTCAGTGCATCCTGTAGATGAATCTACACGAGCAAATTTACACAGAAAGTCTTGTCACTGAACTCCTGAGAGGTAAAGATGGAGCTCCTCTTCAGCACTCTATGTGTGTTATGCAAATGATATTGCAAGTAATAGGGTGCTGTGAGGACACATTCTGATCCTTTTTTCTTTAATATACTCATCTGGTTTCTTCTTTTAAATAGTTTTAATTTTTTAGAAGTTTGGCAGCTAGAAAGTAGAAAGTTATTGCTGTTGGGCTAGAGCAGGCTGGTGTAGTCTTAAGTTGTTGCTTGTTGTCTTATCCTTGCACAACTCCCTGGAAAATGTACTGCAGGCTTTGCTCCATCTGGCTAAATGCCCCATCCTCTGTGAGGCACAAATTGAATTAAGAAACAAAGCTGTTTTCTACAGTCTGGCTGTTGCTACTCAGTCAGGCACTGTTAAGAATCCATTTTAAACATGGATCCCAGAGTTGATTTAATGTTAAGTACAAATAGATGCTAGAAAGCAATATCTTTGTAGCTAAATGTTGAAAATGGTATTGATTTTTCCCATTGTCAGTGCTAGATTTGGAATATGAACAAGCCCTTTTGTCCCAGGCAGACTTTGTTGGTAATAAATACTTCTACATATTATTCAGGTGCCTGCCTATTGGCAGCAAGATTGTTGGAGGTCTTGATCGACTTTGCAGAATTACAGTGTAGAAAATCAGAGTCTGAATTTTGCCAGGATATCTAGCTAGCAAACAGCTCCAAGACAGGTGTGGGATGGGGTAACCCTAACCTGGTGTTAGGGCCAGGCACTGGCAGTGAAGACTGCCTCTCCTAAGCCTTGGAGATGGAAGAGTTTGGGAAACAAGCTGCTATTTTAGCAGATGTATGGGTTTAAAAAAATAAAGTGAAGCTGTCAGCCCTTTCCTCAGTCACACTGATGTCGCCCTGATTTTCCTTGCCTTCTGATGTTTGCATTTTGGCAATGAAATTCTCATGGACTTGCATGTAAATAATGTATCTTTTTAGAACTTGTTTTTATCTTGTTTACATATTTCTTCTCTAGGAGGAGTTACATGAGTGACTGTGATTTTCACCAACGAGGTTGGAGAGGTGGCAACTCCATCATCCAATCTCTTGGCTTTTCTAGAAATCTGTATATTGGGGTTAGATATTAATAATAAATCCTTTCTTTGTCTGAGCTGGGCAGAGTGCAATCTCGTTCCTTCGTGTCCTACTGCGACACACTGATGTCCTGGGTGTGGGCACTCCCCCAGGAGCCCAAAGGTGCATCTCTCAGCTGACCCAGTCTGGTTCTCCTGGCTGAGACGGATCTGTTGCAGTGAAAGGGTTTGAGGTCAGCTGCCAAGGCACCTACTGATGTGCCAATGGGAAAAGCCGCCCAGGAAGATACACGATAAAAGTTGAATTCCCTCTCCCCTAAGATCACACAATATGAAGCTGTCTACTGTGGAGCTCAAGGGGAAATTATTAATGGGGGCCTTGGGAATCTAGAGCTGCACCTCTGAGTCTGTCAGGTGTACGAGCTGAAAGCTCTGACATTTCTACAATTTCAAGCTAGAAGGCAGTGTGAGATAGCATTGCTGTTTTGGCCTCTCCTCTGTCATCTCCCTGCTCCTTTGCAGCTCAGTCCAGTCTCCAGATGGATCCAAAATACAAAGACTATTTGGGAAATTTCTGAGCGAACAGCGTTCTTCCCTGCATCCTTCTCTCATATCTGCACCAGCTCTGTTAAATGAGGAGCAGAAATATAGAAATGCATTTAGTAATGATGTAGTTTCCTTATTTCTTTTCCCCCTCTGTTCTCAGAAATAGGCAGTGAGTGGTTGGATCATGGGGTTGCTATGGTGAGCTTTAAGATACACCTTTGATCATAGTTGGTGAGTGTCAGCCAGCATATTAATTCCAAGCAGTCTATATGATTCCAGACCAAAATACCTCTCTCTTGCTACTCTTCATTTTGTTGACCACTTAGCCTGCTAGTTCACAGACTACTGTGTCTTGTTGCTCCAGGAAATCTGTTCAAGTTTGGTATTTCCTTTTCTCATTGGAGGGGCAGCTGGCAGAATTACTGCCTGAAAGGAGGCTGCAGCCAGGTGAGGGTCAGGCTCTTCTCCCAGGCAACCGGTGGCAGGACGAGAGGACACAGTCTTAAGCTGCTCCAAGAGAAGTTTAGGTTGGACATTAGGGAGAAGTTCTTCATAGAAAGAGTGGTTGGGCATTGGAATGGACCAGTGGGAGGTGGTGGAGTCACTGTCCCTGGAGGTGGTTAGAAAAGACTGGGTATGGCACTTAGTGCCGTGGTCTGTTTGATAAGGTGGTGTTTGGTCATGGATGATCTCAGAGATCTCTTCCAACCTAGTCAATTCTGTGATTCTGTGACCCTTTCTGCTCATGGACTCCTGCTCCCTCAGCAAAACTCAGCTGTAACAATCCTGATTTCAGGTAATCTGCTGTAGATTTAGCTCTTTAATATGAACTTCTGAGTATGTTAAATGAGACACTGAGGTGCCTCCCTTGAAAATCAGTAGCAGAACTCCTACTACAGATGAAGGAGACAGGGTCAGGTGATTTTGCCCCAACAAGTGTTCTGCAGCAAGGATGGCTGGGTGGTGGTTTTCTGGCCTTTGACTTCACTTGTTCCACAGTAGATAAATGCCTCCTACCTATGAAAATATTTTGCTGTCCTGTGTGGTTTTCTACAAATATAAGTGAAAAGCCAAGCAACAGGGAATGTGGTGCTCAGTTCTTTTCTGTGATTTATGCTCTGGTTTATCCGGCAAGGCAGCCTACGTACCCGAGAGAACAGCCTGAGTATCTGTGAGAACAGAGATCAGATAGCAGGGCTGCCTTGGCTTGCTGGGCTGCAGGGCTTAATCAGCTATTAGAAGATGATATTAGGAAATATAATTTACAAAGAGACTCTGTTCAGAGGATTTTGAGTCTTTTGTCAGTTCTAATAGAATATTCGAGAGGAAGTTCTCTATTTCAGTCTAGTTCTTTTGGCTTTATTTTTCATTTTTGTGTGCTGCTTTTTTTGCCAAGCAATTGCCCGCTGCAGCTGTCTGCTAGGACTTGCTTATCTAGGCTTCTTGTTATTATCCTGGCTAAAAAATTGTTATTTACTCATATGATAATACCTAGATGTTCTAATCTAGCATCAAAGCTTCATTGTGATGGATGTAACACAGACCATTAGTTTATTAAAGATGGGTATTTGTTGTCTTAAGAATGTGTGGGCTTGCTTTATGATAGCAAGAAGGGACAGAACAAAGTAGCAGGGAAGCATTCACATGCAATATATCAGTGACAATCACACCAGCTTGTTTTGAAATGGCAAAGGTTTGAGCCCATGGGAAAAAGAATTGTAATGGCTAGAAAATGTTGTTTTCTCCAGTAAAACAGAAATTATCAAAGTGTTTTCATTTTTGTTGCCTCTGAGAAATATTTGCAGTACTTTTGCAGCATAGAATGGGTTTTGCTACTGTTTGCAGGACTACAGCCAATTTCACCAATCCCTGGGCACAAGAGGTTTCTTTAAACAGAAATTGGGAAATCCTGGGTGAGAAGTTTGCATGACAAACATTAGTCAAATGTACACTCCTTTGAGTTAAGACTGGGCCTCAGCCTCTTGTAAGTCCTTGGCTTGGTTAAGACCCTGCAAGATCCGCATTTTCCGGCACGTCTGCAACACTTGGTGCAGCTCCTGCCACTCCACTTGGCTTAATTCTGCTGCAATTGTTTTACAAGAGGCAGCATTACCAACCTTAAAGGAATTAAGTGGATATTATTTTTGGATAAATCTGAGCCTTTGTCGTAGGCTCAGCTGGATGGTAGCATTAGCCAGGCTGGTTTTTGTGCGGCCCTACTGAGAAGGACCGTAGGATAACTGTGGACAAAATGTTAAATGGTGAGCTGACATTGTGAGCACAGGAAACTGTCTGCAGGAATGCACTATGAGAGGCTTGACAGCAGATTAATATTTTCTTCTACTCTTTAATGCCCTCTCAGTTCAGGAGGTTGTGGGTTAGCTGGTGGGGCCCAAACGTGCTGAGCACATTCAGTGTGTGAGGAAAACAGTAGCAGTGAGTTTGAGAGTACAGCAACGGGAAAGCTGAATGTGTCCCAGCAAGCACAAAGTATGGGAATTTCCCCTCCTGTGGGAATGGAGGGTTTAAATGTTATCTTCCTGATCTTAAATACCTTCTCAGCAACCCTGCCTGTACCAGTGGGATTTGTCCACCTACGTCTGTTGGTGTCCTTGGAAGAAAACCAGCCTTTGCATAACCAGTCTCAATAGGAGGGTGCCCAAAGCTTGTGAGGTCGAGTTTGTTTTGTTTGTTGTCTTGTTTTGGGATGTATTTTTTCCCTTCTTTTTTTCGTTTCTTGGAACAACAGGGTATTTCTCCTGCCAGCAAGATGTCTTTTCCACCTTGGAACTGTACAGCTTGCGCTTCTGGTTTTTTGCTGGCTCCTACGCTTGGCTTTCTGTTGCTGCTGCTGCTGCTGAGCTTATTTCAGAGATGTGCCAAGCTTAGCATGCAGATCCAAATTTAGGTCTCTCTGCCTTCAAACAGAACAGAAGGTCTACAGAAGTCATTTTTTAGTGTGACTGTTCAGAATAGCTAATTGACTTGTTGGCTATGCATGAGACTGCACAGCATCCTTGGACCCAGCCATACTGGGCACTTGACTTTTCTTCTTTTATGCCTTCATTACTTGCCATGGTGATGGCCCTAGGTGACAGCAGTCCCAGTGAAAAGTTGGGAACAGAAGCCTCCAGCCAGGCTTGATGTGGGACTAGACTTAATCTTACTTCTCAAGGCTGTGTCACTTTGTCCCACCCAGGCCTGTTTCCTTGCTTAACTTACTGGTTTCCTGATTCATTTTGTCTCTTCGTATTTCTAGTGACATGCTGGTGCTGCCTGGCAGGGAGACATATTTCCTGAGCAGAAGATGGCAGAAAAGGGTGGAGAGAGATAATTTCCCTAATGCAAGCTGGATTAGTGTATACCTTTGTAAGGACTGTAGCTGGCGGGGCTGTCTTAGCTCTTGGGCTGCTTTGAATTACTGAATGGCTGGAGCTGGGACATTTTAGGAATCAGAGAGCTATTTCTGGCTTGTTTGGGTAGGAGGGGGTTGGAAATGAACAGGCTGGTGAGAAACAATGTGGCATATAACTAATTGCAAGACAAATATTGTCTTGTATATGTGTTAAATATTTTGTTTTAAAATTGGCTGGCAGTTAACTACTTAGTATTTGAAGTCCTTTATGTCTTCAGGTTTAACATCTAAACTGTAAGGGAGTTCATAGCTCTCTACAGCTGGCTAGAAGCACGTTTTAAAAGGTGCCTGCAACTTAGCAATTACTTAATTTGCCCTATGTTGTTCAGTAGTAGAACAGTAGTAAATGTGTAACTCCAGGAGTCTACTTGTAGGTGTGTCTGGTTACTGTATTTCTTTATTCCTACGTTTTTAAGGAGCTGATATTTGAGTAAGCAAAAGCAGATCAAAGGTATTGTGTTATCATTGGTTGCTTTATTGATTACTCAAGCCTCCTTCACTCTCTCATTAAAAGGTTTTGAGCCCTTACAATCTGCTGCGTTGCGCAAGAGCTGTGCCAGGTGTGCAGCACCCTGTGCCACAGCAGCCAACTGCATGCTGCACCTTCCTTTCCTTCCAAAATAGTCTTCATTTTAATGGAATTGTCTTCATTTTGACCTGGTACCAGTCTTGTGATGGGGATTTATGTTGCTTTTTGAACACAGAAATTTAACCAAAATAACCCCAGTGAAATAAGCTTTGACTCTTGTCTCACGTGCTGTGGATCTGGGGGAGGAAGTTGGGAGTAGGTGCTTGAATAATTTCCAGCATTGCATATTAGTCTTGGGTGGAATTAAACTGCTCTAAAATGAGCTGCTGCCATGGGAACAAGGTATTAATGATTTCAGTGTGCTGAAGAATGCTTGGTCAGGATTTAGGAGAATAGCCACCCAAACTATTGCCTCCTGTGTCTTCATTGCTTGTTTCTGTATCATGATGTTCCTGCTTATGCCCTTAATATCAGTGAGTGGGACATGGGAAGGAGCTAAGGTTGCCTTTAGGACTCTGAGGCATTTCAGTGCAGCAATAAATGGCAGAAGTGACTCCTGAACTGCTCTTCATGAAGAATCTCTCCCTTTTGTTTGACACCAGTGGCTCTGTGCTGCAGTGGTTGCTGTTGAGGATGCAGCTGTGAAAAGGAGCTGGGAGTGTGGCTGGTTTGTTGTTAACAGCAGCTGCCGTGTTGAGGGGAGATTTGGAGTGGGTCAGGTGAAGGAACAGAGGATCAGAGCCCTTCCCCTAAACCTTAGGCCTTTTAGTGAGGTGTGAAGGGTGGGGAGTGGACTGTTGCTGGTCTCCAAGCAACCCTTAAGGGTAGTTCTTTGGTAGAGGCAGGGGTACCTGGCATAAGATTGCATAGATCTGGACCAAAATTTGTTGTCTTTATGCCATGACTTCCATCTTCAGCCTAATTCAGCAGCAACCAGAGAACCATATTTTTTGTATTTTAGGGTTAAATATCTACTTGACTGGCATTTCTGTTCTCAATTCATTAAAATTAGAACTACTCTGTAAGACCTCAGCCATTCATTAACCAACAAACCAGTGTTGATTTTAATTTCCATGGCTGTAATTTTATTTTGCACAAAGATACTTCTGTGATTGCCTTTCAGCAGGCTCACTGGTACTTCTGCCATGACCCTGTTATTACTAGCAGGGACATACTAATACTTTCCTGCTTAAACCTGTCTGAGAATCTATTAATGGGGTGGCCTGCTTCCAAATTGCAAAGAGGAGCAAAAGCTCATCAGGCAGTTTAAATGGTGATAATTTCAGCAAATGCTTTCTGTGTAAGGAGATTGATGTTTTAAGTGTCCCAGCAAATTGGTACTAATGATCAGCAATTCTCCCCCATTCTTCACAAAGGAACGCGTCTCTGAAAGGAGCGATTAAGTGCAGCCACCTTCTGGACCCAGCTAATGTAGACTTCTCTCATTGTTCTGTAAGTTAACTGTTAGACCTACAAGTCATGTTTAATGAGCTTTCTGCTCCCAGCCCAGCAAGAAGCCTGTAATGAAGCTGGAGAAATGTGACCAGCATTTATGGCAAGCGCCCACAAAGCTATGATTTCCTCATAGTGGAAATATGATAAACCAGGAGATGAGCAATAATTCTCCAACATCTGCTGTTCTGTTGAGCTGTTTGCTCATGTTACAGGTAGTGACTGCAGGATGAACATCAGGTGTTCCCTAATGCAATGTTGTGGAAAGATTTCCAATTGGATTCTGTGTACATTCTGATTAGTATTCATAGATGCAAGGAAGAGATTTAAATTGAAGGCAAAAATGAATGCAGAAGCTTCAGTGTAGGGGTCTTTTTACTTTGCTGCAGGAGATGTTATTGGCATGTCTGTATATTGCAGTAACCCCTGAACAGCTTCACCTGTCCAGCTGCAAGATGATAAAATTTAAAGCCTTTGACTGAAACCCAGGGACCAGTTTTGTCTCCTGTGTTCTGCTTAACAAGAAAACTCATTTTTCTGATTCAGTCTCCTCCTAAGCCTATGCCAACTCCTTGAACTCACAGTGCCTTTCACAGGGTGACCCTGCCCAAGTGAAGAACAGAGGTGCTCTTTGCTCATTTAGTAGATTCAAGGTCCTGCTTTGGAGAAGACACCAAGCAGTCAGGCACTAACCACACTGATGCCAGTCATCCTTTTACAGACCTTTCCCCTCCTCTGTCAGGTGTTTTCCAGACTAATGGGTCCCAGACTATTCAGTCATTCCTTTGACTGACTTTTAATCACTCTTGCTGCCTTTCCATGGGCATATTCCAGCTCTAATTTATCTTGTTTGAGGTGAAAGGACCAGAATTTCATTCAATGTGTGAATTAGCTGTGGATTTATAATGCTGTCTTTCCTATTCCAGTGTGGGTTCCTAATGAACTTCGCTGATGACCTCCTTTCACTGGGAGCTGAATCCTTAGTTGTATCCTATGTTTCCTAACTTCTAAATGATTCTTTTTCTATTCAGAAGCATCCCCTCTTATCCTGAAGCTTCTAGCTTTAGGGAACTTAAGATGAAGATCTTTATCACAACTCTTCTTGAAATCCAGCTTATGTGAGATAATTCACCTGGCTGCTGATATTTTGTGTGAACTCCAAGAGGCTGGAAAGGCAGCTGCTCCCTTACAGCAGCTGTACTGACTGCAAGGAGCTTGTACTTATCTGGATATCTGTTGTCCTTTATTAAAGGCTTCACAAAGTTGCCAGATACAAGCATTAGTCATAGAGACCTGTGGCTCTCCATATCCTTACAAAATATTTTCTAAAGGCTGCATGTTTTTAATTTTTCAGTAACTAGGCTATCTCAACTATGTGTCCTTAAATTTGGAAATGAACACCATCTAATCGTGATTTGTTATCGGTCCTTTTTCTATTTGTACCAGAAGTCCTCCTATGATAGTTGAATTTTCAGATAGACTCTGAAAAGGCTTCGCTGTGAGAACTTCCCCAGTTTCTGTTTGTGTCTCTCTTGCAATGAGATGTATGTAGGTTTTAATGGGTATGGGTTTCGTTAGTTATTTGAAACAGCTTTCAGATTAATTCCTGCTATAAAGAATATCAAGAGACTAGCTATGTGTCTTTCCCCTATTTGCACATTTTATTTTAACATTTATTTTAACATTCTCTTTAAAAGGAAAAAAAATACCCAGATGAACATCTCACATTTGTAATGTTTTTTGTTGTTCTGGCAAGGCAAAAAGATCTTCAGATTTGGAAAATTACATTTCTGTCTCTTTACACAGATCAGTGGAAAGCAGTTGCTGCTGTAAACAAGAATTACACTGTGTAGTTTTCTTCTGGCAAGACAAAAATGCTTTATGTAGAACTTAAAATGTTCATAAAAGTCTCTTCATTGCTCTAAATCTGAGCAATTAAAGAAATTTAAAGAAAAATTCAGTGCTGCTGTTTCCTCATTCTGGTCAGCTCCTCTAGGTATGACTTATTTCTTTCCTGTGTTTACCCAGTTCCACCTGATAAGACCATCTATCTTTTGGTCATGATGGGCTTGAACTTTGTGCAGGGCTCACAGTGGCCCTGTGAGGACAGTTTATGGTTTTTTACATTGATTTGTCTGTGTCATTACAATTCATCAGCTTGTTTTCATCCCTTGGAGGTATGCAGAAATGCAAATGCTAACCTAGTTTTCTCAATTTCCAGAAGTAGCTGAAGCCAATGAGTTCTGTAAGGAGCTAAATATCTTTTCATCTCAACTGTTGTAACATGGAGTCTTTGCAATGGTACCCAAATTGGGCAGTTAGCAGGCAGGTAAATGGCATTTCAGTACACAGGGCATTTTTTTTGCCTCTGTTCTTACTTCACTTGCAACATTTTAGTTGGTATTTCAGTTGGTTCAAGCAGAATACATATTGAATTGCCAGCACTAGTGGGAAAAAACATGCTTGAGGCTTCCTCAGCAGCTGAGCTGCTTTGTCAGTCAGGTCTCCCAGTTTGTTATTGGGCTTTTTGATAAATGTTCACTTCTCATGTTTTTGTTATTATGAGAGCTAGAAGCCTGTACTTTCTTAAATAGAAACTGATGTGACACCTATTCATGTTTCACATGGGAAAATACACTGGAACCCTTTAAATGGAAAATGAAAAGGCAAGTTTTCACAATGAAGTAAATAGTACAATAGAGACACCTTATTATTTTATGAATGTATTTATTATTTTATAACTCCAGTCTCTGAACTTTTCAGCAGGAAAAGGGAAACTCAGGATGCTCAGTGCCTGAGCTAAGATGTCCTTTAGGCACCTGTATGAAAGCTGTTGGCTTTCAGAAGTGAGGACTTGCAATTGCTGGTTAAACCTGTGGCTGCTGAGACCCTGGAAAACCAGGCTGGCTTTGTTCAGGTGTGCAGCTGTGGAGGTGGATATGGAGATCTGACCATCACATTCTGGCTTTAGGTGCAGTGTCATCTTTACTGCCCAGCCTGCCTTTCCACATTGTTTGAGTTCACCTGCACCTTGGTCTCAGAGCTGCTGAAGCCACTGACAAAACTTCCTTTTATTTTTCCATGTTGCATGACTGAGCTGTGCCAGATCCTTGTGTGATTCTCTCTTATCACCTGGGAAAAATTATATGAAAAGGCAATTCCTGACAACTTCCCTGAAGTCTCCTTTGCTTTTAAAGATGATCACATTATAGTAATCAGGCCAACACCAACATAAGGGTGGTATTAGCCAAGAATTATTAGCTTTGATGTTGATTAGTGCAGCAGAGGTTAATAGAGTGCTTTTTTTGCTCCGTGCTTGTGCTTTAAAATTTGTCAGGAAGAAAGGGAAGGTGTTCTGACTTGGGCATGTGAACAGAAAGAAAATCAAAGCTAATTTAAATTCTCCAAGTTTCCTGGTTGAATGCAGTGTTTTGTACCTCATGACAGAACACACTGAACACAAGAGCCCCAAACTGTGTGTGTAGCAATAATGATATCCCAGAACTCTTCACATGCCAAAGGCTGTGGCTGCTGTCAGTTCCACATCCTGATTCAAGCAAGCAGGCCTGCTCTACGAACCCCTGGTGTACAGTTTAGTCTCTGTAGGCTGGATTGGCATCACTGAACTGCTGCCCTAGAAAAGCAGTATAAATTTATGAAATTCTAAAACACTGCAATGAATGCTTCTGAGGAAGATACTTCTCTAGACCCTTTTGTGCTAGCATTTATATAGTAGAGATTTGGGGCTTTTTTGTTTGTTCTTCAAAGTTAGACATTCTTTCATGTTATTCTTACTATAAGAATATTCATAATATATTGAAAATTCAGAAATATTTATTGAATATATAGTATTTACATATATCCTTAATTATTTTAATTTTAAATTCAGAGACATTTTTGGATACTGTGTTCTTCTGTTAAACAAAACTATCCTTAGACATTTCTGACAATGACACCTTTATTTTCAGCTGAGAACATTTTGTTTTGAACTACTAGTCTCAAGATTTATTTTCCCCATTTTCCCATCTCGTTTTCATCAGGTTTAAATGCAGTCATAATCATTAGTTGCAGTCCCAAGCCTTCCATGTTCCCTCTTCTTGGTTTCAGTTTGATTACAGCTGTAACAGGAATGCTGCATTGTAATCCGCCTCCAGATATATGGCTTTCTTTCACTGGGTATATTCTCCTAGGAAATCCAACGTGTAAATTGATTTCAGGACATGAGCTGAAAAGATTTCACAGATGTGGACTCATCAAATTTTTTCAAGTGTCAGTCCTGGTTTCAGGTTTCATCTTTGATACGCCACTTGAAAGTGCTGGAGAAGATCCTGGCTTGCCAAATGTGGCTGCTGAGCTCTTCAAAAGTGGAATCTCTTGCATTCTCTCCACTGGGACATCCAAGTTGCCAGGTGCTTTTCATCACTGTTACAACTGAAATGACCCCTTCTTTTTTTCCTCAAACTGAGGAGTATAACTGGCTCTTAAATACTGGGAAAAGCTGTTAGCTGTATTCAGAGAAGTATGAGTGTTTATCTTTCACATTTTTTGTTTATTTTAAACTAATTATTGAATCCCCTAAGCACTTCTGTATGCCTGTAAGCTCAGGTGCCTGTGGGACCTGTCTTACCTATACCTAAAGAAGGAGACATTGGTGCATTGCACTGGTGAATGTGTGGCAGAGCTGTTACTTGTAGGCAAAGAAATAAAACTGTCTATTGTAGATCTACCCATCCCATCTGTTATGGGGAGATGCCAAATAACATCAATACTTGGGGTGTAGGTTCATATCCACTCAGACAATGTGAGACCCAGCTGCCCCTCCGTTGAACCTTTTCTGAACTGGCACCCATGCACATTAAAACAGGTCCTACAAAACCACCTATTTATTTTGGGAAGGTTAAACTTCCTGGATCAGCACACTGTGCCTGTCCATGATGACACAAGAGGTCAGAGCTGTCTTCCCTCCCAGTGATAAGCAAACATTCCCCCCCTTGGGAGCAGCTCACTGCTGAAGCTTTGCTTTGGGTGAGGATGCCTGCATCCCAGTGCCAAAGCCTGTGTCCTGGGCTTACATTCCCACCTTGGGATGCTTTGGATTGGAGCTCTGTGGATGGCTGAAAGCTGGGGAGGGTGCATCAGGTCTATTCCAACAATCTCTGCAGTCAGTTGGGTAGGAAGGTAGTTCAGATCAGTGACTGGCAGGTGCTTCTGAGCCATTGTGTGCAGGAGGTCATTGCTGATTCAGAAAGAAGGGACCAAGGTGAGTATGTTCCCATATAAAGAGTGTATAAAACCAATTTCCATAAATATGCTCCTAAATCTTGCTGTCTGAACCACAAGCATTTACTCACCAGCCTTTCAGACCATCTTAGCTGTTCTGGCATTCCATATTCAGAGGTAAAAATCCACCACAGCCTCTCTTTCATCTAAGTTCAATCATTGCTGCAAATCATTCTGCATATAGTTTGGAATTGCAATGTAGATGGTTCTGAAGTGAGCCCTTGAAAATACTGTCAAATGAGGATGTGTGCAAGAATGAAACACCTTTGACCCTTTGAACTCCCCTGGGCTGTTTAAAATAGTGATTGGTGTCTTCTCTTACCCAGTCCAGTCATCTTCCTGAGTGTTTTACTGAGCCATATATTCTGGGTATTGATGGATGAGCTCTGGACAGTCTTGCTGCTGCAGTTGTAAAAGGTGCTGCTCCCTGCCCTGTATTTTCCTGGGGGTAATGGACCCATAACAGAAACAGCAGAAGGTAACATGCATTGGTAGCTGCAGTAAAAAAATCCAGTATCTCAGCCTAAAAATACTTCTTGAGCTGCTCCAAGGAAATTCTTCAAAGCCAGGGCACAGTCAGTGCTGCTGCTTAAGACAGGGGCGCAGTTCCTCAGTTAGTGTGACATTCTGAGATATACCACTATAAAGCCGATGGATTTTTCTTAAGCTGCTTTTTTCTGTTTTGACAAGGACTGGAGAAAAGCCAGAGTGGCATCTGCTCAGGCTTTCCCTCCCTTGGGTTTTTGGGAACACAGGACCTGGAGGCTTCCCTTGCAATCTGCAATACAAGTCCAGCTGATTTAAACAGACCCAGAACCAACCTCATGCTTGTCTTGGGTGGTCGTCTTGCTGAGTTGTTGCTTTCCTTTCTCTGTCATATTAGACCTGGGGTAGATGATATCTTCCTTTAGGCCCCAGTTCTGGGAACCAGGGGATTGCCCAAAAATGCAACCTGAAAATGCTGAAACATCTTGCATATCTTGCATCTCCTATTTGAGGACCAGGAAGGAAATAAAAGAACAGAAAATATATTTTAAAATCTCATGGTGTGGTTTTTTGTTGGTTTTTGTTTGGTCATTTTTTTCAAGTTGGCCTCATGAGTTTCATGGTTTGACTCCTGAGTATGCAGCAGTTCTGTGAACATACAGGAGTCTTGGCAATCACAGGGAGTCATGGTGGGGACTCATGTCAAGGGGAGTCACAAATGCAGCCTCACAGTTGTTCTAGTCCCTCTTAACAAGGAAAATGTCTTAGTGTCTGAAACTGCGTAGTTTCTAAGCTTCTGGGATGCTCCCCCTCTTGTCTTGTGACTTCTCCAGCAGGAGCACAGAAAACTATGTTGGCCAACCAGCTATGTATTCTGGGCAGATTGCTCTTGCTTAGTGCTGTGGAGCCCTGGTATCTGCTTCAAAAGCGCTGCTGACACATGGATACTTTGTCCTCTGCATGCTGGTGGTGCTTCAAGGTAGGAAAAACTTCTCTTTAGGAAGAACTTGTAGGGGAAACAGAAGCTGTGTTTTTAGCACAGAGCTCTGAACAATTTTGCTCATCTGGAATAGGATACTTAGCTTGATCCCACCATGTCCTGTTACCTCAGAAAGCAGAGTTGTGGCCAAGGATCTCAACAAAGTATTGTCAAGCCCGGGTTTGCTATGAAGTGGTGTGGAGTTTCCTGACACAGAGCAGCTCTCCTGCAGTCTTCCCACGTGTCCTGTACCTCAGGCTGTGGGGCTCCCTTCCTTGGCTTGGTCGTGACAAGCATCCTCTCTTCTGTAGGTTGTACCCAGACAGTATCTCTTTGAGGGGCAGGTATCACTAACACCTGTAATTTGCTGTTTATAATTTGCTGCCTATTGGTTCTGGTGATGGAGAGTGGTTTCAGGACTCCATGCTAAGAATTTGTAGTGTGATAAACCAAGCATCATCTTGTCTCTTAAATCAGGACAAATTGTCTCACTGCTGTCTTTTCAGGACAGCATTGGCAGATGAGCCAGACACTCTGTGGCCTGTGCAGACCATGGCAGCAGCACAAATCATGACCTTGAGGACAGTAATTGTAGCTAAATTATTCCCTTATTGCCTCTATCAGCAGCATTCTCCATGTCACAGACATGGCTTTTGTCTGACACCTATGCTAACCCTCTATTATGCTGATAATCTGCCAGTGTGTGTTTTTAGTCATTATGCACTGTTTGTATTATTTGGCTTGCTGGAAGCCCCTTTCACATACCAGCCAAGAACTTTCACTCTCAGAATACCTATTCTTAAAAAAAGAACAAACCAAACCTAAAACCCTCCATGGAAAGACCAGCTTAAGGTTTAAACCAGCTGCCTGTTTGTCAATCCAGACACGAAATAGGTAATGACTTGGCATCTTGCCAGCGGCTCCCATTCCTCTGCCACAAATAATGAGATAATGTATTTCAAATTAACTCTTTGTCTTACACTGGCAGATCCCAGGAGAAGAATCTCCAAATGTGCTTGTAAAACATGGTTAATGTAGATCGATCTCTCCTTTTCACAGAGACAACCATGTTGAGTTCAGAGTTAAATTTGCTAACTGGGAATAGGAGAGGAGAACAATTAAGAGCTGGGAGGAGAATTTTCTGGCTGTGATTTAAGAAGGGGTAATGGAGCAGATAGTTCAGGCCAGATGCAAGAGACTATTTTGGTTCTTAATTCTTGGTGGAATAAATGGGAAAGCCAATAAAACACAGACCTGTTCTAATGAAACCAATGGTAAATAAGGAATGTAAATAGCTTGTTGAATATGGTCCCTACTGTGGTACACAAGGAAAACAGAAGACAAAGTTCTCCTGTCAAAACATGCCTTATTGTGGTAACAAAAATAAATATGTGAAAATGAACTGAGCAAATTGGAAGCAAAAAGATTAGTTTCTCTTCTAAGCAAAAGCAAGCAGGACACAAACTGCATTTTTGTTACCGGACATTTCTTTGCTAAGTTTCAGGCAGGAAAAAATGTTATTTGCACCAGGTAAAAACACATTCCAAATTCCAGAAAAAGGAGTACTTAGCATTGAAATACTGATGTAATGCTAAGTACAATTTTATAAATAACACATTAATAAAAAAAACAACCAAAACCCAAATATGTTTAAACCAGTCCCAGTGGTCTGCATTAGATGAACTTCAACTTGCAGAAGCAGAGATATCAAATCTTTAATCACTTTCACAAAGAGGAGGAGACCTCCAAAGATGTGCAGCTCTCTGATGTTGAGCCACTTTTAGAAAATATTAATTTAAATTTGACTACCAAAGTCTTTTTGATCTTTCCAAATAGTTGTAACCCAGAGAATACTAAAAGGCCTTCTTTTTATGTAAATATCTTGTCTCAGAATTTATGTGGATGTGATCTTAGCTGAGACAAACATCTTCTGTGTACATTGAAATACAGTGTGAGCTATGGGAGAGAAGATGAATTTCAGCCAAAGATAAATATAAACAGTACATTTTGAGCTTTAGCAGAAGGTATTTCTGGTTGCAGCCTAATAGGCAGCTGTCTCTTGGTACTTGCAGCATTGCTTTGGCTTCTGACCAGTGGGTGAAGATGATGTGCTTGACATTTTGTTGCAAATTTGAGAGTCCTGCTACTTTGAGCATTTTGCATTTGTTGAGCAGTGCATGTGTATATCTGTGCTCCTTTTGAGGAGCAGATGTCCTGCATTGAGACTATCCATCAGTCTTTGCAGGATGAGGACATAAATAATTTACATCCATTTAATTGATGGGGCTATTGTGAAAGCAGCTCTTCAAATACATTTCTTTTGTTCACTCTTCCTGGTTTTAAAGGACAAAACCTGTCATAAAATAAGTGCAAGTACTCAGCAAATCAGGTTTTACTTTGTCAGTTCTGCTCATCTGGAATGTAAGCCACCTCTTGGAATGTGTGTAGACAGCTCAGCTCCATGGATACTTGAATTCAGCCTAATTCCTGTGGAATGAGGAACTGAGTGGGAGACATAAGACACAGACCAAACTGCAGCTGAAAAATAGTTGACATTTATCTCTGTAAGCTTCTGTAAGGTGCTTAAAACTGCTCAACTGGTGTTGATGGAGGGCAGCTCTGCAGGACCCAGCCATTGTGGGCCGTACCAAATGATGTGAGCTGGAGGTCTGTCTCACTAAAGCTCATAGTCACAAGTCCTGTGGGCATGTACTCATAGCTGCCTTGGAAACAAACAGCTCTTGTAGGACAATACACCCTCCTGAACTTGAGTAAATGCTGGTACCTCTCTTCATGTCTTCTTCTCTTCAGGTGTGTGTGTATCCAGATACATATGTGGGCATGTATCTGTGTGTTTGTATATGAAAAAAGGGAAGGGATGCATATGTCAATTAGGATAGTTCATATTGGAATATTTTTGAAAGAGTTTTGTGTTAGAAGGGACAGGAAGATAGGTAAGAGCTGGTAGCACTTGGAGCTAACTTGGAGCACTTGGAGGAGGATGCACAATTGTTTATTAGATGCAAACAATTTCAGGCTGTTGAAAATTGACAAACATAATTTTAGTACTTCTGGGAAGATCACTGGGTGTGACTGTCTTCTCATTGTATGCCTTGGCAGCAGACTCCATGAGATTGCTGCTGAATGCTCTTACTAGGTTTAGACTCTTTTCTTGCAGAAGATGAACACATAGAGAAAAGCAATCCCAGAGTACTGTCAGTTCATCACTGTTGGCAAGTGGAGAGTTGGTCCTGATGCAGGACCAAAATGAAGTTGCTTTGTGTTTGGCATGAGACATGTGAAACAAGTATTCTGTTATGCTGAATGAATGATGCCTTCCTTTGGCACTTCATGCAAACCAAATCAAAAAGCCACATCATCTCCTGGAAAGAAAATGCTTGCAGCCACAAAGCAAGCAGGGCACCAAAAGGGGTCTGTTTAAGAATTCATGTGTTGCTGATGGGAAAATACATAAAGCAAGTAATTTGCTGTAGCAGGCACTTTTAAGACTTTCACAAGCCAGGGGTTTTTAATGCTGTGTGAGTATTACTGCCCAGTAATTGGTGTCATAACTTTTACTGGTGACTTGTCCTGCAGAGAAATTACAGTCTGTGCCTGAGAGATGCAGTGAGAGCTCTTGCCACGGGGAGTTTCATGTCACAGTCTGGACTTAATATAACATAGGCAGCAGAAGGTTAAAAGGACAGAAAGCAGAAAATATAATCTGGAGACTTGGGAGTGACAGTAGGGAGGGAACAAACACATCTTGCAGCCAGATATATCTGAAGAGCTGTGTCAGACTGCCGAAGATAACTGGTTCATAAAATCAGTTAGTGACCTGGAGAGCTCCGTAGCCAAAGACTGTCCTCATAACAGTGACTGTGATGGAAATGTACAAATCCTGGACTGGAAGTTACATTTGAAGTATATTGGGAGTTTTGAACATTCTATTACTATTTTAGAATATAATATGTACCACATACTGCTGTGGATGTCTAGTATTCACATTTCTTGTTTGTCAGCTCACAGACTTAATTTTCCCAGCTGTGTGGCAGCAAAACCACTCCTAGGCTCCAGGTCAGGTGGTAGTGGGTTTTTGTTAGCAAATGACATTGCTTGCACCAGTCCCAGCAGAGGTTTTCTTGGTCATTTGAAATGCAAAGGTGTTTCAAATATATTTTCCTCTGCTTGGTAACAACCTCCTTAGCTTGACTCAAGGTACCAAAAGGTACAAGACACAGAGTCATGTGTGTCTTGCACAATCCCTATGTGGTACCTATTTATGAAATTGGTTCATGTGATCAGCCACCTTGTGTTCTGTACTGAGCTTCTTGTTTAGTTGTTCTTTGAGCTGTTTCCTGAGAAAAGTGGTGTGAAAGACAGAGGAGTCCAAGGAAGATTTTCTTGGCTGGTCCTGCCCAAACTGGCATTGTTGTGTGTAAGTTACAGCCCTCAGACACATATCACAGTTTGATGTTTAGGGCTATTTCTGCTACACAGCAATCATTGGGGGGGAAAACCCAACAAGCAGCTTATGAAGTAGATTTGTTTCAGCTGGTCTTTTCTTCTCAATGTTTTCCATCACTGCCAGGAACTTCTGTCTGAGGCAGTACATTGGAAAAGTTTAGGCTTTTGATTTCATGTTACCAATCTGGGCAAGCCATGGTGCATAAACCAGCAGTGATTTTTCACATTGACAGCACACAGATACTGTTTGTTTAGCTTAGTCATTCTATGGGAGGCAAGGCTGAGGGAATGTCAGCTTGTTTTCTGAAATGCCAGCCTTTTCAGCCAAGTGCTCTCCCTTTGCTGTATGTTCAGAGCTGCTGATGCATCTGAGGGATGCCTCCTAGCTTGGGATATTTTTGCATAAATACCTACCTAACAGCTGTTTACAAAAAAAAAAGCTACTTTGCATATTTTTTGTATATTTTTTGGTCTCACTTATTAAAGACCAGCTTTCATTATCTACATGAAGGGTACAATTCATGGTTGCCTAAGTATGTTAAAATTGTGGAAAACAGCTCTGTGCCTCACTGTTAGAGGTGTTTCTGTGGTCAGTCCCGGTGTCTTCTGAAAACAGAGAAATTCCCCTCATGAAGAAATGTTGGTTTCTGATTTTTGTGTCTTAAAATGGCGTAGTGCAGAGTGTGGTTTTGGTTTTGCAGCTTCCTCTCTGAGTAGTTCCAAGCTGACAAGATGCTTGTTTGTGAAACTGAGAGCTTGAATATCTGGCTGTTTTCAAAATGCCAGCACTATAATAGGGAACATATGCTAAAAGAGTCGAAAAATTGTAAGACCTTTCACATGGTTAAGTCCATTTCCTTACAAAGATATGACAGATTTCAATAAAGTTTGTCCACCTTTAAAATGACATTGCAGTGATTAGAACCAAAAAGCTTCTCTTTCAGCTTTTCACATGTTTGCTCATGCAAATAATTTTGGTATTGAAGAAAACATTTTGAAATAAGTAAAGTGGTTGACTGTTTGGGGAATTTTGAAGTGACCAAATGATGTTTTTCCCCTCTTTGTGTTAAGAATAATTAATTAAGTAAAAGGATAATACAGAACATCTGTCTGTAAAAGTTTACATGGCCTTTAGCAAGGATAAGGTTCCTGGGGCTGTTTGGTAGAAAGTGGTTTGAGTGGTGTGAGTTTTAAAAGAGAGCTACATCCCCAGGAGTGCAGCACGTTCTTGCTCTCTGCACATTGACAAGACTGCTGCAGATGGCAGGGGTTTGAATCCTGCATGATCTGAACAGGAACATGCACATAGCAGAGTTGGAACATATACATAGCAGAGTTATCAAATTCTTTAGGTTGGAAAAGACCTCTAAAATCATCGAGTGCAACCATTAACCCAGCACTGCCAAGTCCGCCACTCAGCCATGTCCCAAAGTGCCACATCTACATGGCTTTTAAATACCTCCAGGGGTGGCGATTCAACCACTACCCTGGACAGCCTGTTCCAGTGGTTAACAACCCTTTTGGAGAATAATTTTTTTCCTAATATCCAATTTAGACCTCCCCTGGTACAACTTGAGGCAGTTGCTTCCTTGTCCTGTGGCTTTTTAATTGAGAGAAGAGGCTGACCCGCACCTGGCTACAGCCTCTTTTCAGGTACTTGTAGAGAGTGATAAGGACCCCTCTGAGCCTCCTTTTCTCCAGGCCAAACAAATCCAGCTCTGCCAGCTGCTCCTCACAGGACTTATGCTCCAGACCTTTCCTCATCTCTGTTGTCTTTCTCTGGACTTACTCCAGCATCTCAATGTCCTGCTTGTCCTGAGCCACCCAAAACTGGACACAGCCTTTGAGGTGTGGCCTCAGCAGCTCTGGGTGCAGAGGGACAATCCCTGCCCTGCTCCTGCTGGCCTCACCATCGCTGATCCAGGCCAGGATGCCACTGGCCCTCTTGGCCACCTGGGTGCTGCTGGCTCGTGTCCAGCTGCTGTCAGCAGCACCCCCAGGTCCTTTTCCACTGGGCAGGTTCCAGGCCCTCTGGCCCAGCCTGTGGCACTGTCTGGGGTTGTTGTGACTCAAGGACAGGCCCCAGCACTGAGCCTTTAAACCTCCTACACTCTCCTGACTGAGAGAGCCCTCGATCCTCTCATCCTGATCATTGATAAAGACCCTAAACAGGGTTGGCCCCAGTACTGAGCCCCACAGAACATCACTTTGGACTGGCTGCCAGCTGGATTTCACTCTATTCACCAACAATCTTTGGGCCCAGACACCCAGCCAGTTTTTCACACAGTGAAGAAAGAGTTCACCTGTCCAAGCCATGAGCAGCTGGTTTCTCCAGGCAAATGCCGAAGTCCAAACACAGCTGTGCTCATTCCAGCCCTCAACACTCAGTGCCCCCCGATGTGTATGTGAGAGCTGTTAGATAGACACACTCACTGGCTCATGCTTTGGAACCAGATGCATGTGGGAAGCTGTCAGTGGTAGGACCCTCTTTTGCAAACATTTGCACAACTAAATAATGTCACTGGTGTAAAGAGGCCTGTTAGGCAGGAAAGCACTAGAGGCTTTTCATTTTTTTAACTTGGGGTAGTTTTGGTTTGAAAGACAAACTGTCCCCCCTTTGTCTTGGACACAGTCTCAATAAGATTCTTTGCTGTTATTTAATACTATTCTGGCAAGAGTGAAGTGAAAAGGGAGAGTTTAATACATGCAGAGACCTGTATATATAAATAATATGTTGGATTCAGATATTGGTGTAGATGGAACTAAAAGGAATAATCATAAAAATGAAATTACTCATCATTGTAAAGATAGGAATGAAGAAAATATTTGGAGATTAATCCAAATTTAATCAAATCATTGCTTTATGCTCTCTTAAAATGCTGTATCCTTGGTAGAACTCCCCCTAAGGTGCAAACTGTCATACATAATTTCATATAGGCAAGACAGATGATGGTATCTCCAGATACTGAGTTTCTGTAGGGGTTCTGCCCTTGCTTATCTCCATCTCTTTACTTGGATGTTGTTATATTATTGTTAATTACACCATGGGAGATCAAAGGGGCTTTTCCTAAAGCTTTTTATCTGTCCCCAAAGCTGCTGCTAGCCCATTTAACGTTTTGTTTGTTTCCCTTTCAGTGGGTGACCGCAAATTGAGAACTTCTTCCTAAGTGTTCCCTTTGAAAAATGCTGATGTGATTCACGCCCCTTCCCATGCTCCAGCTGTGAAAAGATCACTGCTGCTTGTGGAATGACCCTGTAGGCACTGTGCCAGTGAGAGTCCATTCTATACATTGTGATGGAAAGCAATGGGGAAAAATAATTAAGAGTTTAAGATAGTACATCAGGCATCTGTGAGACTGAGTTTATAATTTAAGATTGGAGTGCTATGCCTTCAGGTTGATTATCTGTTAATTTAAAAAACTTTATACCCACAAGGAGACAGCACTCTGGACTCAGTCCCCCATTCATTTGCAGGTAGATTCCCATACTCAAAGCAGGGCCATAGGCTTTTTCACTGCCTTGCCTCGCCACTTGTCCTTGAACTGAAGGCATCACAGGAGAGATGGAAGGGCAGATTATGAGTCAGGTACTAGGAACCAGCTGTGTTCCACTGAAATACTATAGGTTTTCCTATAGACTATAGGTTTTCCTCAATCCTGAGGTTTGCTCAGAGTGAAAAGTATCAGGTCCCAGACTGTGTTCTTGGAGGCTTTGTTCTGGTTTCATCTTCCCCTGTATCTCACTCCATTTTCAGTTCTTAGAGTGCCAAGACCAGGGCCATGGTTGGCAGCTGGAAAGGCTCAGTGTGGATGGAACACATATCCCTGCTCCAACCTGTGTGTGTTTCTGAGCTGTGTGTGCCTTGTGAGGGTCTGCTGCCACAGAGCTGGGTTCAGCTGCCATGGATTTTACCTTCCTTCACGTGTGAAGTGGCTGCAGCAGCAGTGGTGATATGAAAGGCTGGAATGAAAATACAAAGCTTGGCCAAATTTCAGTACTTTTCCATAGAAGTGGGGCTAGGATATATTTGCAAGTTCCAAGGGTGTATGTGGGTGGTGGGGTCTCAGGGGAGGGTTTCAGTACGAGTTTTTCCAAGGGAAGGTCTCTGGCTAGCATGCAATTTACATTGTATCTCCATTCATTCACGGAAATCACTGATTATCTCTGGTTGAAATGTTCTTCAAACCAGCCCTGAGGCAGTTGACTGAGATGCTGAATTTCAACACAAATACTCTAAATTCAATTGAGTACAAGTCCTCTACTGGGAAGTGTTGAGTAAGTTTAATTACAAGACACTGCAGAGATGATAATAAGTGTGTCTACCAGTGCCTATGGTACTCTCATTCTTGGTGTAAATAAATTAGTCAGCTCAAGCATTAGGAAAACCCATGTACTGTAAAGATGATGGATTGTTGGAAGAGGCTGCAGAGGAAAAGCTGTGAAGTTTTCCTCACAGGAAGTTATTAAGAGCATGCTGGAGAAATACCTGCCAGTGCATGACCTGAATGCACTCAGACTTGCTTCAGGCAGAGACATGGGGAAGAAATACAGTACAGCACTGTTTGGGATCTCTTTCAGCCTGGGATGGAAGGATAACACACTCACAAGTTAATAACCATTTCACATAATTTTGTTATGCATCTCTCACTTCTCCCTGCTGAATGTGGCCTTAAGTGGTAATTTGCTTTCTTCTGCAGCCCTTTATCAAGAAGACACCATAGCTATAGTTAATTATGCTGCAAGGAATGTATCAAGAGGCATGTGGTGGCATTTCATAAATGTTACAGTGTTGCCTGCTGCTCCAAATTCTGCTCCAGGTAATGAATTGCAAATCTTGAAAACCTCAAACTTGGAATTCTCCCCTTTTCCTCCCAATATTATAATTTGCACTTGAGGCTTCCACGTGCAGCTGCAGCCAGGCTTGGGTGGGAGAGTAATGCAGCCTTGGCCTGGGTGCATTCCTATAAGATACTTCAGTGGTATAAAAAAGTTACAAGAGTAATTTGAATAGCTATTGAGGAACCAAGCTTGTGTAGCCAGAAGTACTGCTTACTTCCTGAAAAAGGATGTATGTGAGTGGAATGGAAAGAAGCTTCAGAAGCTACTTGGAGCTGTCTGACTTCAATGTCTGCCCTAAGAGCATAGGAATACCAGGCTCTTGCTGAGAGAGGCTGCTGCTTTGAGTCACTCTTGGCAGGAGCCTCTCCCCTTCAACTGGGAGACTAATTTCCTGATTTAGGAGACACAATTTGTTATGAGAAGTTGGGCAATGTAAATACCAGCAACAAGGATCCTCTTGAAAGAGGAGAACACTGCTAGAATACCTGCCTGCTGAATGTACAGTTCCCTGGAATCTGCTGTAGCTGGGGCATGACTTGTGGCAAGCAGAAAGCTGCTATAGTTACTCTGGGGTTGATTTTGCTGTTGCCTGTTGTCAAAAATAGACTTCTGTGTTCTGGTGTATAACTGGGTTTATTATCAGTCTCTGTGTATTAGTACTGCTTATCTTTCCAAGGTCCTTCTAGCAGATGTCTACTTGGAAAGGCTGGGTGTCATTTTTGTTGATATTGTGGTCTCTCTGCAGGCCAGAACAATAGTCTTTTTACTCCTCAGCTCTCCTGCTGCTGCAGCTGAATGTCAGGGATTTGCAGAGGAAAGAGCCACAGAAGAAAAGTGGGGCAGAATTTGGGCTGCTGCTTGCTTTCCATCAGTTGTAATGGTATTCCTCCAGGTATAAGGTGCACCCTAAGTCTCTGTATTCCACCTGTGAATAGTTTCCACTCTTTTCCAGTTTAAGGGTTTTTTGGTTTCCTGGGAGAGATCAGAAACCCAATGTGTTCATGCATTGCCCAACAGGGAGAGTGAAAATTCCTGCCCTGTATGTTTGTACAGTTAAACATAGACTAGGAAACAGAAATGCAGATGGTTTGGGGTTTTATTTTTATCTTCCAATCCCATGTTATATCTACAAGACCACCAGATCTTTGTGACAAGGTGCTTCATGGTCATGGGAATATTCAGCATCACTGGTGACTGGTGACTGGAGAGCTGACCCTTCCCAGGTGTCATTACATTTAAATTGTTCTGGAGAGAACAAAGCTGAAGTGCTCAGAATGTGAGAGAAGCAGAAGTGGGGGAGATTTTTATACTTGTATTAGAAAGTTAAAGCAAAATGTTTGGTTTCATTTTTCTACTCCATGCATTTCAGAAACTCCAGTTTCTGGATAGTTTCAGTACTATCATACTGGTGAGAAATCTGGGGAGTGTTGCAGGAGTTCATTTAATTCAAATCCTTACTTTTGTATTGCATAGTAATTGGTTTGTAATAGATATATTTAGGACAATATTGCAAAAATGTTGCTTTTCTGCAAAGTGATGGTGTTCCACACCTCAGTGTCCTCCGAAAGTTTTTGTGGGCTTGTTCTTGTCTCAGATATTTTAGGGAACTGTGTTGGCGAATGGGTAAGTGGCTGCTTGGGCTGTTGTTTGATGTGAGGATAGCAGAAGTATGAGTTCCAGGATGGGTCATTACCATGCTCAGTGCCCATCTCACATATTTGAAACTGGCTTGGTATGTTCACCACAAACACAACAGTCTGTCATTGTGTCATTCAACCTGCTTGTGTGTGTGTGTCATTTAAATTGTGTAAAGGAGAGGACACAGGAATTCTATTCCTTGCTTACCTAAAGACACTAAATCCATGTTGTACGCAAGGTAGAAATCCACTTTATCATTTTCTTTGGTGTAACATTATTTCTAAAGATAGGACACACCTAACACATGAGTCAGTTCCCTGCATGCCATTAGTCTCATACATGCCATAGTAGAAGGCCACCTCTTTGTAGTAACCAGGAAGGAACAGATGTTTTTATCAGCTTTGGTCACTGTGAGTAGGGCCTTACTCATGATAACCACCCATGTGGATCAGCCAGCCTGTTTGTGCAGTACAGTGTGAGAAATTATCAGAGGCTGGTCTCTACTGAAAAAAACTCCAACATTAGAATGTTTCCAATGGGATTACCTCATTTACTCAGGGAAAAATTCTAAAAATTATTCCCTGCTGAAATGAATTGCGATTTCAGTAGAGCAGTTATGGCAACTTAGGAACAGCTCTACTCTAAACTCATGTGCATGGACTAAGGGTGCCCTGGGAAAGGAAACTGGGCAGATTTGACAGTGCAGTGTGATTCCAGCTACCACCAAGGCAGCATCTAAACCCTGTTGCTTTGTGAAGACACTGATATATTCACCGTGAGGTGTTTTTCTGTTTCTGTTGAAATGCTGTACCTACCTTGCATTTGATAAAGAGATAAATGCTACCTGCCAATCTGTCTCTCTTTGGAAAAAGCTCCATTTATAATTACTGTTTTATTTGCTTTGATGAAAATGCCTGGGCTTGTTAAGTCCTGCAGTGTTTGACTGAACTGAGTGGTCTGATCAAGGAAAGTTGCTGTGAAATTTTCTTCTGCTTTCATAAAAGTCAGTTCAGCACACAGAGTTGTTGAGCTGCCAAAGAGACGTGTTTTTCTGAAGCCTAAACTCTGTTTTGTGTGAATGTCATGTAAGGACTGTGAGATGAGTTCAAGGAAGAAGAGGGGAGCTGTTTTTTCATAATGAAAATCCGTGCAAAGAATATAAGATCAGGACAGGTTAAGGGAAGGGTATTCTTCAACTTGAGTGTTCCAAGTAAGGCATGGAATTGAGTGGATGTTGAGTGAGTGTTAAGGGCTGAATGTGTCTAACCGTGTACATGTGCATTTAGTCTTGCAGGTTGCCTTTGATATGGAATTGTTAATTATCTTTTTTCAACTTAGAATAAAAAGGCAGCTGGGGGATTTTCTTCCCCCTGTGTGGGCGTTGTTTCCCCTGGCTGCTCTGAGAGGCATTGTTCATTGCAAAGGTTTAAGTGCAGTTTAAGGTTAATAGTTAGGGCTAGGAGTTAGGATTAAGGGCTGGGTTAGACTTAGTCAGGGTTAGGTTTAGAGTTAGGGTTCACAACCTTAATTATGTCTCTCTGCACACCGTAAGCTCATCTGCACTAATATCTTGCTGATTAAATTGCAGTGATCTGTTTTGTTTATAAGCAAAAAAAAAAAAAAAAAAAAAAAAAAAAAAAAGTGATATGTAATAGTTGAGAGGCAGTAATTGGAATTTTCCAGTGCTTTTTAAACAGGGAACTGTAGCACTAAGCTTTCTTAGTCTTGAACTTTCTCTCTTGTTAAAGGTAGAGTATCTACTTAGATTTTTTTTTTCCCTGGGAACGTTTTCTTAAAAAGAAATTTTCCAGTCATTGTCCATTAATATAATTTGGCACAAAGATAGACTAATTGCATGGGCGGGCACAGTGATAGAGATGTAAATCTCTTCCAGTGAGAGTGTCTTGAAATAGCAGTCAGTCAGGATATCATCACTGCAGTGTTATATTGCAGATAGGGTTTGCTCCTTTCTGAGGGTGAGTGTTGTATTGAACCCACACACGTGTGTGTGTGTGTGCAGATACACGTGTTGGTGTGTGTATGTACATGTGTGTACCATGTGTGCAGTTGTGGATATTTAATGCTGTTGGATCCTTCTGTCTCCGAACCATTTGGGTGTGGTGGAGAGTACCCTGCAGAGATCTAAGCAAGAAACAGTCTACACCTTCTTTTTTATCCAACTTCACCCACATTGTAACACTCTGTGCTGTCGGTGTCAGCTGTTACCCACAGCGCTCAGAAGGGAGATGTGCCCATCCTAGGTCATGTTTAACTATCCCAGGCCCATCTAACATCCCTGGAAATCCTGGGGTTGACCAGCTTTGAACTCGATAACCTTTGAAGCCAGGTTTCAAGGGATTAAATGTACACTTGGCTTGTTTTATTTATTTTTTTCACCAGCAGATCCTCAGTTACCCACCTTCTTGCCTGTCCCCACAGGGAAGCACTTTGCTTGTCTCTCCTAAACTGAATAATGGCAGTCTGTCACCTCAGTCTTGCTGGAAAAGGTGTAAAATGCCAGACCAGAAGTAGCAGGCTTGAGGTCCTGTTACTCTTTCTGCTTGTTGTGGTCACTGGCTACTCAGTGCAGGGAGCTGCAGAGAAAAGATATTTGTGTGGCCATTCCTCCACTGCCGTGTTCCAGGTATGGGATCACAGCTAGCAGTCTGTTTTTATCTGGTTTTCCATTACTGGTGTATTCACTCTGTTTAATACAAGCAAACATATTCCAGAGGCAGGCCTGGCTCTGACATGTTAGTCTTGGTTCCCTGTCCTCTTGTGCTGATCTCTTCTTGCCCAATGCTGCCACTGAACCACCAGTGGGACAAGTCTGGAGACTCAGCATCAGGGAATCTTTGAGTCACTGATGACACAGCTGCAGAAATGGATTTTCTTGGCAGAAGAGACTAAAACAGGCGTGGTTTCAGAGGAGAAGATCCTTTGGCAGCCATGTTATGTTGCCATTTAAAAAATGGCATGTTCTGTCAGAAGCGCTGCTTCCAACCCTTCTTGCTTGCTTTGGATTTAGCAACATGCTCTTTGATGCAGAAAGCAGACTTGGGGCCAGAAGTCCTTCCTTTGGGTGTCCACCCCTTCAAGGCAAAGGCTATTTTGTAGATCACAGGACTCAAGTCTGACTGTCTGTATCAGAGTTGGCTGCTACATGTCCTCCTGTGCCTCCAGCACCTACAGCACCTCCTGGGTGGAGTGCAGGTGCTGGCTGTTCTGCTGGATTGCAAGTCATTCCCTCCTTGCTGTGCAGCTGCTGTGCTTAACCATGGCAGCACGGTTTAAACAGAAGCCAGTGCAACACATGATACCCATCTATCTGTGGCATAAAATGGTGTGTTAGCACTTCAAAGGCAGCCCAGAGCCTCGTGCTTGTCCTCTCAAACAGACCCTGTTCCCTGCTAAACATAAAGGACATCGTGTAAATAGCCTCACTTGCATCAAAGTCAGTTCACCAGCTGTGGATCTGGCTCCACGGGTCTGGCATGTTCTTTACCAGGAGAGATAATGGTATTTAAAGTGACTTTTACTGAGGTTTTTGGCTCTCTGGTGTTTTTTACCGCATCTGGCTCCATTACTGGCTTTCTCGCCATTCCCATAACATCTTTTTCTTTTTGGGAGCTGTTGTAAAAGCAGAACTTTGTACAGCTGAAAACATTAAAGCCAAAGGGTTCATGGAGAGGGAGCAGAACAGGCTGTTTCTGGCTCTGGTTGCTAATAGCTGGATTCAGTGGAAGCTGACACATCAGTCACCTCATATCCAGTGCCATGGTTCTACCTTAATTTTAAGCTAGAGTACACAACGTTTGTCTGTGTAAAAGGTCAAAATAAAAACAAGAGTGTTGGAAGAAATAAGACAATTTACTTTTTATGAGTGTTCCTTCCTTCCTGGTTTATGTAGCTCCAGAAAATAAACTCATCTTTATGTAGTTGCAGTTAATTAAAATTCAGCCTAATGAGCAGTTTAATGTAAGTGCCCCATACATTCAACTTACCAGCACAGACTGCAGAAGAAAATGACCACTAAACAAGTTACTGGCATAGTCTGAAGTATGTGTGTCTTACTGCGTAAGGTGGTATCAAAGTCATGTTAGGAAGCATCAGAATTTCTTCAGATTGCCTAATTCTCTGACACAAAAGCACAAGCTTTTGAACATTTTGAAATGGGTTTCTGAGGGTTTGGATAAATTTGCCTTTTGCTGGAATTTTTAAAATCTGAATAACTCTTACCAAGAAAAGCCTTTTTTGTGCCACTTCATCCTCAGTGGCTATATTTCCTATCAGAGGTTGTCTGCCATGTGCTAATGTAAAGAAGCACTTAGGACAAAACATGTTGGCACCAAGCACTAAGTGTGGATATGAAAATGTTTGACTCTGAAAATGGACCAGAGCTGTGGTTACAGTTAAAATTTTTGCAGATGAGTGATTTGATTTGGAAAAAAATATTTCCAAAGGTGGGGTGACATGCTAGTTCATGGAAACAGGCTTTCACTGCTGAGAAGTCAAGTTCCTGATTTAACAAACAACACTTTTTCCCTTTTTAATTGCAGAAGTCAGTCAGAGTTCATCTCCTGCATGTTGGGCCATGAGGAAGAACAACTTCCTTGTCACCCCTTATGCTGGCTTTTTCTCACTGTATGTATGACACTAAGGGCTGATTTCTTTTCTACAAGTTTTAGTAACTAAATTCAGGATTGCACCTAATCACAATGGCTTAGTCTGTTTAGAAAGTTTACTTTGCCCTGTACCAGCCAGCACATGTTTCTCCATATGGAATTTTTCAGTCTGTTGTGTTCTGTAGCTGCTGGAAGCAGAAGACACTTGGGTAGGTGAGGAGCACCTTTGTCCTGCCTTCACTCTGTACTGGGACAAGTGGGCTCTAAGGCTGGTCGCAGGAGCCTCTGTCCTGATTTCCTGATTTTCAACAGAGAGAGTACCGAGTTTGCCTGGTGCACTGACCTATTTGCCCATGACTTGCTGAACTCACTCAGCCATGGCCTTTTTCCTCCAGTTCTTGACTGGGCAGCTCTTGAGGCTTCCAGTCCTCCTTGTCTCTGCCCTTCTGGCAGCAGCAAGACAAACTCTCTCCTGTTCTCCTCTGCACATTTGCAGTTTGCCTTCAAGAAAAAGACTTCTCTTTGCAGCTTTTGTTTATTAAACTGAGAAAAAGAACAATGCCCCAAACCCAAAGCCCTGACATTTACTGGCAGCATGGCCTTGATTCAGGCAAGCACAAATCCTGTCACCACCTTACCGTGTCATTTGGGAATATCACTACAATAGTGCACGTTTCACACAGCACTATTTCCTCAGTGTCCTGGCCCTGGAAAACCTTCTGTTACTGGATACTCACCAAGTTGTTAATGGAAAGTTTGGAAGCAGATGTGGCAAGATTTATAAACATGTATTAGCTATCTTCTTGCTTCTTCCTGAATCACAGGACCTAATCATAGATTTGGAGAAAGGTTTACATTTTCTCTTAACTAGGGCTCAAAGCCCAGACCTACTCATATTTTCAGCAGGCTTATTTCCCATAGCTATGTTCCCAGAAACAGGCCCAGAGAATGTAACAAAAGTATTCCCAAGGTTAGCCTGCTAGCCAGAAGTACACTGAGAAGAATAATCTGCCTAGAGGGGTGGGTGCTGAGCATATTCTTGCTGCTGTTGGTTGCCACCCCTTCCTGCAATTTGATGCTTCTTTATTAGTTTCTAACACCTTTTATTTTCTGATGCTTTTCTGCCTAGTTTTTCTTACACATCTCTTTGCTACCTGGGATCCTGAGTTCTTTGAACTGCAAGGCAAACTGGCTGTAAGTCACTCTCCACTTTTTTTTTTTTTTAAGGTGTCTCCAAGTGTCTCTGTGTAAATGTTCAAAATGGTACCTCTTTAATCTGATCCTGTAATGCCTGCATTTTTTTCATTCTTCTAACTTGTGCCTACAGTATTTTAGTGGTCAGGTACAGTGGAGCCCCTGTGAAGGCAGGAGGATACAGCTCTTCTGAAAATCACCTCTGAAGCACCACAGCCTCACGTTCATTGATGGTGGTAGTAGCAGGGAAGATCTGTGTTGATTAATAGATGTTGATGCTATAAATTGACTAAGTTCTGAATTTATGTTCTTTCAGGGGACTGCCAGCACAGAAAGGCCTTCAGTCCCATTTTCAGATCAGGCTGTGGTTTGGGTGCTGAATTTATTATTCTTCAGGAGGGAAAGGGCTATGATTTAGAAAAGTTACTTTCTTTGCATGAGCTGGGTTGCTGTCATTGGCAGCAGTGCTGGGGAAAAGCAGCATCCCATCAAATCTGTACTTTGCTTAAAGCAGTGAGAATGCCTCACTATGATTAGTAACCCTCTTCCTGTGGCCCTGTTAATTTGCAGACAGAAAAGACTGATTTAGGCAAAAGATGCTTTTTAGCAGGTAGGACTGACAAAACTTTATTTGTTTTCAATGGCTTCTGTTTTACACCTAAATGTTGTCTTGATATATCTGAATGTCAAATAAAAACTGTAGCAGCATTTTAAATATAGTAGAGGCTTGAGATAAGTGGAATTAAGGAAAAGGCTGGAAATTGGTTTGGCTGCTGTATTGGTAAAGCCACTGGCACAACCTATAAAATTGGTTAAACCATGGAAATAAAGCATGTCTTCTGAAAAATTGAAATGTTAGTTTCTACACCTTTTTTTTTTTTTTTTTTTTTAATATGGCAGTGTAGGGAGCTGGTAAAGACTTGGCCCTGTTCACAGAGCATCTTGGAAGCAGTTTAAGAAAACAGATTAATTAATTTTATTTGTGTAAAAAATAGGTTTAGTTTGTAAATAGCATGAGAAGATGTAGCAAGAAGGATGTTGTAGGACTGTTTGAGAACAGTCTTATAGCAATTTAGAACCAAAAAGTTTTTCTTTATCAAAGTTCTGGATATAAAATGGTTTAATCTGCTGCTGACTAGAAATGAAGGGCTTGCCTGTGTCATACCAAAATGTGCAGTTGTGGAAATAAGCAGTTAATGGGGAGTCTGGAAGGGATGAGAAAGCATGGCCAGGTACATATCAGAAAGCAATTCTTCCTCCATCTCCTCCTTATTTTGCTTGATGGAAAAGCAGCACTGTACAGCCTGGCTTGTTTCTTTTCTGTCACTCTGCAATCACAAGGAAAATGCAAAGCCCAAATCTCTTTCATGTCAATGATATTTCAAGAGGATTCCAGATCTAAAAGGAGAAAGAAAAATAAGTTGTTTCTCATGTATTTGCTTTGTTTTGCTGATTTTTTTTTAAAGCTAGAAATACACTACGGCGATTGTACAATCAGGGAGGGGCCTGGGAACCTCGGCTACACTAAGTCCTCCTTGCCAGAGCCACTGAAGTCCTCACATCCTTTAGCCTTTGGATGGCCAAAGGCTCCTGGGGCTGGAGGCCTGAGCAGGGTAGTAAGGAGTCTTCCTCAGCAATACCTGTGTCCTGCTGCCTGGCCAGAAGAGGGTTAAGGGCTGCCTGCCTGCTCCATGATTCAGATACATTCTAAGGAAGAAGGTGTGACTTTTCTTGCAGGAAATCAGAAGACACAAAGGGAGATGCCTTTGCTACTTCAGCTGTAGGAAGAAGCTGTTTTGTGTTACTTGGGCATTGTCTCTGACTGAGTAAGAGATTCCCAGAGGAAAAGGGCTAGTGTAGACTTTGAGGCAAGAACATGCTGAGATTTCCCTAGACAGGTTAACAAGTTTTTCCAAAGTCACAGTGTCTTTGGAAGCATCTTTGATAATGGGCCATGAGTTCCTGTGTGGGAGTTGAACCTCCTTGCATAATCCACATGCCAGCACAGTTGTTTTCTAGTTGTGGATTGATCAGGTCATCGATTTGTTGCAAGCTTCAGAATTTGGAAGTATTTTAAGTAGGACAGTCTGCTCTAAGGTTTTGCATTGTTAATTTAGTAATAAATTATCATGTGCTACTTGGCCTTTCTCTAACAGCATTTAATAGTGGTCTTCCTGAAGTTGTCCTCTTTTTTGAAGATCAAAGTCTTTTGCCTGCTTTTTAAGAAAGCAACCAATTCAGCCAAACTTCCAGAAAAACCACCTGGAGGTATAAGCCTGGAGACAAAGACATGATTTTCCATTTACAGGAAAGACGCTGTTACTTGGCAGAAATGGAGCATAAACAAAGAAAGAAACAGTGAGAACGTGATTACCAGGCACGTGGAAAATTATTTTCAAGCAAGTCTCTTTGAGATCAAAAAGTGTTAAGACTGATCCTGTGCACACTGACCCAAGGCAGGTCACCACTGACCCAAGCCCAGCTGAGGCTATGAGCTGGCAGGAGACACATAGCAGATTGCATAAGTCAGTTTTATTATGGCATTCATCATGGACTAGTGTAAGGAAGAGGTAGGACATCTTGGAAGCAGTTATAATAGCTTCCTTCTGGGAAGAAATTTGGTGATTTGCCATTGTTTTTCTGTGGCTGAGATGGATGGTAGAGGTAGATGTGCCATTGCTCACAAATGATGCTGGGACAGTTCCCTGCCCTGGATTGTCATGCCTTGCCTGGAGCCAGTGAGCCTCATGGCTGCCAAGGGCAGAACACAATCTGAAACTGTTTGTGAGGAGACACCAGGTTGCTGTGATATTTAGTGGGTTGATACAGAGAAGGGGTTGCTGCCAATGCAGGTACCCGTTCAAAAATTCTCCACCCTCTTTAAGAGGCAATGAAAATGGTGAATTTGTGAGCTAAGGGAAGTGTAGGGCTGAAGAGACCATCAAATCTTTTTCCTGGACAAAACTGTTCCTAGCACCTCCTTGTGTCGTGTGCCTGAGGAATCCCTCTGTTTTCACAACTAGAGTGGCCTCAGGGTGTCCTTCTCAGACAGAAGCCCTGCATCTATCCCATCATCTCTGTGGAGACCTCAGACCCTTCACAAGGCTGGTTGCTTGTGAACCCTTCTCTTCAAATCCATCCTAGTTTTTATTTTTGGCTCGTGATACCCAGCCACAGAGGGCTCCTTTAAAACTGTCTGAAAGCGAGAGAAATACTTTTGCCTGAAGAGTCCCTAGACTCTGGGACATGCAGTAAAAAAAATTTTAATTTCCACTCTTTCTTTTAATTACTTCCAGAATTTACTGCAGGGTTCCTCTGCCCTCTTAAATGACGGTGGGTATTTTTGGGGTACTGTGCTTCCTTCATGGTTCCTCCCCTGCTTGGTAACCCCAGTTCCTCTGGGTGCCCTCGTTCTCCCAGCTCCTCGTGGGAAAGGGTCTGTGGACCCCTGGCCTTGGCATTGCTCCTTGCCTGATGCTCCACTGTGATTTATCACTTCCCCCAAGGTGGCGGCTTTAGAATCCCAGCAGTGTTTGTGCTGCCTGGCACATGAGCATTGCCTCCCACGAGGATTTCAATAGTTTCCTGCTGCTGCAGTGTCTCTGATAGCTGGAGTGTCTGATCCAATAAAAGGTCATGTCTCAGCAGGCGCTGTGGCTTCAGCAAATAATGGTCTGTCAAGTGTAGAAGGTGGTATTTATGCATACATTTTAATCCTTGTTTGCACAGTACTTTTAAAGTGTACAACACCTCAAAAATGCTGGCTTCTCATTGTTACTATTACCACTGCATCTTCATTTATTAATGACAAATTAGTGCAACAAGTTCTTCTGAAGTTCTTCTGAAGTTCTTTAGTCACACCATACCAGATGTCTTGAAGGAATCTGGTCTGATACAAGCCTGCCCCAAGACCCCAAGTGTGTGCAGCAAGAGGAGTTGGAAACCCCATGTTTCACTTAGAGAACTGTGACAGAATTGTTATCATGGAAGCATGTTGGAATGAGTCACACAACTGGAACACTGCAATGGAAGGCTACAAACTTTTCAGAAGAGATAGGCTGGGAAGAAGCAGAAGTGTTGCACTCTCTGTTAAGGAATGGGTGGATTGTGAAGGGCTGTCTCTGAGAAACAGCTACAAACAGGTTGAGCTTGTGGGTAAAAGTCAAGGACCACACCAACAAAGGATACCTCGTGGGTGGGGTCTACTACAGGTGTCTGACCATGGACAGGGGCCTCTTGCCTCAGCTACAGGAAGCATCATGCTCACAAGCTCTCATCCTGATGGGGGATTTCAACCATCCAGGTATCTGCTGGAAAAGCAATGCAGCTGGCTGTCAGCAATCCAGGAGACTCCTGGAATGCACCAAGGGTAAATTTCAGATCCAAGTGTTGCAAACCAAGGAGGGAAGATGCATTACTGGACCTGGTGCTCACCAGTGCAAATAAACTCATCACAGGGGTTAACACTGGAGGCAGCCTGGGCTGTAGTGAGCATGCCCTGGCTGGATTTGTGATCTCAAGAAACATGGGTGTGGCAAAGAGCAAAGTCAAGACCCTGAACTTTAAAACAGTGAACTTCCAGCTGTTTAAAGAATTAGTGGATGAGATTTCCTGGGAAACTATCCTTAGCTGACCAGAGCTGGCAACTCTTTAGGGCCACTTTTCTTAGAGCACATGACCTCTCCCTCCCAATGTGTAAGAAATCAAGTAAGGCAGGCCAGAAACCAGCATGACTGAGATGGGACCTTCCTCTCAGGCTGATGAGCAAGAAGAAAATGCACAGCTAGTGAAACCAGAGTCAGATGACTCAGGAATGTACAGGGATACCAATTGGATGTGCTGGGATGGGATCAGGAGAAGGGTAAGGCACAGATAAAATTGGACTTGGCAAGGGATATGAAGAATAACTAGGAGGCATTCTTTAAGTACAGTGGTCAGAGAAGAAAGGCCAAAGAGAGTGTGCCATCCCCCCACCCCTCCAGTAAAGGAGAAGGGAAAGCTGGTATCAAGGGAGGGGATCCTGCCCCTCTTCTCTCATGAGACCCCACCTGGAGTGCTGCATCCAGCTCTGGGGCCCTCAACACAAGCAAGGGGTGATCTGTTGGAATGAGTCTGAAGGAGAGCTATGAATATGGTCAGAGGGATGGAGCACCTCTCTGACGAGGACAGGCTGAAAGGCTGAAGTTGTTTAGCCTGGAGAGGGTTCCAGGGAGAGCAACTTTCTACATGTGCAGATAGAGATGGGACAAGGGGGAATGGTTTTAAACTGAAAGAAGGCAGATTAGGTTTACACATTAGAAAGAAATTCTTCACTTTTGAGGATGATAAAGCACTGGCACAGGCTTCCCCATCCCTGGAAGTGTTCAAGGAGCTCTATGCAGCCTGATCTAGTGGAAGGTGTATCTGTGGGTTGGAAGAAGATGATCTTTAAAGTCCTTTACAACCCAAGCCATTGCATGATTCTGATTCTATGAAGTCAGTGTAAAACTCTATACAAAAAGATACTGAATGCAGTGGGTGACACCAGCAGATAAAGATATTTTTGCAAAACTTTTCCTTCACTGTGATGAGGGCCAGGGAAGAGCACATCCTGGAGAGAACAACAGCAACACAAATAGCCTTGGGAGTGAGCTTTGGCTGAGGTGTATGTTCTGTGTTTGTCTCTTAATTTAGCAGTATCGGGAAAACCCACGAAGGAAAAAATGTGGGTATTTTCCAGATGCAGTGTTTCAGGGCTGTAATTACAAATGCTCGCCCACTGGAATATTTGTACAATTGCCATGGGATACTGTAACTAGCAACATCCATTGGATTGTTTTTTAATCTAAAGCAGTAATATTGTGCAAGTGTACCTGAAGTCTGCACCAGTGCTTGGCAAATCTGCATGGCAGGTTTAGGTTCTGTACAGCTTAAGAAATGATGCTTTTACTGCTCAGCTGCATCAGCTGAGAAATCTTTGTCAAACTCGTTTGTACCTTGAGTCCTGTGCGAGTGCACTGAGTGATTCCATAGTTGCAAGGATTTGCTTTATTCCTTTCAGTTTCATTACAGAAAAGAGTGAGGGAGGAAAAGAAAGGGGAGGGTTATTTGTTTCAGTTTGGGTTTGTTTGGCTTTTTTTTTTTACTTTTGCTTGCACAGGGATTCTGTGTGCTAAGAAGCCCCTGAAAAGGAACAGAATAAGAGTGAGAGATTATGCGCGACAGGAATGGAGTCTGTCACAGAGTTGCAGATTGTTTATTGCTGCCGTGCTTTGATAAGTGACAGCAACTGGCTGTAATTCTCCCGGTGCTGCCCAGCTGCTTTGATCAGCAGCGAAACTGTTAACAGCGCTGACAATTAATTATTGTCGATGGGCACTGCAGCCTGAACTTCCCCTGCCAGACAGTGGCAGATCACACCCGTGAGGGCTATTGTTTAAGGCTTTCTTTGGACATATCGCTGGACTGAATCACGTAGTGCTTCTTCTCGGGGTTTTCTTCCACAGTCACCGTGGTTAGAGAGTCGCCCTGGTTTTCTGAGCGAGAGCTGGGATCGCAGACAGGGTGCTGGCAGCGTGTGGGAGGTGTGCTTGAGAGCCATGTGCTCCTGGAGCAGAGGCTCTGCGTGCAGGTGTCTTCTCTGGGTCCTGGGCTGATCTGCAGCTTGGAGCAGGGTAGCATCCAGGAGGGGATCAGAAAGCCCTCTGTGCATGCAGCAGGCGGTGAGGAACTGGAGAAGGGATGGTGGCTCTGAATGCAGGTGTCGCGTGGGAGAGAAGAGTGAATGCTGTCTGAGGCTGCAAGCACTGCGGTGAGTGTCCTTTTCCCCTTCCCCAGGACTGATCCCAACCTTCCTACTTTCTTATCGCTCTCTAAAATCCTCCCTTTGTGTAGGCTCTTTCGTTATGCCTTTCAGTCTGCTTTTTTTACCTGACCTCCTCTTACTCCCCTCCTTTCAGTCTCCCCTTTGTTTCCATCCCCATGCTTCAGAGGCTGGACAGTCTTAGGCAGTTGCAGTGGGTTCTTTGAACATTTATAGCTTTATGCTTTGGGAACCTCTGACTGGCAGGAATTGTATCTGATGGGTTTAAACGTATCTGAACACCCTATTTGCATTTCTGCCTGTCTACTCAAAACCACACCGGCACTCAGCTCCCTTGAGGCTTGAATTCAGATAGCAGCAGCTGTGGCAGTGGCATCCTGTGATTTGCTTCATCAGTTGACATTTCAGGAAATTTGGACTGATATAACAAGGCTGACCATCTTACTGCCCTCTACTGCTAAACAACTTGGGTATCTTCTCACCTACTTAAAGGGTAGGTAACTTGATTTATTAGTGAGAGCCCACATGAAAGTGTGCCCCCTCCATATGCTTTTGTTGCTGTTGTTATTACTATTCAGCGGTCTGTATTGATTTGTGGTCTATTTTATTCAGTTAAACCCATGGTCAGCCCAGTTCTTCTCTGTGTCTAGATAGCTTGTGGAATTAGGAGTTTTAGCAGTGTTTTCGAGATCAGGAGCAAATCCTCTAAAAATTAGATCTTGCCTATGTAAACAGCTTGCACTACTTTTTAACTGCTGTTCTGTAGTATTGATACAACCCTCCCCTAGTGCGAATTCAGCTGTGCCAGTATGAACATGCTTATACCAGTGTGGCTTGTTCCCCTGTGGGAAAGAAGAACCAGCTCTTCCAGTTTAAAGCACTTTCTTTTGGCTCTGACTACATCCACACTTTTGTTGTATCATCAGAAATATAGCAGCAGATAATACTTGTAATTTAACAAGGGTGAACTGGCACAAAATCACATATAGAACAAGTCTTGGTCTGCAGACTGCCTCAGTAACTCTTTGACAAGCAAGTGTTGAATATGCTGCGTATTTATAATCTTCTCTTTGTGACTGGAGGTACAGTGGAAAGACTTGGTGTTACTGCCATTATGTATTCACAGTTAAGAAACTAAGAACTGGCCAGTGTGTTGGCTATAAAGTCACAACTGTGAGTCATGTGAGTCGTGGTTGTTGTTTATTTATAAAAAAAATACCTAAGATTTTATTTACTCCCATACTGATTACTGACCATTGCTTTTATGTGCAGCCAATTGGCAATGTAGTGGCAGAAATGTAAATTCCTGTAATGCTTGCTTGGAAGTGTCTTTGAGCTGCCAGGGAAATAGAGAGCTATTTTAGCAATGTCATAAAAATGGGTCCTGAAAATCCACTTGCACCAGGGAAATGTGAGTGCCTGGTGGGTGTGAAGCACTTATCTGTGGTCATCTACCTCAGTCATCAGTAGGGCAGGGCAATCTAGAGACCAACAGTACATAGTGAAACTTTGAAAAATTCCAATCAGACACTATAATCCTAAACATCATGGTTTATTGGTGGGGTTAGTCTAGATGATCAGTACATGTCTTGTAGCAAGCAATGTGTAGGGAAGACTCTTGGTGTTTGCAAGCAAAGGAGAAATGCATCTGGTATAGAAATCATTTTATATTCAGAGCTTTTTGGAAAGGCAGTGCCCCCGGCAGAAGTCTTTTGGGAAAGAACTGTCTTAATTGCGCATGACTGATGACAGGTGTCTGGAAACATGGGACCTAACTAAGGCTTTTAGGTTCTCTTCTACCAGAGAAAATAAGCAGAATAGGCTCCTTTTCTTCTGCAAGGTAAGAGGTTATTTTAAGGTATTTTAAGTTATTTCAAGGTGACAGTGACGTGAAGGAGTTTATGGAGGGTGGAGAAGCTGGTGCCATTAGGAGACTGCAATGCTGTGTTAGAAGTAATGTGCTTTGTTGTGCTGCTTGTTTGCACAGTTACCTTGACAGGTTATTGAGGGAAGTAAATTTTCACAGAACCTAATAGTTTCCTCCTATGAGTTAGTGTCACCTCTCTCTCGTTTAATTCCCACTTTTGCTTGTTGTGAGTGCCATTTCTGTGCTGCGTTTCTCAACTTCGTTACCTCCAGACTGAGCACTGCTTCGGGAACAGCTTTTCAAACTGCAAGTGGCTTGTTTTGCAGAGCAAGGTGTAAATCTTCTTTGCTGTTTTTCCCCTGGGCTCACTGACTCCCCACAACTGCAGTGATGGTGCTGGAGATGACTCCTGTGAGCAGGCTGGGTCTCTGCCTGCAGGCTGGGGCTGCAGCTGGGTGTTGCTGGGGTGGCACAGGCAGGCAGCAGTTGGTAAAACAGCTGTATGGTTATCAAGGGCAAGCAGGTGACCTTGGACAGATCTGCAGCTGGGTTGTAACCCAGCGGAGTGTCCAGCCTGCCCTGGTGTTTGGTGCCTCTTTCTAGGAGGAAAGTGATCTGTGGGAGTCCTTTTGCTGGGTTACATTACTTCTTTCCCTGAGCTGACTCGCAGGTTTTGTCTGTTCTGTTTGCAGCGGGTGGGAAGTGCAAGCTGTCAACAGCTGATCTTTCACCGTAAAGAGTCCGGCTACATTGTCAGTCCTGGAAGGAGAGGCAGAGATATCAGACAGGTCCTTGCCTGCATCTCTTGGCAGCATGGTTTGCAGTCAGGACAGTTTATGTGAGATTGACAGACAGAGGCAGTCTCAGCTTGGCCCCACTCTCACAGGAGTCTGCTGCTGAGCAGTTTTGAAAAGCTGCTTTTTATTTGTCTGCTTGCCTCCACTTTTAACCAGTTAGGAAATTGTTCATTTTAAAAGGTCCGGTTGTCCTTACTGTCTTATCACTGGTGTCTGAGGAGTGAAGCTGTTAATATCTATGTTTATACATATCTCTAAAGATGAAGAGATGACTGCAGTTGAAGATTAGTTTTGCTGTGAAAGGTGCTGAATGAGCTGACCTGATCAAGGGGAAGACATTAAAACGTTACGCTCTTCAGTTTTCTCTGCTTCACTCAGACATTAGCTGCTGTGATCTGTTGCTGTTTAGCAAATGCGTTTGGGTCCAAGTGCTGCTTGAGATGATAAAAACCCAATATGCTTTTTGAGGCAGAGGCAATTATTTGTGATGTGTTTGTACAGCTCCTAACACTGTGGATTGCTGTGCCTCCTGATTGCTAATGGCTCAGCAATAGTGTTTGTTACTGGCAGTTGGTAATAGCAGCCTGTGTTTGTGCCCTGTAGGGGAATTTGGTACATGTGCACAGCCATGGGATGTTAAAGATTTTGTACCTTTTAGAGGCACCACAAAGTCTGCACAGACCATCTAGCCTTCTGCCATTTTAAGTGCTTCTTTTCTTCATTTAAGGGATATTTGTTTATTCTTTATCCTGTTGCCCTCTCAAACTTTTCAAATCTTTCCCATCTGGGCTCTTTTGTTTATAAATTCTTCTGTGTTTGGAGCTTGTAGGCAGCAACCACTTTGAAGCCTGCTTTTCTAATACAGACCAAATAGTTGCCAGGAAGCATCATGGGCTCTTGCTCTCCTCTGTCCCCTCTTCACAGCACTACAGGTCTCTGAGATTGCCTCTGTTCTACCACTTGGATGCTCAGCCCTGCACTCCCTGCTGTCAGTCAGCATCAACCTGCTAAGGAGGCCACAAAACTTCCCTGATTTACACAGCCTAAGGATCTAACAGAGCACAGATATTTTCATTCGTTTTGGTTTGTTTGTATTGAGAAGTCACAGTGTGGCAGCTCCTTCCTGTTGTATAAGACCCTCATAGCTGAAGCCTATCACTTTTTTCCTGGTATGGAAAAGAAGAGCTGGTCAGCCCTGAGAGGTCCTGAAGTCCGGCCTCATAAAAACTGTCTGTCACCTTTTAGCCATTTTCTTTGTCACTTCCTTTCCGTAGCAGAGATAATGGAAGTGTTTCCTGCTAACTCCTGTCTCTATGTGATAAATTGCTGTGTTCTTTATTGGACAGCATTGTATAGCTGCTCTTAGCACTGCGATAAAGAAAATGCTGTGAACTGGCTGCATTGTGTTTGGCTTCCTTTCAGACAAGGCCAGTCTGGACGCTGAGGACCTGATCTTCCTTTGGGTCAGACCTTAGCTCACATTTGTGTGGGAGGCAGGGATTTATGTTTGCTTAAAGCTACATTTTTGCTTTTGGCATAGAGCCATTGAAGGTCAATGTGATCCATAAATCTATAGAAGCGGGGTCTGCAGGTGCCCCTTGTTCTCCATATCCTGCTTTGAGCTCTCCTCCCTCCCCTATGGCAGCGCTGGGACTGGCACGGACATCCTCGTCATGGTGTTGTGCTGCAATGGTGGATGCTTCCCTTACCCTCCCCGGCTGGGAGCTCCCAGCTCTCCAGGCAGGGCTGATTTTGACCTCCTTTGTATTTCCAGTTGCCAGTGCTTATAGCCAGGAGGATTTGTAGCTGAGCTATACAGTTGTTTCTGTTCGGATTTTTTTGCCTGGAACTTTCCGTTCAGTGACAAAAAAAGCTGGTGTCAGTATAGGTTAGCTTTAAAGTGATGACAAGAGTCCTATTCCTGAATTCCACAGCTTTCAGATTTGTTGTCTTTCATCAAGAGCTGCATTGTTAGGTTTGCTGCCTGCAAGGCAAGGAGTCCTGATTCTCCAGGGCTTTAGCTTGTGACTGATAACTCAGCTTCAGTCTTGCTTATGTCCAGCATGTTGCATCTGGTAGTGGGACAATTGTATGAGCAGCAGAGTAGTCACTGGCAAAAATACTGGGATAGTTTAGTTGAACAGGTAGAAGGAGATGGGCAAAGACAAATACAGTGTTAAATATGTATGACATGGGTGTGCTCATCCACCTGTGTAACTAAAACTCCCTCTGGCTGAATTAAGGAAAGCCACAATGCAAAGAGTGTGTGCTTGTTTTCACTGTGTGAGGTAAACTGGGAGAGAAGGAGGGACTGAGGTAGGCACAGAAAGGTTTTCATCTTGAGAACTGAGTCTGAGAGTGGATTTCATCGTGCATGCTCAATCAGCCTTTGCACGGTTTGAGTCCTTTGGGCTCATTTAACACAGCATAAATCCCACCCTGCATGCTCTTTGTGAGTTGTCTACTTCCCCTCCTCCTGCAGAGATTTTTAATTAAAAATCTGGGACCAAAATAGCTGCAGTACTGTCTTCTAACTATTGTTGAAGAAAGAGCTGGATGCTGTCGTCTCTGAGAAATAGTGAGGTTTATGCAAAGATACTCAGTATATTAATTTCCTGTAGAATTTCAGGGAGAGTGGCTATGTCAAAGGAAGTATAGGTGGATTCTAAATTTAAACTGCTGTACAACAGATCTTGATATACTACAGTGCCCAAAAGTCTGAAAAGCTGAACAGGGGCATATAAGGATCTCTTCAAAAATAGATGCACTTCCTTAAAATTCATTTGGTCATGTTTATTCAGCCCTCCTTATGAAGGCCCCTGAGATTTACAGATCCTGTCTGAATCTGATAGGAGAAACAAGAAAATAGAGCAGCCAAAAATTCAGCATGATTGGTGCCCCCACAGGTTGTGGTCATTTCCCCATCGTTTACCTGTTCTTCAGAAGTGGATGAGCCAGGTCAGCTATAATTTAGTAGGCTTGGGGTCAGAGCCATTGGTGGAGCCATCTTGTGCTCATACAAAATGTCAAGGTAGAAATACACTTCTAATCTAAAATTCTTTGGGACAGTGGATGCTCATGGGATAATCTGGAACTGAATCTTTCTGGTATTGAACAGCACTTGTTTACTGTCTTGTAAGATGGTCTGTAAACATCCTTTCCTGCCATACCTTACCTTTACTGCTGTGTCAAAGTTCCCGTTGGAGCCCGTCTGGGAATGACTCAACAGACTTGAGGTAGAAATTGATTCAGGTTTACTTTGTTACAAGGGGGCAATATTTCACAAACAAGGGAATAATGTCAGAAGGACCCTCTCAAGCATGAAAGCAGGTCTTCAAATTAGCTTGGTATTTCCTAGCTATTGTGTGGTGGGAATGTAGCCCCCAGGCACAATCTTTTCTAGACTTAATTGTATAAAGGCAGGGGTGGATATCATAGAAAGCCATCAGTGAGGCTTGCAATCATCTGGGTTTTTTAAAAATGTCATTAAAAGTAGGATCCTTCCATTAAAGGAGAATATGCTCTCATTATGTGATTTAGATAGCAGGATGAGGCTGTAATGATACTCTTTAATATGTTATTTTCAAACAAAAATATCAAGTCAAGAACTGACCTTGAAGATGTGGCCTGCTTGCAAATCATGTAACTGTGCCCCTGTCCAAAGCAAAGTGTTCTTGTCATGGCTTTAAATCTCCAATAGCTTTAGCTAAAGCAACTAAGTTACTGTCTTATTTATGTTTCTGTGTACTTGATACCATATCTCACTGCCCTGAGTTTATCCCAAATCCTGTCAGCCCCTGCAGGAGTGAGGATGGCAGGTCCCATGTGGGACTGAGCTCTCTCTTCCCAAAGCCTGTTGTGGTGAATCCATCAGGGTGGCCCTTACCACAGCCTGAGGTCTCTCACCCTTGAGGTGGCTCTAGAAAAAATGAGTTATTAGAAAGCTGTTCTCTTAGATATTCAGCTACGGTTTGAAAGGATTGTGTGGGAGGTCATTGGAGGGTATTGCTAACAGCACACATAAAAACTTCAGGGCATGGGGGGAATGTGGGATAGCCATTCCTCAAACAACATGTACTGTGTGAGTTGTGGATAATTACTGGAAAGCTGGAAAGTCAGAGGTGGATGTGGCTTACCATTATGTAATTAATACTGTTCATGGGACTTGCTCCCTGAAGTGCCTGGGCTTGGAGCAGCCTAAAGTGAGAACTGTCACTGGTAGATGAGCTGTCGATATCAATAACCTCGACAAAAAGGAAGCAGAACACTTCAAATCTGCTCTTGAGGTGGGGAGTTTTTAGTTATATGTCCATCTTTGGGCCTAATATTATTTATATTGAAATTAATAAGTGAATGCTTATTTCCTTAACCTAGTACAAAGCATTCACACTGGTTTTTAGTGCCTAACCTTAGACCATGTCTCTGTGCCTGAGCCTCGTGCCCATGGAACTCAAAGGAAATCTTGCCTTTTGGCTTGAACATGCACTGCCAAACTGCTGTGCTGCCCAGGAGCTGTGCCCACACTTCCAGCACAAGCAGCAGTGATTCAAGGGTCATCTGTACTGCAAGTGAAGTGTGGTGGTGGCTTATATCTACTTACCTGAACAAGCTTGAATAAGTAGCAGGCACGTGCATAGATTTCAGAATGAACTGGCCATGTGGTCCTTGTTTGATTTCTCAGGTTTCGTTTCTAGCCTGCCTCACATGCCTTCCTTGTAGCCCATGCTGTTAGCCCTACTCCAGCTGCCTAGCTCAAGGGTAATTTGTGTGTATGTGCCCAAGTTGTGCTTATACCTTGATTTTGTGTTCACTGTATCTCTAAGAGCCTCCTGAATTCGCTGCTGAGAAGCAGCTGGGAATGTTTGTGCCATCTCTGTGAAACTTTCAGTTAAAGCTGTACAGAAGTATTTCCAGATGAACAGAAATTTAGAGGCAGAGATCTGGTTTCCTGAGTTTGTCTCCAAGTGGATCCTTACTGGAATTTCTTGGCTAGTTTGCTATGAAAACTGCATCAGGAGATGAGTTGAGACTGTGATGGCAAATTTCTGCCTATACACTGCACAGATGCTTGGTTGTACATTGTATTTTGGTGGGGAGTCTTTGCTAATCTGAGTTTTGACTTTCTTTTCCTTCTTAAAAGAATGCTGATGAGAGATATCAGTAACAAATAATGGCAAGCTTTTAAAAAAACCCAGTAAAATGGATAAGGTGCTCGGTATATACATAACAGGTGTGATTTATCTCTTCAGTTGAAAATATTAGAACATGGGATTAAAGGGCTGAAGAGGATTCCAAGCAAGCACCTGACCTTCCTGCATAGATTGGTGCTTCAAGAAAATGCCTTTGCATGAGCTGTATTGAATTGAGATGCCTTCAGGAACTGGGGGCTAAAGGAGATTATGCAAAGTATGATTTACTGAAAATTAAGTGAGGGGCTGAGATTAAAAGATCTGCAGGAAAGATTCTCACTCTATTTTTCACTGAATGCTGGAGACTTTCTCATCCTTCTGGTAGTGTGGGTTAGACATTCAATTCTGCATGCACCTGCCATTACCAAGGAAATAATTAATGTTGATGTACTAGTTGTAATTACAGCGAGTGAGGTATGATCTGTGCAGTTAACAAGGGGAAAGACCGGTGAAATGCTAAGTCAGGAGAAGCTCCTCAGTGCTAGTGGGAAATGTAATATGCTTTGTTAAATTAATAGCCTTTGCATAACAATCAATTTACAGTTTAAAGGGCAGAGGAGGTGGATGTAAAAATCATTTAGCATTCATTTCAGCGACCCACTTGATATTCTTAGCTGAAAGAAATCACCAGAGCAATGTTTACCGAGTCAGTTGCAACTGTTTTAAGGAAAAAAGCAAACCACACAAAGATTGTGTATGTAGTGCTTATTGCAATGCCCTTTTCTAAGCCTTAAGGTTACGGTGATCCCTTTCCCAAACACAGCATGGCTTTAGTGATGGGCTGGTGTTTGCTCACAGATGTTTATCCGAACCAGAGATGATTCTGAAGATCAAGTTTTCCTACCTGTCAAATAAAAATGTTCTGCCCTGTGTGACCCTACTGTGAAATTTCTAAGTCCTGTGTTAGATAGAGATCCCCAGGAGGAACGACCTGGGAATTTTTTTTTCTCAGTGTAGGCATTCAGGGCCTAGTTTTGCCTGCAGTCATTCTGTTTGTAGTCTTTGTACATAATGCTCACCGTAGAGAGAGATTAGTTGTAAGAAGATTATGCATCTGAGTGCTGCTGGTGTGCCTGAAGCTGGAAATGTTCTGGTGTATACAAAGAAAACATTAATCAAGACGTCTTACAGAGAATTAAGGGAGGAAATAGTTTTGTCTCCTGATTACTACATGAATTTCACTGGCCAGTGCAGGAAAAGGCAGGGAGAGGCAGGAGGTGATAGAAGGAGGTTGTTCTGTTCTCAGAGAAAGCAAGGACAGATTGCTAGGGTGGCTGTGGCAGGCAACTTCCTCAAAAACAGCACAAGGGAGGCAGCTCTGGGGACTCTGCAGGACATGTGAGCTTTGAGTTAGATTGTAGGGACAAACTAGCCATGCTCCTGAGCTTGCCAAGGCAGCTGAGAGAAATCTGTTGCATATAATCTTAACAAAGCCCATCCCTTTGTTGCAGATGAGTGTCTTCAGCTACCCATGTTACTTGATTTTCCAGCCTGAGCTGGTTGTCCAGCTGAGTAGTGTGGCATAGCAGCAGAGGATATGGCAGTGCATAAAATCAGAGCAGTCCTACAGAACCACTGGTGAGGAAAGATCCCCTTGCCTGCACCACAGAGAAATAGCTGACCCTAAATAATGAAGGGAATAGAGAATAGCTGACATCTGCTCTGAAGCTCCATTGCTTCAGGTTCCAACTAATAGCCCAAGAGCCCAAAACATTCAGTGTCAGCTGCAATATGTGTGTTTTGCCATTTCTCTAATCAACAAACATGAATTAGGTAGAGAAAAACATTGCCTGCACAGTCACTTTTCACTGTATCAGGTTTTATTTAACTGTTAGTAGGGGGTTGGTTGCCCAATTATCTCTTATTAATAGGCATTTTTGGGAATAGCTTTCAAAAACAGATTTCACAGACTTCCTGAATTAATTGTGGTTCTTCAGCTGTTATAAATCACCAGCACACCACTGAACTAATAATTTACCCTTATTGAGGATCTGTGCTGCTGGTTTTCCTTATGAATACTTAAAACTGTAATCACCAGAATGTATCTGCTAACAATTTGCCTTCTCATTTCATTCATGAAATTTTTACCTCCTCAGGGTTAATTGGATCAGGAAATGTCAGTATCTTTAGATCTAATTTTCCCTATTGATGCAGGTTTTGGAGTGAATGACTACTTTGAATACAAAATACAATTTAATTTAATTTCTGGGAAATACTTAGTGACCAGAAAAAGGGAAGGTTGTTAGAAACAAGCTTTGAATAAATTAAGAGCCCCCTCTAACTAGCACAGCCTTCTTGACTATATAAAACCTCTAATTAACTATTTATAGAGAAGTACATATTTCCAATCTATTTTAAAATGCTGGAAATGAGAGTAAGCAAGCCAACCTACCCACAAGTTTGCAGAGAGTACGGACAACATAATATCTGCACAGTGTTTAGCTGTGTGGAAATTATATATCAGGAACTTGGAAAATTTAAAGAAGGAGCCAGAAAAATTCCTTTCCCAGAAGCTTCAAGCCTGATGCTGAAAGCTTCCTCTATCTTCCCAGCAAGCACGAAAGGCCCAGGATGCAGAACAGGTGTGTGTGAAAGGCTTCTCTGCACCAACAGTGATGATCTTTAAATGTTTGAGTCACTGCCTTCATCCAAAATGGGTCTCATCCCAGAAGAGGAGAGCACTGGAGTTCTCATTTGCTTTAATAGCAGCCACGAGGTTTGCTGATAAAGTAACTTTTATTCTTGCCCCATTTCTCTTCGTTGGCTGTTCCTGAAGCCACCTGAGAGGGAATGTCCCATTGTGCTGTTGCACCCTGTTAAGTTCACTACTCTCATTTGTACTGTGCTTCATGGGAGTTCGACATAGACTTCTCTTCTGCTGTATTTTGCATTTTTAAAAGATAAAGAGGTCTCAAAGACAGGGTTAATAGGAAATTTATTTCTTCCTGCTGAATTATTTATTCCTTTTTAAGCACTGGTGAACAGCTCATATTTAATAGCTCATTATTGCTTAGAGAGCTGTCAACACAAAAGGAGCAATCCTGAAAAGCACTGTGTTTAGTGGCTCTATCAATACTCTCTGTATTACCTTTCCTTCATTTTTATGATCAAGAGCACAGAATGGAAGGACAGAAATGACTGGAGCTGCAAATTTCAGGGCACTTAATCTACATAGATTAACAACCAGGTTATTTTCCTAAGTGAGTGTATGGATTCTGCACTAGTTGGCATCTTCAAATTAAGACATTGTCTTTCTAGGACAGTTCTTCATCTCATCTGCTGGATTTGGAGGGAATGCTGTAGCAGTGGGTGACATTTCTTGCCTTGTGTTACATAAGTGGTTTGGAGACAGAATGGCAATTTTTTGCCTTCTGCAATTCTGGCCTAATTTTGATTTTTACCTTCTCTCTATTCCATGAGCCCCCACGGAACTGGTTTCCCTGAAGCTTCTGCCATATCCTGAAGCAACCTCCAAAATACTGATTTAGAAGTAGATTTGGGTTTCAGAACAACAGTGTTGTCTTCAAATCAGCCATGAAAGATTTGAGGCTCTAAATCACTCATGTCTAGAATCCCATCTTCTATTGTTGCTTATTTCTTACCAGATACTTGGTCAGCACTGAATTTTTGTGTGTCTTATGGGTTATTTAGGTGTCTGAAGGGCCCTCTTGTGAAAAGCAATGAACACACCTTCCACTTTCCTGTTACGTCCCTTTGGAAAATTGTCCCTGGCATCTACTGTTCATCTTCCCCTACAGCTCTCATGAGCTTTATGTTATTTGAAGCCAGCTTGGGCAGTCAGACTTTGATGGACAGCTATAAGAAGTAGTTCTCTAAGTGAGCTAATGAGGCCTCAATTTCTTATGGATTTGTGGCTTATGTTGGATTCACTGATATTAGGTAATAGCTGGGTTCAGAGGACAGCTTTACAGTTGCCCTCCTTTCTTTAAGCCATTGATCTTTTAAGAAGATACAACTTTTAAGAAACTTAAGAAATTTAAGAAAAAAATGCTTGTTTCAAGAAAAATATTTTCAAGTTTTCTAATGTCTGTTGGAGTTCTGTGACTTTTTCAAATGGTACAAAAGGGGTTAGGAGGGAGGATGAAACAGAGTAGATACAGATGCAGAAACACACAGTGATGTCTTCTGGAAACCAAACCAAATATTTCAGGTTTATTGCAGAATCTTAATAATGTGAACTACATTTTCTCCAGACAAGGAAAAAAGTGTCTGATATATTAATAAAACCAAAAATACAAAAGAAAAAAGTGTGGGTTTTGTGATTTTGTGCTACACAAGAGCCTGTCTGGATGAGGGTCAAATGTATCTTATGTAGATATCTTTGAAAAACAAGCCAGAAAACACCGTGCTGGTGGCATGATTTCATGATTGTGTGTGTGTGACTGACAGACAGACATGTCTCTGCTGCTGCTTCTCAGAGAGCTTCAGCCACTGGGGGTCGTCTGCCAAAAATCACCAGTTAAGAGGAACTTACTCACATTGATCTGTGTAGTCAAAAGGAGATGAGCTGCTGCCACAAGTTTGTATGAAGATATGTAAGAGAAGAGCCAGACCTGAGAAAAGTCTTTTTCCTTTATTACTGGCTGTTCTCAGTTAAACAAGGCATAACTGGGGGAATGAGAGAGCATCAGCTTAGCAATTCTGACAATTATCCTGTGGTTAAATAGTGTGAAATAGTCAGTGAGCAAAACATCAGTGTATCTGTCTCTCTGCATAGTAAATAGAGCAACAGTTGAAAGAAATTGTGTTTTGGGGTTTTGCTGCTGACATCAGTGTGAGCTGGGTGGCAGTTCTTCACTGACAGCTCGTGGTATTGCTGAGGCAAAATGGTGATGGACACAGCCTTTCTTTGCCCTATCAGGGCGTAAGAGCTGATGGATGGATGGATGTTTTATGTTTGTAACCTGTTCTCCAGCCTGCTTCCACTGGGTGGGCCTGGGATTTCTGAACACCTTCCTGCATGGTTGGCACAGCCTCGCCAGGTCCCTGCTTTTTGGGGAAAATATTCCACTCATCTGCTTTTGTTCTGAGCCACTTACGAGCAGTTCTAGAGGTAGAGAATTGAGACTGCCTTTCTGGGAACAAGGACAAAAAATAGCTCCCTGTTAACCCAGCTATTTAGACCTGGATTATTTTTAAATACTTTGCTTTCAGATATGTAGCTGGCTGTGTTTTCCTCCTCTCTCTCCTTTCCTTTTCTAAAGTTAGCAGTTAAATTTTGCTTCTTCTCCCCACCCAGCAGTATGCAATCAAGAGTTTCTAAGCAAACAGAGGTTTATTTACATTGCTAAGTTAGCTGTGTTACCTGCTGCCTTGCAGATGCCGTTGGCCACAGTGGGAACCTGGGGACGTTTTGAGCCTGGATATGTTTGCAGAGTGGTTTCCTGGGCTCTGGAATTAGTTGAATTCGTTGGATGAGTTGGCAGGAGGCAGGGCAGCAGCAAGTGGGAAGCTGCAGGCGCCTCGTTTCACCTGGCTGCCATCACACATGGTCAGCCTGGAACACGGCCCTGCGTGAGGCGCTGGGCTGGGCCCGTGATGGCCCCATGCAGTGTGCATGTCCCGCAGCTCAAACACAGAGCCCTTCACCAAGAGCTGTGGGATGGGCTGGCAGTGAAGTTCTGCTGCTCAGTGTGTGCTGTCTTACACCACTTCATGGTGGGGGCCGTGCTGACATGTCTCAATAGGACACAAAAGGACGAGGCAGGGCGAGGCCCGAGGTCAGCAGGAGTGTTCTCTGTTCTCTGTTCTCTTTATTTCAAATTCTGTGTCCAGTATATACAACTGTACAGAAGGACCAAAGATTGGTCCAAGGTGTCACCACCTTTTCAATCTCGTTGGTGAACATCACCANGTGTGCATGTCCCGCAGCTCAAACACAGAGCCCTTCACCAAGAGCTGTGGGATGGGCTGGCAGTGAAGTTCTGCTGCTCAGTGTGTGCTGTCTTACACCACTTCATGGTGGGGGCCGTGCTGACATGTCTCAATAGGACACAAAAGGACGAGGCAGGGCGAGGCCCGAGGTCAGCAGGAGTGTTCTCTGTTCTCTGTTCTCTTTATTTCAAATTCTGTGTCCAGTATATACAACTGTACAGAAGGACCAAAGATTGGTCCAAGGTGTCACCACCTTTTCAATCTCGTTGGTGAACATCACCATCACTCAAGAAACTCCTCCTAGAGGAGAAAATATGTAAACATCTCATTGTTTACAAGAGAAAGTGTGAGAACTCAGCTCCAAGTTCTGTAAACATCAGAAGGCATATGAAAACATCAGAAGGCAAAGTAAAACATGGAAAACCAAGGGTGACACTGACACATAGGGCTTTTGGAGTTCTCAGCAATGACTGCACAGACCTTGTTTCATCCTCCATGGGTGCTGCAGGCCCAAAAGGGGACACACATCCCTTTCAAATGGCAGCTGCGGATCCCGGGGGAGTCCCATTTTTGGGCTGGCCCCACCTGCTACTCATTAGCCTGTTGCTGGATGTTACAGACCCCGATGCCTCACACATCCCATGGTGAGCTGGCTTCAGAAAGACCTTTGGATTACCAAAGTGGTTTTGGTAATCCATGCGCATTGCTGCAGTCCAGCCTGGTTTAGACCAAATTAAGCTCTTGGGCACTGAGGCCTTCTCTTGCAGGAAGGAAGGAGCAGATTCTCTCTTGCCTTCTACACAGCAGCTAGTTTATAAAGCTGATGCAGCCTGCTGGGCAAATATTTTTTTTAAAAATTGCAAAACCTGAAACACTGGGCCTGTCATCTACAGGGATTGGCAGGGCAGGTGGAGGTACAGAGCCCAGATAAAACACAGGAGGAGAGTTCCTCACACTGGGACGCATGCATGACATCCCCTCATGTGGTGTCTTGGCTGTGAAGGCTGAGCTCCAACAGGCTGTTAAAGCCCCTGAAATTGGGACATTTGGGCAGCACAAGCACAGGGGTTGTCCTGGGAGCAGGAAGGGTAGGGCAGGGTCTTCGAGCCTGTTATGAGCCCATTTCCCACCTGTGCCATGAGGGTCACTTAGGAGCATGTTGGTCCTGCCCTTCCAAACTGCACTGTGACTCTGGGCAACCTTTTCTTCTTCATTTTCCCAGTAGCCTAAAAGAGGTGGGAAAACTTGCAGATGCTTTTCAGGAAATATGTACAATCTTTATAGGGTTTTCCTTTCCTCAGTCCCCAAGAGAAGCAGGAGACCTTCTGGTGAGGGATGCCCACCCAAAGGCTGGGTTAACACTTCTTACTGGTCTCCAGAGCCCTGCCTCTGGCTGTACATGGGGAGAGAATAAGGCCTGTAACTCGGGAAGGAGGCAGTCATAATATCTGCTTGTAAAGGGTAAGAAAGAACTGCTTGTTGGATGGATATAAAAAACCCCTTTAATTCCAGCCAGGATGGTCTAATGCATTAGCCAAGTGGTGGTAAAGAGCAAAGTACTATCAGTAGAGGGGTGCAGGGAGGCTTTTGGGGACACAAATGCTGGTCTTTACCCTCACAGAGCAGCAATAGTTATCTTACTGATCAAACTGCAAGGCTGATCTTAATGCCATTTTAAAGAAACCAAATTCATTTATATGTGCTGTAATAGGAAATAGGGGTGGGAGTGACTGGTGTGATCTCTTGCTGTTCCCTGCAGCCAGTGCAGCTGGTCTTCCTCCACACAGCCCAGATTAATGTTGATTTGTGTGGAGGTGGTGTAATGCTGACTCCAGTGGACTTGCATTTATGAGACTCAAAAGCCTTTAAAAAAGAAAAAAAGAGAAGAGTTTCAGGCACTGTGTACTGAATGTTAGGCACTGAATGGATCCAGTGAGTAGCTATTATCCTGATAGATCCTTGTAGGCAGGAAGATATTATACTGGCAGGAAGATGTTATGCTGCCTGGATTCACTGAAGAGCAGTGTCCTGCTTCCCTACAGTTTACAAATACTGAGAGTCAGCAAATTAGTAATTGTAGCTTCAAACTAATATAGTTTGGTTTTGGTTTTTTTCCCCTGCGTAGCCTTCTGGCACTCTACAAAAAGATGTGGCACACTGCATAGGATTAGGTGGCTTTGAAGCAGCAGAGCCATCTAGGTGTGAAAACTTTGATTTCCTGTGTCTTGAAATTAACTATAATCTCTGTCTTTCTTTTTCAGAAAACCCCCACAGCTCATGCCATGAAGGAGGAGAACTTTCTTCGTCGCAGGTTCTCCCTCTGTCCGGCCTCGTCCACCCCTCAGAAGGTCGATCCTCGCAAGCTGACGCGCAATCTGTTCTTCGGGGCCGACAATGACATCTACCCACTCAGCCCAGGTGGGTTCCTGGTGTGTCAGGGCAGAAAGGTGCCTCCGGTGCCTAACTGCAAGTAGATATTTTAGCATGCTGCCAGGAAACAGCGAAACAAGAATGTGAAAGAGAAAGTGAGAGAAGCTGGTGCAACACAGATAGTACTGGATCCCAGATAGTGCTGCTTCCATGGTGCTGTTATTTTTCATTGCCATGGCATTAAGTGGGAATGGAAGGCATGAGAATTGGGCTTTGTAACTGTTTGAATGCTGCATGGCCTTACATTTTAAAAACTACTATCATGTTTTCAGGCACATCCACTTCAAGTCACTTACGTGTTTCGCCCTAAGCATTGGACTTGCTTAAAATTTACTGTCCTCATTTGCAGATGTTTAATAGGAGATTTCCCTGTTCAGATTTAGAGCCCAGGATAAATATTAAAAGAGCAAAATTCCTGTGGTTAATGTTCTGTAAATATCTACAAGCACTACAAGTCAGCACTGCTAGCATCTTGACAGGTTGCAATAAATAGCATACTGGCCTTAAGCATTCTCTTTGTATATAATATATATTTTTTTTAGCTTTGAATTTCCTAGCACCTTTCTTGAAGGAGAAAGAGCTCATTTTATTGTTTCAGAATTTGTTGCTCACAGTAAACATTGAAGTCTTCCCTTGACTGCAGTCTGCAGACAATGCTTCCATTCCAGTCTGTAAACAGGTGCTTTAGGGGCAGTCACAAGTTTCTAGAGCTGTCATCTGTAGCTGCCATGTCAGTGCTAAATAGTCAAATATCACAGCACCATTGTGAGGTCTCAAAACACTGCTATATGGAGAAAGAGCACAGCATCTGTCAAAAGGTTTCCGTGGTCATATGTAGCACCCGACAGACAGACTCTCTGGGCTTTGCAGATGTAGTGCAGAACCAGGTCTGTGTTTCCTGAGCTAATTGCCTTTAAGTGCAAAGGTTTCAAGGGCCTCTGATTTTGCAGGTGTTTTGTTTGTGAGTGTCTGCTGTAAGGCAGTGGGAAGCCTATTTTCGGCAGTGCTGACTAATCCTGGCTGTCACTGAGGCAGCTGGAAGCTTCAACAACCTTTTAGTAATCAAATTGAAAACAATTTAAAAATGGGACACCTAAAATCTCATACATTCCAAACTTGGAGGGACTTCTGAACATCCGACTGCCCATAAGTACAGTCTGTACAAATGTCTAGCAAAGAGATAGCTCACTTCTGCTATCCTAGGGAGCTGAAGAGCTGATTTTCCAGCCTGTATTTGCTTTGCCTTGCTTTGAGGTGATAAAAAGCCATGGCTTAGAGTTTGCCCAGTTGTTTCTTCAGTTCTTACCACCACTTTCAATGCTAAAAAAGTTACTGACTCCCTCACAGTGGTATTTCAGTGCTGTAATATTTTAGAAACCAGGGAAAGTTGAGGGTTTCAGTGTGGAGCAGGTGGCTGGAAGAATTTTTCTCTTCCTCAGCTTCCCCCATCACCTTGTTACTCCTTGATCCCTGCTGGCAGCCTTTGCTGGGCTCAGCAGAACAAGTGCCTTGAGCCACAATGGATCTTCTGTTCTGCTGCACAGTTATCCCAGGTAACCTCCAGCACTGGTGTCAGTGAGGGCTGTAGCCCTCAGTATTGCAAAGGGAGAACATAGGCTAAAGGATTTGTGAAGGAGAGAGTATCCCTTTTAAACAAACAGATTTTACTGCTTCAGTCAGGGGATTTCTCGCAGGGACTCTGGGGTTTTGTCTATCCTTACTCCTCTTTCACTCCTTTCATTTCTTTTCCCATCCCCATGGACCTGCCTTGTCTCTTTGTTTTCCTCACATTTCCTGCAAGAAGGGGCTGTTATTCTTCATATTCAGCTACCATTTCATATGGCAGGTTCTTCTTTCACTCCTTTGCTGCTGCTCCTGTCCTTGTTTTCCTGAGCCTTGTGTGCCTCTCCCTACCTTCTCCTGTTCCTCTGAACAGTGCTACTGTCACCAGAGATGAGCCACAGGTCTGTGTCCAGAAGCTGCATCCCATATTTCTCTGTTCTCTATTTTTCTCTCTTGTTTTACATGAGCTTTCAGTTCTTGAGGCTTTTCCAGTGGTCTGTGTTTTGCTGCTTGAGCCCAGCAGGTTTCCTTTATGTGAGCACTGGGCTGATTGTGTTGAGTGGCTGCAGTGGGCAGCAAAACCCGGTGATTCCCTGTCTGGAATTCAGTGGGTTGGGATGTGGCTGGAGCTGCAGGTCTCACTGCACCATCACCTAGGATTCACTCTCCAACAATGAAGATGTGCAAGTAAATATTTCAGAGAGAAGGGAGTGACAGACTTTACACCTCAGGAGAGCTATGCTGTGGAGATTCAGTTCAGCAAGAGAAGTTTTTTTTTTTAAAGGAAACATATGGGAAATGCAGAGGGCACTATCTGAAATAACACTTTGGACTTCTTGCCTTTTGCTTGCATACAAAAGTGCTAATGATTCTTGTAACTGACAGAAAATAGAGTAAGATATTTTCTTTTTATAGGGAGCTCACAAATTAGACATGAATTCTTGTTCCTTGTTCATGTCTGTCTTTCACTTAGCCATGAGGAGATAGAACTTTTCTCTAATTTCTATTTCAGAGGATAGGAAATTTATTGGTATAAGAATTTTTACAGAATCTCTCTTTTTGATCAGGCTGCAAGATCACATAGAGTCTTTAAATAAAAATTTAGATTAGCTTATCTGCGTCCTAAGAGATTTACTTTCATGAATATAGGAATTTTCCTGTGAAGGTTACACAGAATTACATTTCAGGTGTTCACATGGGGTCACGTGGCTGATATTTACAGCAGAAATGCTTTTTATTGGCAATAGTTTTGTCACATATCAGAGCTTGTATTTCCTCTTGTAGTTTATCAGTCATGCTTGCTTTATCATTCTTTATAAAGGGGAAAGGATTGATGCCCAGCAGAAAACCAAAGAAAAGCAATGGTTACTGTTCTGAAAAGGAACTGAGTATTTAGTTCCCCTGTGCATGACAATAATGAATAAAAAGAAAGTAGCAGTAATTCTACTCTCTAGCCACAAGACTGGAGTTTTGGCAGTTTTCTTCACAATGTGATGAAGGCGTTTCCATGAGTATCACTGATTTCTCTTCCCAAAATATTTTTTGTTACTTGGTGCAGAATTTTAGGGCTACTTTGTGGAGAACCCTTCTCTGTGTGCCCTGGTAGCAGCCAGCACTTTAGATTGTGAAATTCATCTCTCTTTCTGTTGTGGGCATGGTGTTTTCTTGATCAGGGAGTTAAGTGTTTCAGCTTCTATAGCCAGTTCATGTTTAGTTCCTCTTATGTTTTTCTGTGGTTTCCTATTTATTTTCTCGAGGTGGCTGTATCTCTCATGCTTGGGGTGAGACTCTCTCTTTTGGGCTTTCTCTTAGAGTTTGCCCAGCGGGGGGGTGGTTTTGAGAAACTTCCACATCATTCCTGTGAACTTTGCTTTCCAAACAAGGGCTCTCCTTCTGCATGGCTGCAGCAGGGCTGCTTTAGACAGACAGCAGAGATAGCTCTCCTCTGAGAAACAGCCTTTCCCTCACAATTTCCAGTAGACTTAATGCATTTGGCATAAGAAACTAGTAGATATTGCTTCATGAAGATACCTAATGAAGCCTTGTAAATGGTACAGTAAGAATGGACAGTTGCATGTTCCTTTTCTTTCCATAATGCTCTGGGAACAGGATTGCCCAGAACCTCAGGAACGGAGAAAATCTCATTGTTCAGGTGCAAGTTCTTTTAACTGCATTGCTGAGAGAAGGCAGAAATGTCTCACATCCAAGCTTTTTGTATGACTACCAGCTCAGAGTTAAGCTTTTTTAAGGAAATGAGACATAATAAAGAAGGGATGTGAATTCTGTTGTGCTAATGGACACCATTACCTTGGAGCAGATAGCAGCTGATTCCCATTAACTTTACTTGAAGTTTTAGACCACGTTACTTTCCCATACATGTGCAGAAAAAACTCTTCATGGGAAACAAGTGCAGCAGCTGCATGGCTTTATGAGTTTTTTCCATTCTCCTCTGCCTCTTTTGGGGAGAATGGGGGTTATAGAGATGAAAATGCCATGAGAGAGAGAAAAAGTATGGAGATCCAGGTTCTAATCCATGCACAGCAGTGCTTATGGCCATCTCACTTGTCATGGTAGCACAAAGGCACTGTCAAGTCTCTGGCCACTGGGAATGTTTTTTTTCTTCTTCTTTTTTTTTTGTTTTGTTTTGTTTTTTCTCCTGCCCACAAACATCAGGATTCTGAGTGCATTATTTAGGGCTTAGTGTTTCCAGGGGAGGAGTGGCAGCTAAGGAAGTAGGTTGAGATCAGGGTCCTGTGTTGTGGCATCATTTTCCTGCGTGTCTGGATGGGTCCTTCCTCCACTCCGCTCCCACATGAGCAGTGCACGTGCTGTCCCTCTTCTCCCAGGCCTCCTGTGGCAGCATGGGCTTCTGTGGCTGACTTTTCTAACAGTGCTTGGCTTCTTAAATGGCTGCTCTGATAATTCCAGGAGAAATTATGATTCTGACACATCTCTGACAGCTTCTGCTGACTTCAGGAGAATCAGGATTTTTCCTTGCTGGTTTTGGATTTGGTGGTGTTTCCAAGGCTGGCCCACACAGTGTTAGAAACATTTTCAATGGTTCCCATGTTTGCAGTGTGCTACAAATGGACTGTGTTTCACTGTCTTGGTGGTTCTTTACTGCATCCTGTATTCTGAAGCTCTGATTGCCAGTGATTCTGAGAAGAAAATGACATTGTAATTGGTTTACAATGACTCTTGGCACTAAAAATCTAGTCTCATCAAATTCTCCTTTTCAGCTTCTTTTTGAAATTGAAGCTCTGTGCTTTCTTTTACTGTAAAGCCATGATTACATTTGGCCAAAGGAACAGTATTTATCATTATATTTTATTGCTTGGACTAGGACTACACACACTCACGCCAGTATATAATGTATGCAAGTTTAGGATATTTGAGTAGTGACGATATATTTCTACAGTGATTGGAAAATGTCATAGTACTCATCTACTGCTTGTAAATTTAAAACGTTCCTTATTTTAACAAATAACTTGGTCAGAAGACATTGATCTTCTGCAAGTGTGTAGGGGTTTTTAAATTTTGTTTTACTAATTATGCTTAGATACTCTTCTGTCTTCTGTAACATTTTGTGATCACAGTTATTATTTGTCCAACAAAGCATGCTAGCAAGTGCATCCATGTATAGTTGCCAGATTACTTACCAAGGAGGATTGAATAGCTGCTTATTAACTGAATTGCATTTATTATTTGCACTGAACAAGGCATGGGGTATGTAAGAAAAGAACAGACTGTGGTAATGTAATTAAAGACTGCATCATAATGCAGACACAGAAGGGAGCTGATTAAGGAGACATTAGGAACCTTATATCTGGTTTTTTCCAGCTTTCAAATGCTGGATTTTGCAGCCATCATTCTGGTTTTCTGTGGTGTTTTGAGACCTTACTTTTGAGCAGTCTTGTTACCCAAGCATGAGGATCGAGGCTGTTTGAAATTCTACAGGATCCCTCTCTGGGATCATGATGTGCATGCTCTGGCTTATGATAACTTCCCTTGTGTGCCATTAGCAGTAGCCCTTCTCAGGCCATGATGAGCCATGGTTTTGCAGAGAATTTTGCTGGTTTTCAATCACATTTTTTTGTTGCAGGAAAAGATGTGGAAGGAAACAGCCCATCGGCCCTGAAGGATGAGACACCACAGACTCCAAACTTCATTAGCAAGGTACTTTGGGATAGAGAACCATTCCCATTCTTGCTTTCATTTCTTCTCAGGATGTTATTAATCATTCTTACCCTTTTTTTTAAAGTCATTGAGAAAGCCTCTTCCTCTGTTTCTGCAGGAACTGTGTGTGCATATTTTGAGGGAAAGGAAAATGAATGTTTTTGCATGGTTAGGATGACAAGGAAGCCTGCACTTTCCTCTGGCTTGATTTCACCTACCACAGAACCTGGCTTATTTGGGCCTCATTTGGCAGTGTAATTAGATATGAATAATTATGGTTGAAAGGTTGATTTTTGTCAGCAGAGGTGTCTCCTGCTGTTCCTGATCAGCAAGGCAATCATAAATCTTAATTGTTTTGCAAAAGAAAACTGTAATATTTAGTGTAACGCGCAACATCAGAAACAGTGAGTGGAGAGCCTGGGAGAGAGCTCTGGGAATTGGTGTAACAGGAGAGGAAGACAAACTAATCAACATTCCCTGAACACAGCTTTTCCATTCAGCCTGTTAGGGAGAGGTAAAACTGAATCTAAAGTCTCTGGATCTCTCTGCTCAAAACGTTCCTCTAGATCAAGAGTTACGGAGTGCCAGGGTTTGATTTCCTGTAGAGATGGAATCAACCTTATAAATGAGATCTGGCTTTGAGATTCATGTACAGCTTTTTTTGGCTGCAGCTCCCTAACATGTTTCTGGAAGGTAACTAGAAATAGAAGCAAGACCAGTTAATAAATTTTAAACTAATTTTGAATCATGAAGCTACAAAATGCAAGTGGCACCAGCTGAAATGAAAATACAGCATGAAAGAAACAGCTGCAGACAATTGATTTCTTGTGAGACATGAAAATAATCTCTGCATCTTCCAGTACATTTCTCTGTGCTTGCCTGGAGCTTGCAGGTTGTTCTGCTGGGATGTCCTGGCAGAGGTCAGCACAGGGAGATGATAGTGATGAGAGGAGCTTTGGGAGTATGCAACAAGGACTTGTGTACATGTCCTCTGCTATTGCTGGAACCTGGCAAGCTGCAAACCAATCTTGGTTTTGCTTTTTCAGGCAGGTTCCTCAAGGAAAATCAGCCTCCCACTTATCCTGGCAGTGGAGAAGCCCAAGGACCAGGTAACTGCATCCAGGGCTGTGTTTTAAAGCTAGATGTTTTGCACGCCTTACATGGAGTGGTGTTGAATTTCCAATGATTTAGGGATGTAAAGACAAAGGACTTTAGACAGGACAGCTCAGAGCACTGAAATGCTGTCCAAAAGGGAGTTTGATTTCTGAGATGCAGGATGAACACAGGAATAGGAGTGTATTTATGAGGAGTTTCTGGGTGAGAGCATGGCTCAGCTGTGTCTTCCCAGCCTCCGGATCCTCCTTGCAATTCAGTCTCGTACAGGTACGTTTTTGAAAGGAGAAGCATCCACGGGAGATTTGGGTGCCCACCTTGATTTCTGCCATGCTTTGTGTGCACCTGGGAGCCATTGGTGGGTCTCTCCTAAACAGTGCCAAGAACAATTGTTAAGACAAGTTAAGAGGAAACACACAGCAAAAACAACTGCATCAGATCTGTGAATCAAAAGAAATAGGGCTCTGAACTGGACACAAGCTTTGCTTTCACTAACCCAATCTTTTGGTTTTACAATAGTTGAAATTGCTCTAAAACACCAGTGGACTAAAAAGAGACATGACACCAAAACACTGAACCTCAACTTGCCTACTCTGTTGAATGTTGCAGGCACTTGCTTTGGCTGCTGAATGGGCCAGAGCTGGGTGTTTCTTTCCTGCCTGAATATTCTGCTTAGACACATGATGTTTGATTCTGAGACTTTCCACCTCCCTGGACCTGTGCTGTAGCACCTGTCATTCTCACCTCACTCTTCTTCACCTTGCTGTGTTGTGCAGTACCCTGCTCTCCTCCAGCCATGTAACTTGCCTTCCGTCGTGCTGTGCAATGACAGTAGGGAGTCCTTATTGGGAAATGTCTTGTTACTTAAAAATTCAGGCGAATTGGTGGTCAATTTGTTTAATATGTAATTTTTCACATCCACTCTGCTCTTAAGTTGTAAAATAAAGCCTTACTATCAGCTTTCAGAATTGTAAGTAGGGATCTGTCATACTATTTCAGTTTAAAAATAAATAATGATTCCACCTACTTGAACCACAGGGAGAAATATGTCCTAAATGGGCACGGGGAATAATGCTGGAGACTGAACTGTAGGGTGTTCTGGTTTAATGAATGGATTAAAAAGTAAATGTTATAGGTCACAGATCCATGCCTTGGATATTTGTCCTTCTTTTGGTACAGTGGGGTTGAAAAACCTTGTTGGAAATCAGTGTTCTTTCAGCAGCACTATTTTGAGGTACCACAGCACATTAACTACTTTCACTCAGTAGTAAGAAGGAAAGGAAAGCCAGTCCAGTGATTTGATCCCTGGACTGGGGCTTGGGGAACCTCGAATTCCCAACTCTGCCTTGGATTCCTGCACTGCCAAGGTACATTAATTACATTTCTGTTTCACATCTTCATCAGTGAGGTGGAAACATTTCTGCATTTTGTTCACCCAGACCATATCCACATTGCATAAAAGAGAAGGCTGCAGGTTGCCCAAGTTAGCAGAGAGAATGTGGTATAAAAACCCTATAAATATCTGTGAACTTGTGAGCTGTGAAGACTTTTAACTGCAACCACACTGCCCTGTGCTCGTGGGTGGGCTGCTCTTTCTGAGGTGTGAACACATCCCAGTTGTCCTGTTTGTAGAGACAGTCAAATATTTGATACTGAAACATTTGCTTTCATTGTGTTTGTGTGGTTCTTGGCACTATGTATATATATATATTTGTAATTTCAGCTGTGGCTTCTTGACCCACATTTTACTGGAACATATTTAAGGCACAATTTAGCTACATATTATGTTGGTAACTTTCTGCAGCACATTTTCTCCTATTTAATTTTTAATTAAATAATTGATCATTTCATCTCCTTTTTCAAAGGAGATAATAATTCTCTTTCATCTCCTTTTTCAAAGGGAAAAAATACTAGCTTATTTATTTCAGATTGTTTCTTATATTTGTTTCTCTCTGTTTTAGAGCCCTTTATCCTTGTTTTCTGGGATGAGGGCACATAGTTGAGGTGTGAAAGTATCATCAAACTGTCTCTAAGCCTCAAGCTTGTCTCTGCAACCAGGTACTACAGTTAGCACACACCTGACAGTGACAGGAGGTGTCTTTCTTTTGCTTTGCACCTCATTTGTTGCTGTTAGAGTCCTCCGAGGCACCTTTTATTGCAGTTTGCAGTGCTGCATGTTCTCTCTCTTTCTTTCCTGTGCTTTCCTATTAATTCTACTGGCTAGAGGGCAGCTGGAATCTCTTGATATGCATGCAGGGCACAAAGAATTGAGGTATATTTTAAGGGACAGTCAGAAAAGTTCTGAAGCTGGAGCTCAGTGATACATCACTGTTTCCCGTCCATTGCCAATGCTGCAATGAAGTACTGAAATTGTAGGAGTGTGGCTGTTTCATGCACAGTTATGTGATGGACTGGAAGGCAAAGCATTGTGAATGAGTTTTTCCACATGCCAGAATTGTTCAGGTCTTTGTTGTATGATTTGCAATCTAAAATATGAATATAACTGCCTGCTAGAAATTTATTTTAGCTGCAAAATGGTTTGAAACTGCACATACTGATCACTTGAGATTTAAGCTACAGTTCCCATACTGTCTCAAGCCCACCCTGCTTGATCTATGAATCATGCTCCTGACTTCTGAGGCAACTCCAGTCATGGTTACACTTGGGAATAACATAGAAGATCATTCACAAATATGGCAATTTACAAGGGTACCTTTTCCTCTCTTCTCTCTTAGCCAGCAGACAAAGGAATTGTTTGGCAGACAGACCCAGATATTGCAGGAATCACCTTGCAGAGACTGATGAGAGTGAAGCATCCCCTCTGTGTGTTAAGCACAGCTTAATGGGAGATTCTGGCCTTTCCAGGTTATGGCTATGCTCAACTGGACCTATGTTGTCTTTTCTTTACCATACTTCATGCTCTCCATGTTGTGGATGGAATTATTTAGGAGCCAGTTGTCTCCATGAACACTTACCCTCAGTTCCTGTGCCCTGGCTCAGCACACTTTGCTTCCTCAATTCTGTGTGTAGCACTTTAGGGTAGTCACAGCTGTCCACAGAGAGCTTTGCAGCTGATTTCAGCTGAGCAGAGATTTGCCTGGAGTATCCCGGGAAAATCAGGTTGAAGAGGGGTGGGATTTTGCACGTGAAGGGGAAAACATGGAGCTTTCCTAACTTGTGTAGGTACGTACAGGCCCTGAAAACACCCAGGTGCCTCACAGAGGTGAATGTAGACAGTAGTAGCTCAAAGCTGATAACTTTGGGTTAAGCCACAGCAGTGCAATCATGTCAGCATAGGTCACTGGTGATCACAATTCCTTAGTCTAGTGTTTCTGATGAAAAAGGTGAGGGCAAATGGAGGTGCTGAAATTGAAATTATTTATTAAACAATTTAGCAAAACTTCAGGTCCAATTGTTTTTCATTGCTCACTTTGTTTAAACTCAGCCTAGGGACAAAAGCTGTTCCTATAGCTGGAGGGAAGATAAAAACTGCTTCAGCTTGCTGCTGGCACTAAGTCTGACAATCATGTGAAACAGCATCTTTCTCAGTGTCCAACTTCCCATCTTGCCTCAAATGTTCTTTAGATATTCTGAACTTGCAGAAAGAACTTCCTGTTCAAAGCACACTTAAATGATCAAATAGAAGTCCTGTGAGGTGTGTGAGTTTTTCTTTATTTACTGTAGTTTGATGCAATGAAGCCAAGGATTCCACTAAACGCTGGTATAAATTGATATTTGAAGTTGCTTGGATGGCTGAATTTCACCAGTTATTTTCCCCAGATGCTGCTGCCATGTCACCTGTTTATTTGTACAGGCTTTTCAGTTTGTGCTAATCATTGTGCTGTTTCAGAGTTATAAATGCAGTCACTGTATCTTTGTAATATTGTTGAAATAAGAGGAATCATTATGTTGGGTTTTTTCCAACTGGAAAGTTTTAGTTGATTATTTAGCTTGCTAAAGCAGCATATCAGTTGAAGGGTAATCTTTCCTACTGCAAAGGTATTTGTTAGTCAGGATTGTTTCACTGACTGCTGTGTTTTGGATGAGCTGTTAATTCACAACAAAAGTAAAAAGTTTTCGAAAAGAACTGCTTATAATATAATGAAACCAAAATTGCTTACATTCACAGATATCTCAACCTCAATCACAGGTTGAGATATCTGTGAATATTCACATGAGAAACAAGGAGTTTCTCAGTTGTCATGTCAAACCCAACTTTTCCGTAGTTTTTATACTACTTAAACAACTTTTCTTTCATTTATTTTATTTCTGTGTGATTGCAATTTGTAGCAATTGCATGTGGAAAAGATACTGGAGCAATTACATCTGACCAAGGACATGTCACTGATTTTGTGAAGCATAACTTATGACCCCAGCTCCTTTTGTTCTGCCTTCAAATTCCCATCTGTTCTTGTCTTTCTTTCTCTTGGATGCAAAGAAGACGAAAGGGCAAACTTTTTTTTTTGTAAGCTGTCACTGCTGTTACCATGCAGAGCACAGCTTGAGAATGACTTTATTTAAATGTTTCTGATTTGGAGTAATTCTGGCTGTTGTGCAGCAAGGATTGCTTGTACTAAGTAACAAGATACTCCTCTTGCTGTTGTCCTAGGCATGGCTGGCATGCTGATGGGCTGGCATCCCCCACACCCACGTTGATCACAGGCTGCTTTTCTGTGAAATGATTTGGTTCCTCTTGGAAATGAAGTCACCGAAAAGACACTGGATCAGAATAGCACTATTGTGAGGACTCTGCATGCTCTTACAAAGCCTGGCACAAGTGTTAGGGTATTGTGATGACTGCTAACAATCAGCAGTGAATCTCCAGAGCTCCTTGACTGAGATGAAAGGGAACTGAAACTTAACTGGGATAAAAAGTATGTTTTTTGAGTACAGTACAGCCCATTGTCAATGGCAAGGTCGTCACTCAGTCCTGAGAAAGACAGGTTTGATTAGAGAACTGAAAAGGGACAACAGTTTCTTCCTCCTGTGAGTGCTGCAGCATGCTCTGGTGAAAGTTTTTGGCAGATTAACAGATTTCCCTCTTTATGGGAACCGGGATATGGAAAGCCTATTTACTCATTTCTTAATAGAATACTCCAGTGGGCTTTCTCGTTCTTTAAAAAGGACACAAACTCCTTACTCTCCCATTGTACAAAGTCTCATCTGTGGCCAATATTGTTCACATATTCTGCTACCCTGCACCAGCATTATCCCAGTGTCCTTGGAAGACTTGCTGTGGTGACAAATGGCTTCTCTTAGTTTTCTGCCAGACTGAGAAAGGCAGGGCAGTAGAAAGACATCATTGAATGCTCTCGATGTGTCTTAGCAATGTGAGACCCTGCTGTGTCTCAGGAATCTTTAGAGCTGATGGCCCAAATTTACTGAATCTTGTATGTATGCCACAAGGTACAATCAAAACCATTAAGACAAATTAATGTAAAAGTATGAAATCATATTACTTCAAGTCACTTAGCAGGTTAATCCTAGGAGAACTAACATTACTATCAACAGCATGGGGACCTATGGTATGCTGTCCTGGGCACTTAGATCCCAGCTGTCCTGTGAGAAAGCAGGAACTTTAAACGCAGAAACACAATGCTTTTTGCTCTGTAGAGCTGGAGATCACCAATTTAGCAAACTGCTGTTTAGGATCAGTGATGGTGCATCCTCACGTGCATAACAAGAGTCAAAGTTGGGAGGGAGAAGCAATCAGTCTGCCTCCTTAAAAACTAACTGGGGAACTGTCAGAAGTCCAGGCCAGGCACATCTGAAAGCTTCTCCATGGCTCCTAGTTAAAACTATGACTTAAGTTATAGTGACATCTTCTCTCTCTTCACAAAGCATTTTGCAGCCATCTTGGGGAGCTGTGGTATTGGTCACACAGCTGGTAGGTGTATCACAGTTTTTGGGACATAGAAACACAGAAACTTATTTTCCCATGCCTAGAAGTTCTTCTATGGGCAGTGAGTACCTGTGCTACTGCTTCTTTCTCATCCATTCTCAAGCCTGTCTTGGTGACCACCATCCCTGTGGCCCTGTTTCCCCTCACAGGCTGGGTTCTTAGATTCAGCATGTTAGATTCAGCCCAAACCTGGGGGAGGGAGTGCCTGAAGGAAGCAGGACAGTATTTCAGGAGCCACCAGAGCATCCTCCAAAGCTCTTCATCCAGCTGCTTCAACTAATTCAAGGACCAGTTTGAAATGGTTTCAGATAAGTTCCCTTGTATTTATTGAGCTCCTAAAGGCCGTGGTAGTGTCAGGGGAGATTATCCCTTCATCAGCTGTTGTGTGCTGTGGTTTGATGGTGTGCACAGCAGTATTGGCTGGACTTGGACACTTATGTCCTTGGTCATGGAGTCAGCTCTCCCAAGGAGTCAGAATTGGTGTCTGTCTGTATGAACATCCCAGGTTTGAAGTCCTGTGCTTGTTCAACTCTATTTTTAGCATGACCCAGAGTGACTCCAAGGAGGAGGCAGGTGGGGCTGGTGAAGCAGTGAAGGTGCCTCTGTCTGTCAGTGCAGTTCCCCATGAGCAGCAGGTCTAGGCTCAGGTTTGCTGGGGTTGTTGGAAGCCTTTCTGAATTCAGCTGCAAGCAAATCTCCCCAAACCAAGTGAGTTTAGGGGCCAAAATTTCATTCTTTATTTAACCACTAAGGTGTAATTTTCTATATAACAAGCAACTGTAACTTATTTAATTAGTTTAGCAAAAAGCATTCTTTGTATCCTGATGCTTTGCAGGCACCTGAGCAGTATTTCCTAGAATCTTGGGAACATCTGTGCCTTTTCGGCCTCTCACACTGGCTAATGAGTATGCAGTGTTTCTCTCTGTGTCTGATCTCTCAGGCTGGAGGGAGTGAAATCACTAATAAACAATTGGCTGATAGTTGTGTCTCAAGGACAGGACATTCTTCCTGCTAATTGGGAGAAAGGGGGAGAATTCTTTTGACCGATTTCAGAGGACACACATCTCAAATCATGAAAACATAATCTCCTAATAATTTGGAAGGATTCTTGCTCAGAGATATTTAGGCACTTGGAAATGTTTCTTCATAGAGAAAGGATTATAGCTCATCTCCCAAATGTCTACTCCTGCCCTTTGAAATGTGACAAAGACCCTGTGGGCACAACTCTCTGCTCAGACATCACATCTGTGCAGTGGTCTCCACCATAAACATTGTGTTTTTACAGTAAAGTCTAAAGCCCAAAATATTAATCACAGACTGCATTGCAGGCAGAGGAGGCAGGCTTAGCTTTCTGTGAAAACAGAACCAGTAAACACTGAATAGTTTTCAGGAGTCCAGGAGGTGGCCTTTTCTTTAAGTAGATCCAAGTTGACTTGTAAGCTAAGAGTCAGATCAGAGCTCTCACTGGCCTTTATGTGTCAGCATAGAGTTTTCATTTCTCTACTTTTAAAGTATCATATGTAGTTTTGGTTTTAGTGAAAGAGTAGCACACGGGAATGTGAGAACAAGTAATAGGCTCTAGAGTGACTGTGGCTCTGTTGCAAATTGCACCTTCTGTCCCTGATTTCTAATTCTGCATCGTCTACCAGGAGTTTTGCTCAGTTGAGCAGGCACCCTTCTCTCCCATTTTTGCTCCTGCCCCAGTCTCCAAGGCATAGTTGATGGCCTCTTTGCTGTGATCTGGTCATGCATTTCTGTGTTTTTCTCTGAGTCATGTGAAAAGGACTGATCTGGCTGTCATTAAACATTTTCCTGCTCACACTGATGTACAGCATAGTTCCTGGCTGTAGTAGCCCGAGAGATTTCTGTGTCACTGAGAGGGAAAAAGGAAGTGGGTGTCTCAAAACGGAAGGTGCTGTAAAATTATTACATCAATTTGTGACATAAAGGAGACAAGTTCTGAGAGCCCAGTGGCTTTGTTTCACATCATAGCAGTGAATTTATAAATGGGAAACATATTTGATACTTTTTTTTCCTTAGTACAGCTCATTTTTGTGTCATACTCATTTAATCAAGGTGGCTGAGGGCTGAACTTTTTTTACACAACTGTCATGTCCAAGTGGGAGAGACAGTGCCTGACCCTAAAAGATCACAGTCTGAATGCATCAGGCACATGAAAAGTTGAAATGAAGAGAGGTACAGAGAGAGAAAATAACTTCCCCAAGGTCACATAAAAAGCAGCAGAGTCCAGACTGTACCATAATTCTTTCACCACTAACCCTGCCCAGGTTTTGTACTATTTGCTGACAGAACCTTTCCACGTGGGGGTCCTTGGTGTGAGCTGGGCTCTGGAGAGCTGCACTTTCTAAGCATACTTGATTTTGGTAACAGGGATAATGCTGTCATTATCCCTAATGAAAGTAAAGCATTTCTGCAGTCCGTCAGCACACTCATGAGATCAGCCTGTAGTTTCTGAAAGTGAATTTAAACAGCACTGACATTATCAAGCACGATTTGAAGTGACTGTGTATATTTTGTGCTTCACTTTGCAAGGCCAAGATGAAGGTGATTTCCTGTATTATCTGTAACATGATTAGGTCATTTCTTCCCACCCATATCTTTGGACATTTCAATCAGTGCAGCAGTCATTCCCAATATCAAGTCTAGTTCTGAAATATCTTTAACAAATTCCCCATAAGTTTTATTCTAGTAATTGAAATGTTTTCAGATCTGAACAGAACTGGGCAGTTTTTCAAAATTAGAAATAATTTTTTTGCTTTCTGTTTTGTTTTATTGTTTTGTTGGGTTTTTTGGTTTTTTATTTAACCAAGATTAATGTCTGCATGGGAGAAATGCAAAGAAAATTTCTTTGGGGAATTTTCCAACCAGCCAGGGGTATAAAAAGGAAATTTGGACTGCACCATAGATATACATTTTGTACACCTGCTTAGTGTTCCACTGCTGAAGTCTGCAATCAGCTCTTTCATGGATTCCTGAAAGTTATAAACAACATTTTCTCAGAGCATAACTTGAAGATCTTCGTGTTAACACATTCCTATTTTCTTCTCTCCCTCTGTTTTTTAGATCGAATATAAGCTTTGCAATGGGTCTGACAAAGAGTGTGTGTCTCCCACAGCCAAATTCATGAAGAAGGAAACACTGAAGGTATGTGCAAAGCAGTCAGGTCATCATCAGCTGACTTGCTTTTAAAAAACAAATAGTGCCTTCCAAACAAACCACTGGAAACAAGTCAGAGTTATTTCTCAAGACCCAGAGAAGCCTCTGAATCTTCTAGGAGTCATTATAGGCCAAGGACATTTACGGGCTTAATACACAGGATTAGATGATACACTGCAAGCAGAACAGATCAGTGTAATTACTTCACTGTGTTTGTATGTTCTGGAGCCATTAGGCATCTCAAGAGGATTGTAATCCTTCACTGCTCTTAGGACAACTTGCCTAGGCAATCTGAATGAATTGTAGCTTGAAGACTTGTTTGTCTACCAAATCAAAAGTATAAGTGAATGAAATTGGATTTAGTTTCTTGAAATTGAGGGGTGAGAAAGACTGGATATCCAGCCTCTTTCCCCCCAAAGAAAAGACAGACTAGGTTGTGGTTAATGAAACTTCGGGAGCAAAGAAGCCTGTTGTTTCATTATGTTTTTATTCTTTTTATTCTTGTGCTCGTTTCTGGGGAACCTGTGCTGGGTCAAGTTCTTGCTGTGCTATACATAACTGTCCTTAATGCATAATGTTCTTTCCTCCCCAAAAGAGGCCATGATTACAGCTACTATATTTTCTCCATTCTCAACCAGGTACAAAAAAGAAATTACAGACAGGAGAAGAAAAGAGCTACTAAACAACTCTTCAGTGCTCTGAAGGATCCCAGTGTGGTGATCACAGAAGACTGGCTGAAGGTATTTGATACAGACCATTTCTTCTGAGGTTGTGGGAAAAAAATAAATTTATGTGAAGTAGCTGATGTTGCGTACTCTGAGATGTATGCACTATCACTTTTTTAAATGAAAGAAGACCAAACAGTTTTGAGTTGAAGTTACTGTAAAGTAACTTCAACTCAAGCTTCAACTCAAGCATTATTTAAATAACTGCTATAAAAGTGGAACTGTGGGTATTTACTTTCTACCTTAACTCAACTGGTATATTTCCTGTCCTTAAGCAGCAACCAGGACTCGAAAAGGGCATAGTACAAAGGGAAGTGATGATGTTTCTCTCTTTGTTCCTCTCTGAAAGATTTTGTTGGCCTCTTCCCATAAATGTGGTTTTATACTGAAGAGGGAATAGACTGAGTAACAGCCTGAAAATGGGCAGATACAGCTTGTTCTATCGACAATTGGATTTTCTGTTGTCACAGCAGAGAATGAAACATATTGTACCTGATGACAACTGCAATTTCTCCTTGTGCACAGACTCAGGTAGTGACAGCTTCTCATTCAAGTCCTGAAACTTCTGTGTGGCAAAGTAAATCTGGATTGACATTGAGAGATGAGCACTGGTTTTCTCCTCCTTTGGGGCCATTTAGTCTTCTCAAATAATAGTGAATTGGTTGAACCTTTTATATTAGCAAGACCTAATTTCCAAACATGCCTAACCCCAGCTCTTAAGAAAACAAAGAAACTTAAGGATCTCATGAAACAATGCAGTTGCATTGGGTTAGTAGTAAAAACCTCCAACATTGTTCTGCAGTTATTATTAGAGGTCAGAAAAGTAACATACTTGTGGTTTATTTGAGTAGTTAGATTGGCAGCAAAGTCTTCCTGTAGTGTTTACTGTTAATGAAAAAAAAAATATTGAGACTTTTTGAAACACAGAATACCTGTTGCATGTTTGCTGTGGCTGGAAATTTCTGGTGAGCTGCAAATAAAAACAGAACACAGAAAAGACTTGAGGTTTGGCCTATGCACACTGCAGGCAGGAAGACCTTAGGCAAAATCTAGCCTTACTGAGAAACTTCTCCATTCAAAAGCTGTTATCTTTAATATACTCTTATCAGATTTAATGTCTTCTATACAAGAGGGAGCTTCATTGAGCTCAACAGAGAAGTAAACCAGCTGGAGACAGTACTATTTAAAATAGGGTATTTGACAAAACCCATTAATAGCAGTGTTCTGCAGAACACTATTAAAATGACTTATAAGTCAAGTTAGACTAGCTATAACATTTTTATATGCAATGTTCTAATTGGCATGTCCTCCTTGATTATTAACAGATCACTCTCACATGGGCCAGCAGTGCCGATTGCCTAAAAATTAATCAAGCTGCTAACACTGAGCTAGTAATAAAAATAGGATGAATATTAAGCCAGTAATAAAAATATGAAGACAAGATTCTGATAGCCAGATTTCCAAGTTCTGGGATTTTGCTGTGAGGTCCCTAGGACTGTTCAGGGAACACCATGTATTTTCTTTAGGAAGTGCATCATGGTGCAGCCTTGGAATAAACATCCTGGAAATACTGTAAAAATACTGAATAAGTGCTGGGCTTCCTCCATGGAGCAATGTAGATGCAACTTTTTTTGTTCCTCCAGATTCGTGGGACTCTGAAGAGCTGGACCAGACTGTGGTGTGTCCTGAAACCAGGAGTGCTGCTCATTTACAAGACGCCAAAGATCGGACAGTGGGTTGGGACAATCCTGCTCCATTCTTGTGAGCTGATCGAGAGACCCTCCAAAAAGGATGGCTTCTGCTTTAAACTCTTCCATCCTTTGGATCAATCCATCTGGGCTGTAAAGGTAACAATCCTGATCAGTCAAACAACCTCTTCTTGGTCACCAAAGTTTCTGGTCACTGGTGTTGCCTAGCACTGACATTATTTAGTCATGCAGTTGCTGTTAGCAGTGATGAATTGACTGCATAAAAAGATTAAAGATACCAAAGCTCGATCATTGAATGACATCAAAGAGACATAGTCCTTGTGATTAGTTCCACAGACATTTCATTCTGAGTGTACAGATGCCTGCATAGACTGAGGAAAAAGGGAATGTGTTAGTGCAGCAAAAGAAGTTCAATACCTAGAAGCTGTATCAAGCCATGACCTACATCTTTTAAAGGAGTTGGGCATAGACACAGTTAACTAAAGTCAGCAAAATAAGGACACAGAAAGCACCAAGTGCTTCACACAATACTGGTAGATGGTTGGCAAAGTGACAAAAAAGCAGGCTTATGATTTGACTTATTTTTTTTCTAAAGCCCCTGAGATTTGGATTTGTTTGCAATGGACTTGAAACTTAGTGTTCAGCTCAAGCCTTGACTGTTGCGCAGAAGTGTGACTTCAGATAGCCCTTAGTGTCTCTTCTTTGAAATGGAAATAGCAGGATTTTCTCCACTTCATTTTGAGTTATTCTTTGGGCTGAGACAATCCCTTCCTGTAAACACAGTGGCTCCTGCAGTGACCTCTGGATCTCCTTGTAGCAAAAATGATTAATAGTTTTTCACACTTCTTGAAATAACTCCCTGCAGATCTTAAAGAGCCATCTTCCTTTTTCTTCTTTCCTTTAAGAATAGGCAAGAAAAAAGAAAAAAAAATGTAATGTCTATGAGCAAAGAGGAAGGCCCCCGTACCTCCTGAGAGGCACTGAGAAACACATCTTTTGGATACCCTGAAGACAAAACTTAAATGTTCTTGTATTTGTTTTTCTGTCAAAAACAGTGACAAAACCACAGTTATTGCAGACATCAATTCTCTAGGAGGCATCACAAGTGTAAATAAGGCATTACAAGCTGATGCCTTGCTGCAAAGTCGTCAGCAGAGGGAATGGAAATGGAAAGACTCATGAGAGAGCAGCGAAAGCACTTGTTATGGCATCAGAATTTCTAACCAAAGGGAGAAGCCCTGTGGGAGCAGATCAAGCAGACACACTCCTCCGTGCAGTAAATTGAACAGTTTTAAACACAGCTATACAATCGCTATAAAAAGCCTTTCCATTTTTAATAAGGTAGGAAGAGAGAATTAAAATTAACCTCAGCAACCAGGGGTGAGAGCTGCTGATTTCTGCCAGCAGCTCAGCTCTGATTTGTGCCTAAGTGCATTGCTTTTCCTTAAAGTTCCAATGGTTTTGCTGCTACCTTGCTTATTACTCGGTTTTGAGAGTTTTGATGTTTTTTAAATTCAGAACATGCACCCAAGAAGGTTGTTGATGATTTACTGTCTGTCAACAAAAACATTCCTCGTGAGTTGACAGGTCAACTGAATTCTGCTGAGAAGCACCGTCAGAGGAGGTAGTGAAAAATAGAATCAAAAGTGCAGTCAGATACTGAAAGGCAGAGTTGCTGACAGATCTGAAGTGTTGAACTAAGATGCCCTTCTTTTGATAATGAAGCATCCCGAAGAAAGAGCAAGTTTTATCAATATGTGTATGCATTTAAATATATATATCTAATTCTTGTGTCTCCTGAGAAAACATATGATAGAAATAAGAATTAGTATATTAAATGTGAAGGGAGTGTACATCTAAAAATGTTTGTGTTCTAGAGGAAGTCCAAAGAGGTTTAAATTTTAAAGTCAAAATAATATTCTGTGTCTCTTGAGACATATTTAGAAAGCCACATTTGAGCTGCATAGTAGGATACTCCTGAAACCTGAGTTCAGCCTGGATTGTTTTGTGTGATAGATGCTTTCAGCCACGAGGTAAACACCAAAATACAAATCAGGAAGAAATCCACCAGTGAGCTGCTTGATGTCAAAGAGGCTGTCTGCACTCTGTCAACAGTTTCAGGTTGAAACTGCTAAAAATACTGTTTTGTTTTATGTCGTTCCACAGCCTCTTTTTAAAGCAACTGGAGCAGAATTGACTGATCTACATTGGTTGTATATAACTGTGCAAAGAAAGTCTGTTTCTCATTAAATACAGATTCACCTGAGCTTAAGCAAAAAGCCCAAGTTACTGTCCATCAGAACAGAAATAAGATCTGGATGAACAACTTTCATTCTTGGCCAAAATGGCTTGTGAAATTTTAAGGGATTATCCAGATTAGAGCTGATGGTCTAGCTTTCACTCTCATCAGTGGATTTGCAGTTTACTCAGGGTAATTACTGAATATCTTCGTCTGTATCAGCCTGGCTGCCCAGCAGATGTTTGGAGCGAACTCTGGGGTTCAGCCCTGGAACAAATGTCTGGTTCAGGCACTGCCATAGGCCTTTATGGTAGTACTAGCCAAATAAATTCTATGTGCAGGAATTTAGCTTCAGTTAGAGCATGGTGAGATTTTGGGGCACCTTTCAAGGTAAGATGTAAAGGCCATGGCTTATAGCTGAAAGCTAAGTACAGGCACCAGGGTACTGTTTTCCCTATAAAGCTCTCTGGGGTCTAGAGCTATCTTAAAAGCATGTTGCTGAGGGAAAGAGTTCTTTATTCTATAATGTTTCCCTGGCTTTTTGAGAGTTTCAGCCTGAAACTTTGCAGTGCACATGGATTAGACCTTTTATCTGTTTGTTCCGTCCAGGCCTTTGTAAACCCAAGGCCAAAACCGTCAAGGTCCCAAAATCAGCCAGCAGTGCAAGCAGCAGTGAAAAAAGCCTCCCCCACATGCTCCAAATGCTGCTGCAGAGGCACTTTGTCCAATGTGTGAAGGCGGTGTGATCCCACCCTGCTCCTGGGAAGAGACATTTTACTGAGGTGGCTGCAGGAGACTGGGGAATGCCAACCTAGTAATTCCTGTGAGGGTGTGGGTGTCTGTCCTCTTGCTCCACAGAGGGAGTGTGGAGCTATCAGCTGGCAGGGTTTGCCTGCCTGTCCCAAAAGATGTCCTGGAATAGGTTGTATTTCCCTTCAAGCTTGCTCAGAAGCTGGCTGAACAGCGTGGTGTGGGAAGGCTTTCGTTATCTGCAGTGTGTTCTGACATTTATTTAGAACAATAAGTAAATTGGGGTCAGACCCACTACATCTGGGAAAATGTAGAATTTGAATTTTGTTAATTTGTAAGAATTTGAGTCATTCCTTTAAAGAAAAAGTTCTGGTAATGGTCTTACACTGCTGCTTTTTTAGTTGTTATTATGTTCCAGAATACAACAGTTTCATCTTCATCCTTGTGGTGATCCACAATAGTGTTAAGGAGATTTTTTCCTCCTTTTTTAGGCTTTGTTTCATGACTCTCTGAGATGTCTTGTCATACTATCCAAAACTGTCAGTACTCTCCATTTTTCAAAGTCCAATCACCCCCTGTTTCATAATGCCTTTTGAGTCTCAAATCAGATGTAAAGGTAGGAATGATCTGAAGGTTGATCCTTTCTTAGCTGTACTGCACAGGGGCTGCAGCTGGGCCCTGGGGGCTGGTGCAGCTGGGATAACACTTTTAGTGAGAGCTGGTCATTGGCATGGTGCTCAAAGGATGGGAGACACCAAGCATCGTTATCTCTGCTGTGCAGATACAGAACATCATTTAATCTGTGCAAATGTTGGTTTTATTTTCATGGCCTCCTCTCTTTTCTTTTTCTGTTGGAAATGGCCCCCTCCATGCATGAGCATGCCTTACTGTTGAATATGTTTCCTTGACAGAGTGACCTGCTGCTTCTTGGGTTAATCTACATGCCTAAATGCCTGTTAGAATCTTGTATTATCCCTTCCTTCCCATCTCCTCCTTTTTTTTAAAAATACTGTTTCTCTGTATCTGTCCTGTTAGGTTGGGGATTTTTCCTCAAACAAAGCAAATATCCACTTCTGCACTAAAACCACAAGTAATGGTGTTATCAATAGTTCTCCAATGCCCTGCTCAGCTGAAAGCAACTGAAATGAAAATTGCCATGGGGAATGATGCCTGATTGCATTAATGTCACTAGTAATGTCTTAAGATGCTCTGCTCTCATTTACAAATCAAATCTGAAGTTTGCCAGTCCTGACTATTAAGCCTTTAAACAATCTTAATTTTGTGAACCTCTTGTGGGAGGAGAAAACAAAAATGAGTAAGAAGGATCCCAGTTTCTCCTGGCAGCAGAGGAACCCCGCAGATGTGAAGGCAAAAAGCTTGACTGGAGACTGTTGTCTTCTCAACAGTTCATCTGTGTACACTCAGATAGAATTTGATGCTTTCCCTTCTCCTAATTCTGTCCAAATTTTGTTTTTATGAGTAGAACTTAAAAACAAAAATCTAGATAAAACCACTATTTAACTGTGAAGCACTTGTGTGTATAGGAATAGTTTTCAATAGCAGTTACAGTTCCCTGCTAATCAACTGAGATGGAGAAATCCTTCCTTCAAGGAATGTGGTTGGATACTATAAAGGCCCATGTAAGGGAGGAGAGTAATAGTCAAACTGCAAAAATCTAAGCCTACAGTTTTTCAGCATTGTGTGGTATTCTGTAGAAAGTCAAGGAAATGTGTATTGGAGCATCCTGGAGAAAACCTCTTGCTCCCCCCTGCAAGTGATGCAGTGGTCACAAGAGTATGGGTGATGTCTTCTGCCCTGCTTTTATTTCTGACATGATGTCAGCATATTTGAGAAAGGATCTGCTTTTGTGTTATTTGTTACAAAGTGAGGCAAAGAAGGAGCTGGAGAAGGCTGTGTCACTTTGGAAATGCAATGGAGGAGGAGGGATTTCTATTTATTGCTGTCAGGTTATGGCACAAAGTCCATAGCATGAAGAGTATGAAGTTCACTGCATACAGGAACTGCTTTTTCTTAGCATGTTCTGCAGTTCAGAAGAGAAGGGAACTGGGAGGAGATCAAGGAGTTCTGCTCAAAGAAGTGTCTCCTCCAAGATAGGCTTTGCTTCCCTGGGCATCATTTCTGGAGGGTCATGCTGAAAGCATGCTGGCAGGATGTTTACAAGACACTTTTTTTTTTTTTTTTTTTTTTTTTTTTTTTTGCCACAGCTTCTAAACTAAAGGCAGCATAAAGTGAGCAAAGCCTGAAGTGGTTGTCACCCCAGGCACCACAGCATAAGGGTTCTCTGCATTTAAAGGTGAAGGGCTGCAAGCCAGTAGAATGTGCCCATGGTGGGGGACCTTTGGTCCTCAATTTGTGGTTTTCCCTTCTCCACTTTGCCACTGACTCAGGATGGAGTTTCTCGTTTGCTTACTTCCAGGAGAGCTGCTGCTGCCTCTCTGCTGCTTTTGTGGTGGTCTGTGAAGGATGTTTCACTGCCAGTGTGTCTGGCTGCAAGCAGACTCCACATGCACCTCATGGAGCAGTTCCTTCTGGTGTTGCACAAAGGTTAGACTGGTTTTGACCTAAGTGACAGCAATAAGATCTTTCCTCTCTTGTAGATCAGAATAAACATAGCAGGTTTTGGGCTGAGCATAGGTTAGACCGAGCCCCGTTTTCATAGGAGCTCATTACTGCCTTGGAGCTGCAGCAGCAATATCATGATCACTAATGAGTCTCTCCAAATTACTCCGCCTGCTCCTGCCTTCTTTCCTATCACAGACATGCACACGCTGCCTTGGAATGGTGGAAAGACATTGAACAGTCCATTGCAGCTTCCATGCCTTACATCTTCTGTCTCTGTGCATTTCCAGGGACCAAAGGGAGAAAATGTCGGATCGATCACTCAGCCTCTTCCCAGCAGCTACTTGATTTTCAGAGCAGCCTCCGAATCTGATGGTAAGTTTGGGAGTTTGTTTGCTTTCTCCAGATAGCATACATCCTGCTAGTTAAGAAAATAGGTTGATGGGGAAAAAAAAAAAAAAAGTGTGTAAAGGAAAAAATGGTGGCTCACTCAGGTTGAAATACTGCTCTTAGCAATGGTTGGAAGGTCAAGCAGACTTCTGGCACATTTTGTTGCCCTCACCTCTCTGGCCATGTGGATGGAAGAAGGACATAGGCTTCTAACTGGGGAGAACCAATTAGAACTAAGTCGGTATAAACTAAAGGATAGAAGGAGTTGGTCCCAAAACTGATATGAAAAGGGTTTTGTTTCCTCAGTTCAGCAGAGACTTCTGAAAAGTCTCTGAAACACAACTGAAAAGTTGTGTGAAAAATAGAAGCTAACTCAGAAGAAATCCATGGATCTGGTAAATATAGGAAATGGAGTGGGGGAAGCGGTAATTGAGTATGCATCAGGTTAGGTTGATATCTGAAGTTTGAAGCAATAATTGAACAAGATCATAAGGCAGGAAAGAAAAGGAAGTAAAAAGAAATATTATCAAGACAAAGAAGCTTTGCAAAAATCTTGAACAAGGATTGAGATGAAGAACCTGAAAGAGATGTGTACAAACCAAAGAGCACGAAAAAGGCACCTTCTGATGTGTTCCTTGTGAACCTGGAGCTCCAGAAGCAAAGTTACAGAAAAGGGAAGAGGAGTGTAAAAGTTATGAACACACCAATTTTCTATGCAATACATTTTGGCTTTATTACAGGATTTGACATGTGCAGTCACCAAAACATCCACTTAAAATGTTTGAAAGTGATGCTTATCTGCCTATATCTTATATTAGGGAGGGATCTATTGGAGAAAAAATGGTGTGGTAATTTTAAAGAGCTGTCAATAGATGTCTTTCAGCCACCTGACTTTTGCTGTAAACTATTTGTGCTGTGCTTTGCAGTAAAGCAGGCCCAGATGCTGGTGACTCCACATGTAAAATACTGTTCTGGGAATTCACAAAATTATGAAAGGTAAATTTAGGTCAATATATAACAGACATGCCAGCTTGCTCTGTGAAAATCTCTGTAAATTACTTCAGCGGACCTAAAATATCAGTGATTTATAAGTAGATAAGAAGATTAAAAACATGTTTTCATTCCATTTGACCTTCAGACTACTCTAATTTTTTTTTCATAGCAAATTAACCCAGGCTGTTCATTTTATGGATATTTTTCACCTACCCCCACCAAGGGGGCTCATCTATCCCATATGCTCCTTTGGGTCTAATCTAGTGTAACTTTAGGGACATAAGGACTTCTTATGGAGTGAAATGGGCTTTGAAAGGATTGTCCCTCTGGTCCAGTGATTAGGTTTTACATTTTCCTGAGCGATGGAAATGAGACAATGCAAATGCACCTTTGACATGACACTTAGAATAGGAGGAAACATTCATTCCTTCATTACAGATTTCTGTGCTGTTTTCCTCCTGCAGTGAAAAGAGGGCAGTTCATGGTGAGGGACACCATCTTGATGCTGAAAACTGCTCACAGATCTCAGTGTAGTGAAATTATATGAAAATAAGCAGAATTTATACAGACCCAGAGAAACACATCTGTTTCCTAAAATACTGTGCTTTTATAGCTTATTTGTGTAAAAGAATACAGGATTCTAACCTGGCTCCAAGTATCACCTGCCTAGAAAGAGATAGATGCAATAATCCTTTGTGGGGAAAAATGGTGCTGTAGGGTAGAGCTGCTAAATTAGAGACATTGCAAACCCTGGTTATACACATAGCCCACAGAACAGATATACAGAACAGTCCCACAGAGTTTTTAGGTAACCAAATAGCTTCAACCACTGACTGTCAATCCAGATTTTATAAAATATTATTTCCTTAGAGACCCATGCGCTTGTCTTTCCACTAATTTAATTATTAATGATTAAACCATGGAGGCAGCCTGGCAAAGAGACCTGTGGCTGAGCTTCTACTTTCTCTTTTTATGATGTCTGCCATAGGCCAGTTACATGGAGTAGAAGAGCTTTAGATTTGTTCTAACTAACCTTACCCATAACGGCTCCTAAGGTAGCCTTAGCTGCCTTAGCTCCCAAGAGATCATCAGAGATAAAAGTTTTCTAGCTGTGATCTCTCTGTCTGGGTCATACAACACGTGGTGGAAAAGCACAAAAGAAACCATACCTGGCACGTGAGAATTTTCAGTGCTGAAATGCCTGCGGGAAGTTTTCTGCCCAGTGAGTTACTGTGTGTCTCCAGTGTCAAAAGAACTTAAAATAGTGAGTTACTGGAACACATTTTGAAAGCCAAGATGTTGGCCAAGATTCTTGGGAAGCATGCAGAGGCCAGGCAGATCAAAATAGAGTTATTTTCGTTTTAGTGTTGTTTTCCTTTACTTTGCTGCTTCTCTCCAGTAGGATCCTAATGATAGATGGAAAGTTAATGTGATCAAGGGAAGGAGGAGGAACTGAGGTGACTCTAAATCAAATATCCTAAATGTGTATGTAGAAAGGAACTAGGGTCTTTGGTTCAAGACAAAATACAAGCTCTTGAACAGCACCAGCAGTGCCCTAGAGCCACCTGCACAAGTTTGGAGCACTCACATTGTTCCTGGTAGATTCTGAGTCTGATGAGGTGATCATGAAAGCCAAAGGGATCTCTTTGGGATCTCTCCATTTAGCCGTGGACTTCACAAAAAAAAAAAAAATTGATACTGAATTGCATCAGAAATATTAGCATGAAAAATGGTGTAATTTTCAGCTGAATGAGAGTATTCGACTTCACAGCTGAGGTCAGTGAGCTGTGGAAAGTGGCCATAATTTGTGTAGGAAGGGCAGGATGTGAATCTCCAGACACGAGGGAAGAACTGCTTCCTCTTAAGCACGTGTCCTGAAAAATGGCCAAACACATGAGTGTCATACTTGGAGATGAGTGACTTGGAGACAGGATTAATATCAGTAGGTCATGCAAAACATATGCAGACAAAGACACAAGGAACAGAAACTTCTACCTTTAAAGAATTCACTATAAGCTGCAGGAAATTAAGGCTTGTACTTTGCAGTTTATATGATTTGATTTTAAGCTCAGAAGACAGGACTGAAATGGTTTTAGACAGTTATGTTGCTTCACCTGTTGTAAAGAGGCATCTCCAAAAGGGTATGCCTGAGTTTGTTTTGTTTCTTTAACACACTGGACAAACCTAGAGGATCCAAGAGAGACGGGAGATTGAGGTAAAATAAGCTAAGCCAGATGAGACAAATGGGGCAGGTGAGATCTGGGCCCTTGTGTATATTTGTAGTGTGTTCACATCTCCCCCATAATGCAGTACTGTGTGAATCTACAGCATCTCTGAAGATGTGTCCTGGCCATGCCCTTCTTAACACAGTCTCCCATTGTTAAAAGTGGAAAATGAACAACAAAGCATTTGGCAAATATAACTAACTCGTGCAGGGCTCTGACTTGCTGGGAAATAGTGAGTTGCAGCATATGTTAGATGTACAGTTCAGCAATCCAGGCAACTATATCATGATCAGCAGTTACATGGCCTAGTTTTTCTCTCAGCATTTCAGAATCCCCATTTTCCCCTCTGCTGTACCATCTGTGACAGACTGTTCATAGTATTTAAGATTGTGACTTCTGGATGATCTGCAGAACCACTGCCTGGCTGCAGCAGATTTCATATTCACAGACCAGTGCAGCAGTCTGCATTTTGATGTGTTTTAAGCATCAACCTCTGGAAAGGTCATGTCAGCCTACAGGCTCAACCTGTACAAGTGCAGGGTCTTTATTTCTTTCTTAGCAGTTTGCAAAAAGAAGACTGCTTTTTCCAAGCCAGTGACAGTGTCTGCATTTCAGATTTGTGTTGAAAAGTATTCAGAATTAGTAGTTTAATTCTGTCCCAGTTCTGGTCCCAACACCAATCTGGAGCTGCCCCTGAGAGCTGACTGGTGTGTCCTAAGCATTTTAAGTCACCTGCTTAGATGTCACAGTGAGGATCTCCACTTTGCCATGGGCACTGCTGCCACAGGGTATATTCCTACTAATAGAATTCAAAGTGGCAAATTACCAAGGGTTAAAATCTTAACAGTGGAACCACAGTAAACCACATTTACATTTCATTCCTTAGATCTGCCCTCTCCTTCAGGTATGCTTTGGGTAGCCCCCATTGCCTGACGTGGATGCAGTTGTGTGGAAATCTTGATGATGTGGCTTATGATGTTGTTTCTTTTCTAGGCATCTGGCCCTTCCCCCCAAACTGATGCTCTCATCTGGGGAGGAAATTAGGTTATTGAAATAAGGGTCATGCACAGAAGCAAAGAACCACAGGAAGATTGCAATTTGAAACCAAGTTAACAATGAAATACACCTCTAGGTCCTGGCAGCTCTGCAGAAAATAGAATATCTTTTTAGCTTTATGTTTGTGTTTCATATTCCTTAGACCTTTCACAGTGGTTTAAAATCCAGGCTTTTGCAACAAGATTTCATTAAGTTCACTGCATAAATTGCACCTGCAGCTAATTGAGAGCTCACGTTCTTGCATCTTGACAACCAAAGTGCGAGAAATCATGCACGCAGGCACCCAAGTGGTACAGAAAACAAGCAGTGAGCTGAACACGATGACCTTAATGTTCACTGACTGAACCAAATCAGCCTCTTCCTCAGGATTCGTGATTTGTGTGCACTTGAGCAGGAATTCATCGTTTCCAGGTGACAGTCTACTTCAGGTTGATTTTTAAAAGCATCTATCTTGTAAGTGCGAGGCATCAGGCCAAAGCTGGAGGACTTTAATAATTCAAGAAGAATAATATTCCCTTAGTGATGCCTCTCTGGAGGAATGTGTAGTTGCTTTGTGTGAGCCTTTTGAAGTCTTAATTGTCAAGAGATTCATTCCAGGTGTTCTGTAGCTACAGGAATGCAGTGGAGAAGAAGCACAGTTGCAGACTGATACTTTTGTGTGTAATGGTGTGATTCCATCTAGAGCAGATTTTTCTTTCTGGTGAGTGCTGAGAGAACATTGGCTGTGTCCTCCATGACCAGCTGCTGCAAAATGTGGCAGATAGGCTTGGCACATCAGGTTATGAGTTGTTCTAGGTGAGTGCAAAGAATTTCAAAACTGAATAGCTTAGTGTTGTCAGTGCTGCCTGGTTTTGTCCTGTGAGACATTTTTGTAATTTTAGATCTCTTCAAAGACTAGGACAGACTCAAGTTTTTCTTTGAACTGAACCTAAGTTAGCAGCATAAGCACCCTCTGTTGTTTTGGTTTGTTTTCTTTTTTCCAAGAGTGAGAAGAAATTATTTTTGTCTCTTGGTTTTAGTAGTTCCTTTTGTCTGTGAAAAAAGAGAAAAAAAACCAAAACCAAAACAAAAATAAAAAAAACCAAAAACAAAACAAAAAAAAGAGCTGGTGCAAGCACATGCCTGCTGCTATTGAGCCTTGCAGCCTCCAGGTTTCTTCATGGTGCCAGCAGTGCCTGCCCAGGAAGTGTCCTGCAAGGAGCCATAGTGATTCCTGTTTGCACCTGAAGGCAGGCACAGGACAACCAAGGGATCAGGACCTGGGTTTGGGGAAGGCAGGTCCTGCTCGACCAGCCCGATCTCCTTCTATGGCAAGGTGACGTGCTCAGTAGATGAGCACTGGAGCAGCCTGCCCAGGGAAGCAGCTGAGTCACCATCCCTGCAGGTATTTAAAAGACATGCAGATGTGGCACTTTGGGATATGGTTTAATGGTGGACTTGGCAGTGCTGAGTTAACACTTGGACCTGATGATCTCAGAGGTATTTTCCAATGTAAACAATTCTCTGTTTCTATATGGTTTGATTTGAAAGAGCTTAAAAGCCTGTGGGGAGATTCTGCCACAAGCTGACAATATACTTCTGTGTTTTTCTTCAGAATTTAAACATATGCTCAGTTTAAGCCACAGTTTGTGAAAAATTAAAACTGATAATTGATTGCAGTTTTTACTTTGCATCTTCAAACCTCCTAAAAGAATATTATTATAACTTTTTTTTTTTTTTTGCTTCCTTCATATGCACCCTTTTGGGCTACCATTGCTCTCTGAAGGAGCCCATATCTTATATTCTTTTCTGGTCTAATTACCCTGTATACAAAAAACCCTATTTGAGTCACCCACTCAAAATTAGAACATGTGAGAATTGAGGTAGCCATGAAGCCTTCATGCTGTACTGTGACTGTAGGTGACAGCCTTTAATTATGTGACCACATTCGTTTCTCCCCTTCTGCAGTTCCTGAGGGAGTGAGTAGACTTGTCAAGTAAGCAATTAAGTAATCCAAATGCTAGCATTTTTGTATTATCTTCACAATTCAGAAGAATACAGCTCAATAGAAAGATCACTCAGATGTAAAAATATTTCATATAGGCCTTTAGCAAGGAAACAGGTTTATCTTGTGTGCAATCCCTGTAATTGAGAGAGTATAATTTTATGGGTTTATGCTGCAATTAACACGCCATTGACTTGCAGAGAATATAACCTTTTTATTTGCAGAGGTAAGCCCATATTTTACATCTGGGGTAGTGATATATGTTTGTTTAGATTCACAGCACCACCTGATGGCTGAAGGCCCATTTCTGGGTTTGGGGATGCTCTGCACCCCTTCGGTTCAGTTTCTGTTAGAAGTGAAAACAAGGGTGTACACTGATGCCATCTCTGTTTGCTGCAGGGCACAAGAAATGCTGACTGCTCATCCACAGCGAGTTCCTCTAAAGCTTTGTATATCTGCCTGGGACTATTAAAATGAATATTTAATGTTTTGGGGGTTTTTGGTTTTTGTTTTTGGGGTGGGTTTTTTTTGTTTTTTTTGGTGTTTTTGTTGTTTTTTTATAAAATTTAAACTCCTTGAATGAAGCTTCAGAAAAGATNGGTGTTTTTGTGGTTTGTTTTTTTTTTTTTTTTAAATTTAAACTCCTTGAATAAAGCTTCAGAAAAGATTCAAGTTTCTCATAATACTTCCCAGGCAGTTATCTAAAGAGATGGAAACCCTAGATATATGGTGTAGAAATTTCCTCTGGTGACGTGGTGAACCCCAAATATTTTGACCAAGCCTGTAAGGTCATGTCAGTACTGGTGAACACCTGTGGCAGTGGGGTGGGCATAAAAAAGCTGCCCTTGGGTCATGGCCAGCATGGGCTGCTCTGTCTACATCCCCAGGGAAGGGGGGATGTCTGAGGGAGACTTGGGGCCACCCTTGCCTTGGCTGTCACAGGATAATGAGTGCTGCAGAGCACTGAGGAGATGACCTCGGTGCTGCCTCAAAGGGCTCATGCTGCTACAAATCAACCTACCTGTCAAAGCACCTGATTTTAACAGCCTATTTAATACAAAAATATCTTGACATATGCAGCATTTCCAAATGTCAAATCACACAGTTCTTGCTCTGCGGAGCTGGAAAAGAAAAGCAAATTTAAAGGCAAAGGAGAATCAAGGCGGGGAGCCTGAGCAGGAGTGTTCTCCCTTGTGTGGCACAGCCCGACACAGATTTGCACAGTGGTGGGTCTGGGGGAGAAGGGATATGTAGGAGGAGGTGGATTTGTGCTCAGTGCAGACATTAACTCTAATGGGTTATCCATGCAAATCCTCCACGCAGTGAGAAGGGAATAAATCTCTGCCTTTAAAGCCTTAATGCAAGAATATTTGTTAAATACAAAATAGTGCGAAATCAATTCCAACAGCATTCAACCTTTCTAATCTTTTATTAACCATTATTTGTGATGTTATTATTAAATCATAAGCTGATGCTGAATGAATTTATTGGAAAAAATTAGAATAAATGAATGGGGCTCTGCAGTTTTTGTGGCTAAATGTTCAAGTGCAATTCTTCAAAGATTTGAGATATTTTTATTTTACTGGTTGCAGCTTTGTATCAAAGCAAGCACTAAAAGCTACTCAAATTTATAAACATTTCTTTATATACATGTTCTAGATTTTTTTTTAACTCTAATTGATCTTACAGAACCAAATTTTGATCATGTTGAAGTTGATGGGGATTCTGCCCAGGAGAGCAGCAGGATCCCAGTGAGATTTATGCATGTGCCTGATGCTGTGTGATAGAAAAGAGTCTAATGGAAAATTTTGCCAAATGGGATCAGGATTGAATGCAGTCCAGGGAAACCCTGTTTGCAGCACTTGCCATTGCTAGAGCAAAATCCTTTGTTTCCTTCACTGCCTCTCAATCACACTTCTAATTATTATGAAATGTATTCTGAGAAGTGTAATGAAGAGCTCTGTTTTACAAGCTTGAAATTAGAGGATGACTCCCTTGATACTTCAATTCTCGAATGTTCAGCTAATTTGCAGGTGCCCTGGCCTCATTAATGACTACACTACAGAAGCAGGCTATTTTCAGGTGCTTCCAGGAGTACAGCAGCTCCAGCACCATGGTGGTTGGGCTTTAACACACAGCTTTGTAGCCTTGTATGGATCACTGCAAAAGGAATAGAGGGTCAGCTTGGATTCCTGTGCTTTTCATTTGCTGTCTGTCTGTGGGACCTGTGCAGGCTGTAAGGAAATCCAGTGTGACTGTGCATAGGAGCTGGAGTTTGTCTTGGCTCTGTGCCATGCTTAGAATTTCTGCAAAATGAACCCAAAATCTTCAGGTAAAGATTTTTTTGCGACAAGATAAAAATAAATGATACCCACCCAGATTATCTGCTGGACCAGACAGAGAGAAGGACTGGAAAAAAAATCTTAAAAATGAAGAGAAAGAGGGAAAATGAACATCCTGACAGCTTTCCCTAGTCTCAATCACTCTGTCACATATTGACCATCCTGGATCTTGACTGGAGTGGTGGTTCCTGCAGCACTACAGCCAGCATGGGACCCCTGAGCAGGCTGTGGTTCAGTGATCCCAGAGTAAGCAGGGACCTCTCCCACACAGCTCAGTGCCCTGGTATCTCCTTGCCCTCGGGAAGTGTGTGAGGTGGGGATGCCAAGGGGTGAATGTGTTTGGGGAGGGTATTACTTGCAGACAGGAGATGCTGGGCAGTGTGGAAGCACAGTACCCACACAGGTTCCCTGCATCTCAGACTGAATCAGAAAGGGGCAATGGGATGTGAACAAGCTGTGGGAGATCAGAAAGGGATGTTATTAGGGAAGAGGGAGTTGGGGTGAGCTTCCCACTGCATCACCCATGCAGATGTATTACTCATGCAGCCACTAAAACACCATTCCTGGCAAGATAACCTAGGAAAAATATATAGGAAAAATATATTCTACTTCAGTGACTTCTCATAATGATAATGAGCTTTACTCCCAGGCAAGAAGCTTTTGAGAAGCAGTGCATGAATTGTGTTATTTACTCTGCTATGCTTAGATAATTCCTTTTGTTTTCACAGGGCGATGCTGGCTGGATGCTTTGGAACTTGCCCTGCGTTGCTCCAGCCTCTTCCGGCTCAGTGCCTCCAAGCAGGGAAAGGATGGAGAAGTGAACTGCTCCAGTGATTCTGCGCACACGGGGCTCAACCACCTCCTGCACACCAGTGCTATGTCAGACCAGGAGTTCTTCCAGTAAGATGGGGCTGTTACTCCTTAATGTGCACCGAGGTGTCATATGGCTCAAGCTTTAGCATCATCTACCCAGTGTCCACCGAGAAGATGTGTTTAAAAACCAGCCTGTGTGTTCTGCTGCTGCATCCCTCACTAATAGATGGGCTTGGTGTTGCCATCTAATGCTTGAACACATAGGCTGGAGGAAATCTCAGCTGTGTTTGTTTGTGCATAAAGAACTTTCTTCTGTCCCCTGCTTGGGCCAAAATGGTGTCTGGGGATGCCAGCATGAAAAATGGCTTGCCTGAGTAAAGATTGCAGAGTCTAGCTGCTGTAGTTACACAGACACAGTCACTAACAGTGTCTGTGTTGCTAGCACATATGGCTCTGAGTCTGATCTATTTTTTGATAATGTGTACTCTTTCCTAGTAATACTGTGTCGTCAGCAGAGTGCACACACTGCATCCTTAGTTTTATAATTACTTTCTCTCTCTGCAGGGGTTTTGAGGGGTGTCCAATTTCTTCCTCGATGAATCAGATAAAGTTTTACATAAGGGGAAAACAGTCCCCACAGCCTCCTTTCAATTCATATTCCTGGTATTACTGCAATATTTTGCAACATCAAAGCTCTCTACACATTAAAAAGCCCCAGGCCTTTCTGTTGCTTATAGCTGAATAAGCAACTTCAGAAATCCTCCTGGTGTAGACATTTGGCCTTTGGAGTGAACTGGGAGAGGTAGTGTCTATTTCTAGTTCTGCTGATTGGAATTTGACTTTTAGAGCTCACAGCAATGCACCATCGATTATGCAGTTTCTAGGGTAGCAGTCCTTGCAGTCTGGAAAGATGATGCCTTGCAGAGCAGGACCTCACCTTTAAGAGGTTTTCTTCATCTCTGTTGTAACAACAGCAGAGGTATGAGTCTTCTTTGGAGTGTGAAGGTATCTCTGGCCCCATGGGACCAAAGGAGTGGCAGCATTTCAGTCTGTCCCTAGCCCTGATAAGTTCTGGTAATCCCAGCATGTGTTCTCCAGTCCTGCTGTTTGGGTTTTTATCTAGAGTTTGAAGCAGAACTTCACCGAAAAGCAGTGGGAGAAGAAAAGGAAATCGAATATCTTACCACATCATATGCCCTAGTACTTGTGCTCATGGGCTTCTTTCATAATACTTTCCTTATGCCTGAGAGTCTCGGTGCTCTCTGTGATAATGAATTCAAGAAGGCAGTGGACTTTGTTTTTGGCTGATGGATGCGTGTGCAGAAATACACTTAATATTAAAATGGAGCCTGTGGCACTGAGAACCTTCAGGCAAACCCATGGGTACTGTAACCTGATGCAGAAGATAGGGTTAAAACTGTAGTGAAGTGTTTCTTCATAATATGGTGTGTGAATGATGCTTAAGTGATGCCTCTATTTCACCTTTTAGTTGTCCAACTTCAAAAGCCCCCTTGAAATATGGGATTCAGTAGTAGTAGCACACATGGCAGAGTTTTCAGCAGGACAGAGTACCCACAAAAGCAATCAGATATGTCTTACAGGCTCAAATTTTAGCTGAGTCCGGTTCAAGCTGGGCGTTCAGCATGTGGTTGTCTGGACAGTTCAGTCTCCTTTCTGAGTCCTACCACTGTTGGAAATGTGTACCCAAACTCCCCAGTGCTTAAAGCCCAGGGGAGTTTGAGGGTTGCAGGACAGGAGGATGTTTTGCTGTCATACCTGAAGGAACGAAGAACATTTAAATAAGGGGGAATTCAAAACCCAAACTCTGCAAGTGCTGAACAAAGTGGTTTTGGTTTGCCAGTGACAGTGGCTTCCTCACAGGGATTCAATCATTCTAATTAAATGCTTTCCCTACAGGGAATCTTACCAATTAAATTGGCATGCAGTTGTTAGGGGGGCAGTTAATTACATTTAACTCTATCCTCAAATTAGCCAAACTACTCTGTCAAGAACAGAAAAAGAAAGGGAAGATGGATATTATAGGGAGAACAAAACCCCCCTGGGAGCTGGCAAAGGCAGATTTTCTGTTGAGCCAAAGTTGCATTTGTCTGCTGGCTGCTTTGCTCCTTTCCTGCTGGGAAACAAATCAAGATTATACAGTGATTTCAAAATCCATGTCTTTAGTAGCATATAAAAATAAGGGAGAGAACTGTATGAGTGAATCAAAGGCTTAAGTACTGTGTAAATCAGTGATTTTAGGCAAGAAACTTTTAGGGCACCAGGCACTCTTCTTTTTAATATGAAGTTGGATTTCTTGTGGCTTCCATGTCTTATCTCCAGTATCTCCAGGAATCTGGCTGGTTACTTGTTTGCAAGAACCAAAGTTTTTTCTTTGCTTTATGTAGAAGACCAGTATCAAACCAAAGAAGTCCTGGTCACCAACTGACCAATGTTTCCAGGAATGCCACTTAGGGAGTAAAGCACTGCTTTATTAGAGAACTCTAATATGCTGAAACAGTAAATTAGCCATGAAAAGTGCCAGGTTACCCAAGTTTATGGTGGACGTCTAGTGCTGACTTTTAGCATAGTCATTCCCCTCCAGTTTTTGGAGTCTGGTCCAAATCTCTTTGGAAGCCCTTGGGAAGTCTTCTCATTGATTGATTGGCCAAGCTCATGGCATGGCTTTCGTTTTTAGCATATCACACATATTCTGTGGTGATTCTCTTTGGAGGAAGAACTTGGGTGTGCTTCAGTATCTCATATTTGATACTCAGAATGAGAAGCATCTGTTTTCCTTTTGGTTTGCCAGTGTGGTTCCATGGCTCTGAAAATATTAAGTCTTGCCTTGTTTGTGGTGGTGAGTAATCAGTGTACAGTTCAGTGGAATTTCATATGAATCTGATTTCCCTCTTGAAATAAATCTGAAATCCTTAAAAAGTACTGGGGTGGCAGTGGTGAGAGAAAACTAAGAAAAGAGTAGTTTACTCCATTAAACTTCAAATATTTCCCAAATGTGAGACAGGTGACACTGGAAAACTTGCTCATTTTACAAATGTGAAATAGAAACAAGTGGTATTTGTCAGCCACGAGCTAAAAGCCTTTTAATGAACTGTTCTTTCAAGTATTTTTTCCCCATGGAGAAGACTTTCACTAGGTAAAGGGAGCAAAGCAACCACAGATAACACTCACATGTTTACCTGACCATTGAAAAATCAAAAAATAAGTTAGATATTTAAGTGATCGAAAACTAATATTTTCCTTGACATACCATCCAGGAAACAGCTGTGGTGAGGAATTGCAGGATAATCTCTCCAGACAGCTCTCTCCCCATCTTTTTTTCTGCTTTATTATTTTAAATTCATGTGTGTGTAATCTGTTCCTCCAGGGTATTTGGTTATCAGTCATTACATTTGCTGCTTGCTGGCTAAAAACGAGAACCAACATCCTGGCACTAGAACAATGAGGACATATAATGTATGATAGCAAATTATAAGTGCTGGTCATCGACTCTGATTTATGATCTTAGTTTTATGGTACAGCACAACTTTCAATTTAAAAAAATCTTGTGGTTTGTATATATAAACACTATATACATATACAGTGTTTTTATCTATCTATCTATCTATCTATATGTGTATATATATATATATATTTACAAATGGAATTAAAAGAAAGATTTTCTAAAGGCACAGAAAGCTTGAGATGACACTTCCAAAAGAACTCTAGAAACTGGGCTCTGCCAGAAACTGAGCTGTGGCTGTCACAATGTGGCTTGCTTGGCAAGTTAAAAATCATGAGGTTATTTCAGTGCATAGTTGGAAGTTGAGATCTTCTGAAAAGCTGATGCCAATTCTGCATTCTGATTCTTCTGTTGCTTGTTTTTTGTTCTTTTTTAAAAATTTATTTAATCTGGCTCTACCTAGCAATGCTTAATTATCCTTTTAAAATAGAAAATAACAAGAAGGGGGGAAAAGAGCAAGGGTGGGAACTTTCAGCATTCATCCTTAGCAAAAATTGGAACATAGCCAGAATGGCCTGAGAAGATGCCCATCATAGAGAAGCTTGACGCTTGACAGAGCATTCCCATGTACTGAGAAATCTTGAAGAGGAAGACAGACTATGGGAAGTTACAAAACTCTACAAGATCCAGGGCCTGTTTAGATCCTCTGAAACCCTTTGTATAGCTGGAAATCTTCTTTAATTGCTCTATCCAAGAGAGCTTGGAGAAGTCTCAGTTAAGAAATTTTCAGAGGAAGGACAAGCTGAGAAGCTCAGTAAATGGAAGGTATGCCAGGCCATGGAAGAGTTAATGTGTCTGCAGACATGTATGAATAAGGAAAACTGTTTCCCATGATAGATACCACTTGAAAAAAGTGCATTTAGTGAATACTTTTCAGCACCTGACCTCTGGCCTGTTTAATCATGTTTACCATCTGTCATATGAACTACATCTGCTTTTTCAAATGGAGATGCTATAGGTTACTTGAGAGAGAATTTTTGGCATTCTCTAAAGTCTGGATCACTGAGCGTGAAGATTGTTACAACTTCCATGCTTTCCCTTAGATGCTGTTATAATTTGGGAGTTCTTCTCACATGCAGTTGTCCACTCCTTGCTTTCAACTCTGTTCTTCCACACAGCATCATCTAGGGAAGCACATTCCCCAGGTTAGCCTGGTGGATGAGGGAGGGATATGTGTGTGAGAAAATGCTTGCTTCTATTAGTTTTTAAAATTGTCTTTTCCAGTGTAGGTCTGACTTAGGACCATCCTCTGTTGAAATAAAATAAGCAATAGCACTGAAAAGAAAATTTATCCCATAATGTCATATTTTTCACATGTGCTGCAATCCACTGATTGGCTTCTCTAAAGGGAAAAGTCTCTCCTGATGGATACTTCAGTTCTCTAATCAGCAGTGTAGAGTTGTTGGAGTGTAATTGCTCTGTATCGCTCTGGTCTCTGGACTCCCATCCAGAGCCAGCAGCAGGGCTGTGTAAGGGTGGGTAAATGGAGCTGGCACATTTTGAAAAGTGCAGTTTGGAGGGAAAAATTTTGATGGAAAATACCTCACTCTTTCTGTGATAAAACCCTTGTTATTCAAAAAATCAGTGTCTGAGACTTTTCCTGGTCTGCACACCCTATTCTGAGTCCTGGGGGTGTTTTTGCTGTGTTTAAAAAGCCTTAAGCAATATGGCTTTGTAAATCAAACTGAAGCGGGTAATGAATTGTGCATTGCAGGTTGAATGAATCAACCCTGGAGAACAACCACCATTTGGAAAACGATGCTTTTTCGGACAAGTCAGAGAGAGACAACATAGAGGAGTCAGAGAATGAAGCACACGAGAACAGCCGGAAGACAAATGAAAGCGAGAGCGATCAGTCAGAAATGCAGGGAGAGATCTCTCCAGGAAGGAAGGGGACCACTTATATTGAACAAGTCTACGAAGAATTTGGAGAGGTAAGAAAACAAAAATCATGGTTGCTGCCTGTTCCTGTTAAAATGTATGTGTTCATAGTGTTTGTCATTCAGCCTTTTAGCTGTATGGCAGGTAACAGCTAACTTCGAGTGCTGGTGTTTTACAGATAAAGCAAAGCACAGATTTCTGCTAAATTACATGGTGTTATCATGTGCTTTAATAATTCTGCATTATGAACAGCAGCTCTGCTACTGTGCTTTGGTGTGTTTCCAGCATCAGTGATTGCTTTAACCAGTTATTGCATTAAAGATCTGCACAGCATTGGCTCATTTGTGGAGCCAGCGGGAGCAGGGATTATTATCCTGGGCATGTGTCCTGGCCAATTAGGGTACTCATTCTTTGTGTGATACAAAATATGACACTTTCCTTTTTTTATTATGCATGGAACAGCCTTTTTTTTGTGTCTAAATGGAGCATTTGAGCCACTTGATTGTTAAATGCCAGTTGCTTATTTGAAAGCCATTTCTCATGACATTTAACAGCAGGAGGATGCATTTCTGTTCCACATAAGAGCCTTGCTAGCTGGATGTCACTGTGACACCTCTGAGGAAGGCAGTGGTGGAGATCTGGGGCAGCCAAGTGTGCTGTGTGAGAATTGGTCTGAGCAGGCAGCAGAGCTCTTGCTTGCCTACTGCTTTGAACAAGGGAGCTGATGTCTGGTTGGTGCTTCAAAGACAAGCACTGCTGGAAAGCTGTTTTTTCCTTAGACTCAGAGAGCAGTTTATGTTGGAAAAGACCCTTAAGATCAAGTCCAGTTATTAACTCGGCACTACCAAATCCACCACTAAACCATGTCGCTCAGCACCCCATCTACATGGCTTTTAAGTACCTCCAGGGATGGTGGCTTCATCTCCATCTGTTCTAGCCCTGTTCCAATGCCAGACAATCCTTTTAGGAAAGAATTTTTTGCTAATATCCAATCTAAAGTTCCCCTGGCATAACTTGAGGGGAACTTAAGTTTGGATATTAACAAAAATTAGCAAAAAGGGAACTCCCCACTTCCTCTTCTCCTGTCTCTTCTTACCTGGAGAAGACACCAACACTCACCTCTCTGTAACCTCCTTTCAGGTAGTTCTAGAGGGTGATAAGGTCTTCCCTTAGCCTTGTTTTCTGCAGGCTAAACCACCCAAGTTCACTCAGCTGCCCTTCAGCTTGTGCTCCAGACCCTTCACCAGCCTCTTACACTTTTCTTTCAAAGTTTTCCTGAAAGTGTACTACTAATACTGATGAAACAAATATAGTCAAATATATCCTAAATTACACCTAGCTTCTCTTTAGTGCGTTTTTTCCCTCAAATCCCCTTGCAGACAGGCAAATGGTAACTGGGTTCAAACAGAAGATTTTGAATATAGATGAGTAACTACACAGCAGCAAAATAAAAGCAAACTTAACTTCTCTCAGCTGCTTATTCTGAAATGACCTTTCTTTACATGACAAACTTGTCCTAGAAGTGTGGTAGGGCAGGCTGATATTTTGGCATTTGAGCAAACCTTATAGGCTAAACTGATATGTGTATGTGGGTGCATGTGAGAGAAAGAGAGAGATCTCTGCAGTTTTACATTAAAATAAGAAAAAAATGCACTACAAATCAAGTAAAAGGACAGCTTTTCTGTTGGAGAGTGACACTTCATGTGGCATTAAATAAGCTCTCTGTAGTGTGTCTGCTTAGGCACAGGTAGCATCCAGTAGGCTTCCAAAAAGAATTGCCATGTGACCTTGGCCACTGGGTGTTTTGTAAGATTTCTTCAAGAGGTGGGGCTGTCATCACCTGGGACACATAGGTAGGACTGGTGTTGAGTTTGAACTCACTGGTGAAAGGAACATAGAGGAAAACTGGTTCTGTGCAGTGATGTAGCTCCCCTGGGTGGAGTTACCAAGGTAAATACATGCCAATAGTATTGTCACATCTTAAACTGAAATCGCCCTCAGCCTGTGTGGAACTGGGGTGTGGTAGGACACAGGTCACAAACTGGCACTGTTAAATTTTCAGCGTGGCTTTGAGGGCTCATTTTAAAGGTGTGTGTGTGGGTAGGTGCATTGCTGGGCTCTTGGAAGGTGTTGGTGCATTTGGCATTCCAGTTTTGCCTTGTTTGCAGTTGGAATGTGTAGGCGGGGACAGGTGTCAGAAGAACTTTGAGATTACAAAAGCGGGGCTAGAACACAAAATAAACACTTCAGGAGGTAGATTGATAACAGAAAAAAAAAAATTTCCAAGCTTGTAGTTTTAACAAGTTATAAAAAGGGTTATTATTGGAGGTTGTTGACATCTTTTTGCACCTTCTTCTCTTTCTGTTTATGTCCATCCTGTGTGCAGTGATTCATTCTGAGTAACACTTTGTCCAGCACTTTCAACATGGCATTAATTTATATTGACAGTACATGCACACTTGAGAACCTGGATAAATAATGGGAGTTCTGACAGACCCATGTGCACTGTAAGCCCTAAGTGATGCTGTGGTATTCCATTCCTCCTTGGAGGTTCAGGGTGTGTATTGCATCAGACTGTCAAAAGAAGAATGGCACAAAAATAGAAAAGCAATTTCAGTAACAGAGCTTTGTTGTTCCTCAGTTTGGAATTCCCTCAGCCTGCAAGTCCAGTAGGACTGGTAAGCTTGCTGTGACTGTAGGGCTGATTGGGAGCCAACAACCTGAGCAATGCTCAGGTGGTGAAAAGAATGTTTAGTGATTTATACCACCTGAAAATCCTGTTGTGCTGTGCTATGCCCTCTCCCAAACCAAAATCCATTCCAAAAGTGAATCTGTGCCCTTTTTCTTATAAAAATCTCTTGCCTAAAATAAGTAGAAAGCTTAAGTATTCTCTTTCACCGTTAAATTATGATGCCTAGGATGCATTAAAATGGCATTTTTGTTTGAAAATTTAGTTTAGTTTACCTTCTCTAGTGATGTGAAAGGCCCATTTCTCCATGTTGCACATCTCATGGACCCACTGTCTGCATAGGAACTACACAGGGCTGAAACCACAGCAGAATCCCTGGCTTTTTTTACCTACACTTCTGCTGCAAAGGGCTCTGAGCAGCATTGGCTGGTACTGGAGTTTTTGTGCCTCTCACCTGGCAGTGGGGCCCTTGCCATATCAACACACCAATTTGTCATGTTTAGAAGTTGGAGGACTGCTTCTATTCTCTGTTGGTTATGTATTTACCTCTACATTTTTCTACCTATCTCCTGGTGAATCTTATAATCTCTCATTTGTGGAGAATAGGACTGAGAGGAGCTGCTTCTGTGCATCCCCAGGCCACAGGGATGCTGTGACAGCTCTGGGCATGTCCACACCTCCTGAGGGCCTGCAGTGCAGAGTCCCCTTGGCTAGTGTTGGTCCGTGCTGGCCCATCACAGCGCTGAGGTGTGTGGAGGCAGTGGCTCAGGGAGGAGCAGAGCTGTGCTCCCTGCCTCGTGCCAGCCCTCACAGACACACTCACTGGATTGCTGTGGGGATTCATTTCTCCTGAGACACAGCTGGTGTCCCGGTGCAGTGGTGTAGGGGAGCATTCACCCTTGTGCCAGGGCTGGGCGTGCGTGGCTCAGCTGGGACCCCCAGAGAAACGCACCCTCAAGGAATGGTGTTCCTGCTTGCGCCCTGAAGTGCCCTTTGCCTTTGTAGACAGGGGAGTCGTCTCAGACAGAAACCGTCTCTGAGGAGAACAAGAGCCTGATGTGGATCCTGCTGAAGCAGCTGCGGCCCGGCATGGACCTGTCCCGGGTGGTGCTGCCCACCTTCATCCTGGAGCCGCGCTCGTTCCTTAACAAACTCTCCGACTACTACTACCATGCCGACCTGCTCTCCCAGTAAGCAGCACACAGGGTGGGCCTGGCCTGGGCACTTAGCCTGTATTTGTGAAAATATCTCTCTGTGTGCCAGAATAATACCAAGGTCACTGGCTTCAACGCAGATCAAGCCAGGCACCAGCTGCAGTGACTTTTTACAGATAGACTGCTGCCACTGAGGGGCAAGGAAGGAAAAGTTAAACTCCAGACAAACCCACCTTTGCATATGGACATGTTTGCCACTGTTGGCTGGAACTGATGGGAATTCAGCCCATGCCTTGGAGTTTTGCACAACAAAGCTGTGCCACCTCCTGGTGTACTCGTGTATGCAGGGGAATAGGACAGAGCAACCAAAATTGTGAAGCACTTCTGTTCCCTAAAGCAATATAATTATGATGGTTGATAAACAAATAAGAAACAACTTTTAAAACCATTGATGAGAGAGGCCTGCTGGGAGCAGCAGAGTAGAAAATAGGAAATGTTCTGCTTCCAGATAGGACCTGCCTTCTGAATGAGATATGCCTAGTGGATTGTAAAGCCAGGGTGTGCAATATTCTAATAGCAGCACTAGTTACTCATTTTTATTCCACTTTCTCTGGGCAATTACAGAATCATGGTATTTTGAAGCCTTATTGGTGGTATTTGTACCATCTGAAGTTAAAGAAATAGTTCTCCTCAGTGCTGATGTGTAAGAAGACTTCAAGAGGTTTGGAGGTTTTGATAAAAAATTGTTAAATTTGTGGTTCGGGTGATCCTTCTAAATGAATTTTGCAATAATTTACCCAAGTTGAATTTTAAATCTCACTAAATGATTGGAAATGCCAGGAATGCCTTTGGTTTGGTTTACTTCTTGCTACATCTTTGAGCATTGTTTGGAGGTGCTGGCTGAGATGACTTTTTGAAGTCGCTTCCAATCTGAAGTATTGCATGAAATTTCAATGTACTGATAGAGTCCATGTAGCACATCAACTTTAAAGATCTTTTATGAAAGAGAGAAGCAAAGTAAAAGAGACCAAAAAAACCACAAAAGTCTTTGATTTTGATGACAAAGGTCTGTTTTTATGAATCACACTATTCAACTAGGTGTGACTCAATGCTAGTGTGAGTAACAATCCCACATTAACGTACTCCAATGTCCAATCAAACCTGATGCACTCAGAAATTTTACTGATCTTTTTGCAGAAATGCAGGGCAAGAAGTGCCACTTTTTAACAGTTTGTGTTAAGTGACATACATTACTGAAAAAATATATATACTCCTGCTAGGAGACACCTTTTCCACTGGCAGCAGCACAGAAGTTACTTCCTTTTAGTTGTGGGGAAATAGATTGAAATTGATGTTATTATACTGGTAGGAAACTAATGGGGTGTGACCAGTATAAAGAACGTTTTGTGTTCTGTTCTGCAGGGCCGTCCTTGAAGATGACCCCTACACCCGAATGAAGCAAGTCTTGAGGTGGTATCTGTCCGGCTTCTATAAGAAGCCAAAGGTAAAATGAGGCATTAAATTGGTGCTGTAATGGGCATTGAAATCTTCTGCTATGGTTTTGTTTCATTTCTCTATTGCCTCTCCTTTGAGACTTTACCTCTGTTATTGCTCAGAAGACTTTGACCATTACTTTTAAAACAGGGGTTGCATTTGGTTTCAGAGTAGACAATGAATGCAGAATAGTGGCAATCAACCTCAGAGCCTTTGCATTGGACAGTTAGAAAGTAAAACTGGTCATCAACAAGTAACTTGCCCTGGGATGCAAGGTTCTTCCCTTTGCTGAAAGCAGGTCTCCTTTCTCTTTTCAGGCCAATTAGTACCACTGTGCCATGTCTCCACAGCAGCTTGCCCTTGCTGTTTAGAGTAGCAGCAATAATAAAGTTTGATCATCTTGTAAAGCTTTGATTGGGCAGTATTAAATATTAAATTGGGGAAACTAGCAGATTAATCCATGGCTCAGATGAAAAGATTAGATTAGGTTAGATTGAACTAGATGGATATGTTCTTCAGTTTTTATTCTTGTGATTGATTTTGTTTAAAACATCAGAGAAAAAAATTACCTTACTGTTTTGTGTCCATCTGTAGCATTGGACTGCAAATCTTCATTTGTAGCAGGTTTTGATTACTTGGTTTTTCAGGGAATAAAAAAGCCATACAACCCTATTCTGGGAGAGACATTCCGCTGCTGTTGGTTTCACCCTCAGACGAACAGTCACACATTTTACATAGCAGAACAGGTAAGTTGCAGTTTGCTTGCTTGGGTGTTGCAAACACCAACCTGCTTGCACCTCCATGCATAGAAACACACTCCTCATCTCACCCTTGGAGAGGAACCTGGAGCTCTGTGTAAAGAGACAGAGCAGAACATGGGGTAAACTGGCTGCTGGGTTTTTTTCTTTGCAAATTTACAGAAATTATGTGAGGCTTGGTGGGCACTCAAGGGTATAACAGCAGGTCTCCCATATATGACATCAGCATCCTCAATAATGACCTTTTCCATGGGATTCTGCCCTACTGTTTTCTTATTGTTAATAAAATGAGGGTTGTGTTGCCTCTGTCAAAAGGGGCATAAAAGACACAACCAAATCCTTCCATCTTTTATTTCTGAACATTCTATGATGATTTTAATAGGAGTGAATTGAGGGCTTATCTCTATGTCTTTGTGATTAGATGAAGGACAGACCTCATAAATTAACTGGCCTGACAAAATGTAGTTTGAGATTTACAGTGCTAGTAAAAGGATCTGAGAACTGTGTGGTCTTTGGTAAAGGGACTCCCAGTTTCACATACATTTTCCCCTATTTAATGAGATAATTTTAGCTTTGTTAAAATTTTTATTTCGACCACTGCACGCATTTCGTGGAGGTTATTCAAATTCTGCCCTAAAATTCTGCACCGTTCATTTATTGTCATGAAAACCTTACGCTCTACCTGTTGGCCTGAAAGTGATCTCACGTGCACAAGCACAAGAAAATACAGGGTGGGGGAGAAAGATCAGATGTGTAATGCTCTCATACATAATGATGTCATATATTGTGTTCCCCCTTTAGTGTGCAAGCCACACCCTCTGTTTGGCCTGTGCAGACTGCTCTAAATGACCTCTGCTTGTTTTTATCCTAGGTGTCCCATCACCCACCAGTGTCAGCTTTTCATGTCAGCAATAGGAAGGATGGATTCTGCATTTCTGGCAGCATTCTAGCTAGGTCCAAGTTTTATGGTAAGGCATTAAGTCTAGGCCTCTCCCAGGTAATGTTGTGGCATTGGTTTTGGTTTGTTTTTCAATCATCCGTGAGTGTGTTGAGAGTTAAGAACAAAGAAATGGTTGACAAATCTATCACCAGCATAGCCTGATTCCTTGTCTTGACTCTGCTGAGTCTTCCCTATTTCCACCACTTCAGTGTGACCCACACTGTTAAAAGAAATAAAAAATCAGATAGAAATATTGAGATCTTTAAAAGTATGGTTTTCAGAAGGCAAAGGCTCACGATAATGTATAGGATTGTCAGGATGCACTTGGTATGTGCTCATGGATGAGTCACCTTACAGCTCTCTGGCACCCAGCCAAAAAGCAAAAGAGAACAAATTTGAACCTTTATCTGGCTCCCAGATTCCTGAGGGCTGAACCCGAGAGTTTCAAAATATCCTCCAGTCATTTAATATCAATGGAAACAGCACGACACCAGGCTCTGAAACACTGTTGCTATTTGAAATTGGTGTTTTGTTTATCCTTTGCTGAGTGAGTTTGCTGGGGCACTTAGATAGTCTTTGCTGTCCTTCTGGAGATTTCTTTCATTGTTTGAGATCATCCACAATCAAAAAAGTTGTGAGAACTGGAGGACCTGAGAAACTTCTCCCACTAATGACCTGTTTAATCTATTAGTCTTTCTGTGCATGATTTGCAGGGTCCTGAATTATGAGCATTTCATGTCTCTTCTTCCATTAGTGGCCTACATTTAAATGGAAATGCTTTTTCTAAAGTAGGAGGAGGGACAGAGTATAACAATACTTTTTTAATGTGTATGTTTTTTAAATTCTAGGCAACTCACTTTCTGCACTGTTGGATGGGAAAGCAAAGCTTATGTTTCTAAGCAGAGGGGAAGACTATATAATCACTATGCCATATGCTCACTGTAAAGGTAAGGTAGGACTCTTCAAATAGGAAGCAAACAGAGTAACTAAATGGTGTCTTACTGAGTAACTGCACTGGCTCTCCCCTCTCAAGTAGCTGACACCACAGGGCCTGATAACTCCGGAGAGCTCCCCATGAGTCATAGCACCCAGCAGGAGACCTTCAGTAATCCTCACTGAACTGGTTTATGTGTCCATGGCCCAAGAGACAATTAGGCCTATCAGTGGGCCTAATTAGTTTTCTCGCTGTGCAGAAACAGAAAAATACTGCATATATGCACTGCAGATAAGATGAAAATAACAAGACTGCATTTCTGAGCTTCTTAGAATGATTTTTTTTAATGTTAACACTGAAATTGCTTGATTTACTTTCTGGCTTTTTGAGGATAAAGGAAAGTCATGACTTCTCTTGCCATTTCTTTGTTATTCTAATCATTGTATTTCTCAGAGTATGAGCTGCCACAGTGAGGCTGGCACCTGCTGCTGTGTGGCTTTGCTCTGTGGAGCCACTGTGTGCTGAGGCTGGGGCATGGCTGCTGAGTCACTGCTCCTAAGGAAGCTCTGTCTGCATCATTTCCACTGCAGAGTCAAAATCAGCAGTTGAATCCAATTTTGGGGGTTGAGTATTTTTTAATTTGGCAGACTGACTTCTAAGTTTATATTTAAGGGCCTGGGTACTTGAAAACAGTAACCTCCGAATATCATGCTCCCTGTGAATTATTCTTGTGTATAAATCTTCTTCTTACCAATTTGTCTTTTTCTGCAAAAGACTTCTTCAGCAAATGGTGAACATACATAAAAAGTTCCCTACATAACCTCTAGTATCCCAGGTTCTGGTGAATCCCATTACAGCTTCTTTCATCTTCAGTGACCCTGAGAGAATTGACTGGGTCTGTTTAAGCACTAGTAGGAATGAGGTTGCTGGACACGACTTTCTGTATTTTTCCTTTCCCAGTTTCAGCTTGCCACAGGTGCACCTGTGAGTCAAGCTATTTCCTAGCTGGTGTTATAAATGGGGAATATGGACTCAGGAGGAGATTCTTCATTCTTATAGTAAACAGCCATTTCCTAGAAACCTCTGGTTCTGTCTTTTTAAAACTTTAAGCCAAGTGGTGAATTTAAGTGTGTCAGCAAGAGCCAGGTTGACTTGAGAAAGCAAGTTGCTTCCACTGGCGTCTCTTTTGAGCCTCTTCTTTTCCTTTCAGGACTTTTATATGGTACCATGACAATGGAGCTTGGAGGGAAAGTTACCATTGACTGTGAGAAAACTAACCACAGGGCAGAACTGGAATTCAAGCTAAAGGTAGGATACATTGTGGCTCCATTTTGAGTGGGTCTCAGGCTTGCCCTTGTGCCCCAGGCAGAGTTTGACCATACACACCAGATCATTTCTGTACCAGCAATGTATGTAAGCACCAGAGCAGGGCCTGCCTGGAGAGAAAGTGTCACTCTGCTGGTTTGCTTCATGCAACTCAAATTAATCCCAGGAAGCCTTAGTTTTACATGATTTTTTCACTGCAGCTGGCTACTGGCCAAATTTCATCCTGAAAGTTTGGCAATGACAGCGTGGGTTCTGTTTAGGCAGGGATAATTAGTTTTGACTGCAAAATACAGTGAGTGTACAAAGAACTTGGAGGCAAGTTAGGATGTGGATCTTCAAGGCAGCTCTCCAGCAGCCATCACATCTGTACTCTTACCTTGCAGGCATTGTGGTGAGCTCCACCTTGTATACCTTTGTGTTGCTCTGATGGCAAGGTGACAGCCTGTTGTCAGGCAGGTAATTCTGAGTGGCTGTCACACTGGAAAGTCTTGCACTGACTTGTTCATGTAGCTAGACCCTCCACCTGGAAAGCCTGGTGGTGCAAATTTATGGCATGCAGACAAAACTGAGACATTTTTGAGCATTCCTGTTATTACATGGGTTAAAATTTAGGAGGGAAAGTGATAGCCTGTAACTTTTTTGGGGCAGTTAATTTGCTTTCTAAGGAGCATCCATTTCTCTTCTGCTCCAGCAAATAATTCCTTGCATGAGCATAAAATGAAAGGACAACTGAGAGACTGCAGGACTTTAGAGCTGCAGCCTTATCCAACATAAATGTGAGGGATCATTGGAGTTGGGGGAATCTTTTGCAAACTGTGAGTTGTTTGAGGACAATAATATTTTTCTGTCTTTATTTGCCCTTCCAAAGGGAATTCTTGCCTCATGTACTTCCCTGACATCTGCACATGTCTTTAAAGACTGTTCTTCCCATAGGCCTGGTGTACTGTGTTGATGCCAGTGGGATATTTCCCTGACTTGGGTGTCATCTCAAACCTAAAAACACTTTTGAGCCTCAAATGCTTCTTTTCTGGCTTGAAAACAATATGATTCACCCAAACATGTCTCAGAAAGGCCCCAAGATGTAATTACATGCTTTGCTTTGAGCATTTCCTAGCTGTCTATTTTAGTAGAATTGTGTGAAGTTGCAGGTAAACCCCTTAACTTTGTTTTTAATTTGGATATGTACCAGTTCTCTGCTGGATTGCAGAGGTTGATGCTTGAGATACATCTGATTATTTTATCCATGAGTGTTGTGTGAAATTTGGGGTTATATTGTTATTTAACACACCCACACACAAAAAAAAAGTTTCTCTGCACAAATTTTTCAGGAAGTGCCTGCTAAAATGTCTGAAGAGATGTGTTCTGTGAATAGAAGAGCTGCATTTCCTGTATTCGGCAGCCAGGGTGGAATTTTCTATTGTTCTGGGATTTTTTTTCTTGACTCTGGAAATACCTTTTTCTTTGGTTTGTGGGGTGTTTTTTGGTTTGGTTTTTTGGTTTTTTTTTTTGTTTTGTTTTGTTTTGCTTTGTTATGTTTTGTTTTGGGTTTTTTTGGTGGGTTTTTTTGATTTTTTTTTGGTTGGTTTTTTTGGGGGTTGGTTTTTTTTTTTCCTGCTGACCAGAGATTCTTCATGCTGGAGACTTGACACACATGCAGTCATCATCATTGCCACACTGCTGTTGCTGTCCCATAAGCAGGAAGAGTCACCACTAGTGCTGCTCCTTTCCTTTTGACAAGGGTGCAAAGGCTGTGATTCTGGGCACTGGGAAGGAGTTGTCCACTTACACTTATCCTGATGTCTGTCTGACAAAAAATAAGTGTATTTCCAATAAAGATGAGACCTTGCACTCCTGAGTGTTAATGCACCTCAAGACTTACCTCTCTACATGCAGCTATAGTGTTTGTGATATTACAAACAAAAGGAAGGGGGCACAATGTGAGACAGTCAGAATCCATGTTAGAATTCATTGTGCCTTTCCCCAGAAACAGTGGAAGTCAAGCGGTTGCACTTTCCTTCCCTCCTGTTGCATCTCTGTGTTTGGCTCCCTTCCAGTCCTCTCTAGATGACCACGGTTGCTGTTTCTCTTCTCCCCTGACAGCCCTTCTTCGGTGGCAGCACCAGCATTAATCAAATCTCGGGGAAGATTAAATGTGGAGAAGAAGTGCTAGCGACTCTCACTGGACACTGGGTAACATTTGATAATCGAAGTTGCTGATGGGGTTCCAGGGAGAAGGGGCAGCCCTTGGCAGGCTCCCTGCGCTGGAATGGGCGCTGGGAGGGCCCTGTCCTGCCTCTTCCTACCAGCCCCAGGGCATGCAGGCGAGCAGAGCCTGGGCCACAGCTTTCAAGGTGCCTCTGGAGGTAATTTACACTTCAATAGTCCCATCCATCTGCAGCGTGAGTAGCGCTGCACTCCCAGAGCCTGAGCCCAAACTGGGAACAGTAGGGGGTTCTCTATCAAAGCCAGTGGTTCTGTATTTAGGGTCTGAGGCTTAGGACAAGCACTGATGGCACGAGATACAGTGTGTATTAGGTGTGATTGCAAAGATCTTGAGGCTGCCTTTTGTCTGGTGTGTTCAGTACTTCCCCAGTTACATCAGGATCAGGGAAGAACTTAAGAGGGTTTTCAATTCATTACTTTCACATCAAACCTTTATGGCAGAAGGCAGTTACTACCCTGTTCGTCAGCTGAAGGACAGAGACATCGATTCGGTGAGGGTGTTATCTCTATGGCCAGCTCGGAACAGTCAGCAGAGCACTTTATGCACCAAGTATACACAAGTGATTCACTCAGAGCCACTCTCAAGACCAAATCCAACAAGAATAAAGTTGCATAGTGAACGATGTAGCTTAATTTTGATTGGAATTTGTGGAGCCAGTATACACAAGTGATTCACTCAGAGCCACTCTCAAGACCAAATCCAACAAGAATAAAGTTGCATAGTGAACGATGTAGCTTAATTTTGATTGGAATTTGTGGAGCCAGTATACACAAGTGATTCACTCAGAGCCACTCTCAAGACCAAATCCAACAAGAATAAAGTTGCATAGCAAATGATGTGGTCTAATTTTGATTGTAACTCCTAGTACCTGAAACAAAAGCAGTGAATCTTGGCTTTGGGCTGGACATTTGGGTATTTCTCTGAGCAACATTTGGGCATCTACATCATCATTACAGTTGGCCTTGCCAGTCTGTAGAAATTGCCATTTCTGAGACAAGATTTGTCTCGTCTGAAGGAGGTATTTAAAGTACACCAGATGAAATGTGCCTGGATAAAGCCCTTACTATAGTGAGGTCCTAACCACAGAGTATCCTTTGGTACTGGATTTTTTCTGTCAGGCAATCTGTCTTTTTACATAAAAAGCTAATGACCATTTTGAAATTGGGAGATTTGCCTGCCAAGATTTTGGTGAGTCTTCATTGAAGACTAGAAGCTGGGTAATTGTAAAAGAAGTCCTTTATTGCATTGTTAGATCAGTCCCATGAAGGCAAAGCTATTAGAGTCCGTAGCAGTACACAGAAGCCTTTTGACATAAAGTTTCTAAGTCCCAAGCAGAAACAGCAGCCACAGCCACAGTAAAGGCATCAGCAGTCTTTGTCCTGTGCGTGTCTTATCAGTAGCAGTCCATGCAGTAGCAACAGCAGCATCAGTGTTTTCATGAGTCCTCTGTGTGTGTATTCTCAGAGTAGTGCATTTTATTCTAATTTTAGCCAATTAGGTACATACACGATTTTTCTATATCCTTGCTGGACCAATCCTAAGTTAAGATTGATGTGCGTTAATTTTCGTAAATTCTTGCGCAAATTCTGTGTATATAGTTCTGTCTGTTCCATCTAGGAATTTCTAGCAAGGCTACATTATTTTTATTATGACTAGAATTTAACTAACCTTGCAAAAGGCAGTATCACTGAACTATAAACTAGATATTAGGTCTCTTTCTTACTTACTAACATAGGCTCTCATTTCTAAGGCATTTAAAAATCCTCTATTTATTTAAAAGTAAACTTGCATTTCTTGCATTTCATGTATGTGTGAATTTATGTATTTTAGTTTTTCTGAAGGTTTTAACTCAGTCCTCACATCTCTAGACACTCCTGGGCCTGTGTGACTGGGGCCCAGGGAGATTTGTACCCCGACACTTGCCCTTTCTAGGCATGTACAAGGGATTTGCTCCATTCTGAGCTCCCTGTCCTGCAGGATGAGCCCTGTCAGTGGTGAGTTGTGCTGGGCTGTGGAGTACCTTGTCTGCGGTGGGTCCTGCCAACACCACTATGACAGCCCATCATCCAGGAGCTCTCCTGAGCCACAGGGTTGAGTGCTGCTCAGCTCCCAGCCTTCTGCTTATACACTCCTCCCTTGATCTTTGTCCTGGTTGTTTGTGGTGCACAAAATGTAGTGATGCACAAAGAAGTTAAATGGTTTTGGAACGGGGGCTCTGTAAGCTGCTGCTTGCAGCTGTGTGCTGGCCATGCAGTGGGGTAGGGATGGGTTTGTTTCTCCTGCCTCTCCACTGGGAGTACTGGCCTGCTCTCCTGGTTTTCTCTGACACCATCCCATTTCCTGACAGAAATCCTTGTATCTGAGTGGTAAATTCTCTGCCTGAGGACCTGAAAACCTGCCTGAATAAAGAAGGGAAGCAAATCCCAACACTTCTCAGTCCTAGGGTCACAGCAGCAGCTGAGTGTTTGTATATATGTTTGTTAAAGATGCACATAGTGGTGCTTGATAATGCCTACCTACCTTGTCCTAGCCATGCTGGGGGTCTCCTGGGGACCTGGGGTCAGTCCTGGAACTAGCATATTGGAACATGGAAGAAGAAGTCCTGAGGGAGACTTTGGAAAAAGGAGCTGGGGATCTTGTTTATATGTGCTGGGTGGTAGGTGGGAAGAACAGTGGTGAAAGAAGAATATCTTAGGGCTTCTGTGTGCAGTCAGGTCTGGGGACAAGACTTAGTAGAAGGAACCAGGGCCCTTTCTACTCTGATTAATGATAAATGCAGCCACCGTTTCTGGCAATGCCTTGCCTCATTCATTTCAGAAACTTTCAGGAAGTGTTCAGTGAGATTTTATCAGATAGAGGAGGAAAGAAGCCTCCTAACCAACAGGTATCCTTTATCGTCATCCAGAAGCAACTTTGGTTTGTCAGGATTAATTTCTGCCTTGGTGTTTTGACTGTCATTAATTAATTTAGTTTTCCTTCTCAGGATGGAGAAGTGCATATAAATGAGCTGAAAAATGGGAACACAGAAATGTTCTGGAACCCAACCAGCGAAGTGCGAAGGCAGAGACTGAAGCGCCACATTGTGCTGTTTGAGGAGCAGATGGACTTTGAGTCAGAGAGGTAGGGAGCTTGGGGAATATCTCACTGCTGCTTCTCTCCTGGGAGCAGGGTTCTGATCAGCAAGGCTCCTCCAATTCCTCAGCACAGTCCTGGAAAGGCAGTGACCTGCTTTGTTGGCACATATTACCCAGCCATTTACCTGTTTCTCCAGACTATTAACTCTGGAATATTTCCATGAAGTACAGCTCTGAAATAGACCTGGGCTGAGAAATAGTAGAGGCTACATTTTATCTGCTTAAAATAACCATCCCGCCTGGACTCCAGAGATCTCTGTAATTGCTGGAGCATTTTATGAAAGAGCAAGATGTCATCCTGAGGTTGGATATCTTGTTAAGAAGGCTTATTTCAACCACAAGCTCTTCAAGTAGATGTAGGAATTGTGGAAAGTCCTGGCACCCACAGAGCAGTACTTTGAACCACATAACAGGATTTTATGAATGAATGTAATTAAACAGATGTTTAACCCTGCCTCATAATCTCAGCTGAGATCTCCAATGTACTCTGCACCAGGCTTTGTAGGGTGATCTAGGTTTCCTAAAAATGTAGTTCTGGCTCATAACTTAGAGTTGTGGTTTGACCCTGGCTGGATGCCTGGTACCCACGAAAGTCAGTCACTCACTCTCCTCTGCAGCTGGGCAGAGGAGAGAAAATTTAATGACGGGTTCATGAGTTGTGATAAGGACTGTGAGAAAATACTCATCACTTACCATCAAGGGCTAAACAGGCTCAACAATAAAATAAATTTATTGCTAAAAAATTCAGACCAGGATAAAGAGAAGTAAAGTAAGCCCCTGAAACCACCTTCCCTACACCCCTCCCTCCTTCACAGCTTTACCTCCACCCCCAGTAGCAGAAGGAGACAGGAGGGTGGGGGTTTCAGTCAGTTCATCACCCATGGCTTCTCCTGCTGCTCATGGAGAGAAGTCCTTCATTTCTGCACAGTGGAGTCCCTCCCACAGGAGACAGTTCTCCATTAACTTCTCCAGCATGGCTCAATCTCACAAGCAGCAGCTCCCTGCAAACTCCATCCCACAGGCAACAGTCCTCCCCAAACGGCTGCAGCTTGGGTCACTCTTCATGGGGTCCTTCACGTGCTCCAGTGTGGGCTTCTCTCTCCATGGGCCTCCCACAGAGTCACAGCTTCCACTTAGTCATCCAACGGCTCTGGTGTGAGTCTCCTCCATGGGCTGTGGGAGGAGACCCTGCGGATCTCCATGGTCTGCAGGGCGACAGCCACTGCACCATGGTCCTCACCACAACTGCAGAGGAATCGGGGCTCTGGCACCTGGAGCATCTTCTCCTTCTCCTTCTGCACTGACCTTGGTGTCTGCAGGGCTGTTCCTCTCACATGTTCTCACCACATTCTTCTCTGGTCACAATTAAAATTGCGCCACAATCTTTCCTTTGATTTCTTCCTCAGCATGTTACCACAGAAGCATTACCACCATCCCAGCGCTGGCCAGCAGCATGTCCATATTTGGAGCCATCAGGACTCTGTCAGATGTTGTGGAAGCTTCTGGAGCTTTTCCCAGAAGCCCCCTCTGTAGTCCCGTGTTGGCCAAAATCCAGGCCATGCAAACCCAATACTCCTAGGAAACAGAAAGAATGAATAATGCACACTGTACAGTTGTTGAGCAAGAGCATTATGTGTTGAGCTAAGTTATGTGGAGCTGGCTGGCTTTAAACAAATCAGTTGTGCTTCCTCTGCAGTATGGTTAGCCAGCACCAGCCAACATTCTAAGCTAGCACATGCAGTTGCTGCCTGGCTCTGCATTACATTGTCCACTTCTCTGTGGACATCTGATTTGGGTGTCGCATCACATCACCCTAAAAAGATTCCTCTTTCTATAGGTAAAGAAAGGGATTGCATGAAAATAAAAACACATGAAGATTTAGTTTGGATAGCAGTGGGCATTATGGGCAATAAAATCTGTATTTGTAACTTACAGAACAGATTTGTTAACTCTGCAGAGCAAGGCAGACTGCAGTACATTCACCTCTTAATCTTCAGAAGAAGATCCTTTTAAAGGAGATTCTTGGTCTTGTGGTCAAAGAATCTCCAGTTCTCTGTTTACCAGAGTTCATGGCCAGAGCTGACTCCCTTTGCTACATCAGAGATTAATAATGGTACATGCATCCAAGCAAGGAGGCAAAAGGGAAGGTTACAGAGATCCCTAAGAGACATTCCACCACACTCATTATTATGCTGACAGTTGCATGAATAAATTGCCATCTAATCCAGGTTATATTCTGCCTAAATTGCTCTAGTCTTCCCTGTAGTGCTGAAAATCATCTATTTTCACGATTCTTGGAGAATGTCTGAAGCTCATACGGTTGTGCAGCTCACCATGGAGGGTCTCATTGTCTCACACATGCAGCTCTTGATGGAGTAATTTACCCTTGTCAAACAATTTTGTGCTGTCCCTGTAAGGCTCACAGAATTAGGGGACTCTGGCTTTACACCACTGCATTCCTTAGGACAGGCTTTACATCACCACAATATTTCATCTGGCTGTTATTTCACTCCTCCTTCCCTCATCTTCATCACTGAGTTTCCTTCCATTTTTTCCTGGGAGAAAAGATTCATACACAGAAATAGGGGAGTGACTTGTTAAAAATGAAAGGAAGACATTGCTCTGCATTCAGTTAATTATGTAAGAGGCTGCATTTTTGGAAGTACTGTGTTAATGTATGGTGATAAAAATATAGTGAAAGCTTCAGGATCACTTTTAAATTAAGAGCTTCACAGCAAGCTCCAAATTAAATGCAGTAATGAATTCATCTTCTAAATGGCAGACAGGTATTTTGTGGAGCTGGGAATACTGGAACAGCCTGGATGTCCTGTCCACTTTCTAAGCACTAAAGCATAGTAGTGTTTTGGGAGTGCGAGCTGGTAGACTCAGAAGTATTTCCAATCTGAAATGAAGATTAAAGTGCTCTGATTAAAGGAAGTGTGGAGAGGCTGATCACAGCTTGTCTATAGTAAGAAAAAAAAAGTATGGATTTTTCTCTGGTAGAAGGCAGATCCTCTCCCCAGGGTAGATGCTCAGTGAGAACAGCTCATATGACAGATCACATATTCTTCGGCAGCTGCAAACAAGTGTGAGTGAAAACCTGTGTTTGTGCTTGCAGCTTGTGAGCACGAGGACATGCTTGTTGCTTGTGGATTGAATCAGCTTCCTACAGATCTGGTTATAAATCCTATGTAGGAGGTACATGTGCAGCTACAAGATATGCACAAAAATTCATTTTCCAGTGCTTCTAAACTTTAAATATAAAGCCTTTGTTTTGGAGATAGACATTGACACAAAGGGTTCTAAACAGAAATGCCTGAAAGGATGAGGCACAGAACAGATTTCCATCAGTCACCTCCAAAGAGGCCATGGATCCCAGGGAGTTGAACACAACTTCCTTATGACTTACACAGACAGCACTGAAGAATTTAATAATGGTTGTAGGTGATGTTATCTAAGAGCAAGTTCCATCCAGAATGGCATACAGTGTTGCCATTCTCAGTTTCTTTCACTTACAAGCTAAAATAAAGGCTGAGCAATCCTGGTACAGTTCCACTGGAGTATCAATAGACCCAACACGTTTCTGCTCTAAAGTTCCAGATGGCAAAATACATTGTTGGTTCTAAGGTGGTTTTAACTTCCTTCCTGGATTATTCCTAGGCTTTGGCAACATGTTACCAGTGCAATAAACAAAGGTGATCAACACAAGGCAACGCAGGAGAAGTTTGTGCTGGAAGAAGAGCAGAGGAATGCTGCCCGGGAGCGGAGGGAAAGCGGCACAGAATGGAAACCGCTGCTGTTCCGGCACGATGCCGGGACCAACGAATGGCGCTACAAATACGAGGAGTGAGTGCTGGGCTTGGGGTTCCCAACATACCTTGCTGCCTGAGTTCCCAGGGATGCAAGCAGGGCTACAGACCTGCAATTAGAGCCCTGCCATTCCCCAAAACTATGTCCTGAGCTTGCCCTTTCTGAGCTCCATGCCATCACTAGAATACATATTCATGACACTAATTGGGAATAGCTGGAAATGAGGGCTTGGCAATGGAAAATCCACTGTGCCATTGATGTAAATTCCTATTGCTGCAATCAAGTGTGGAGTCATTTAGCAGAGATTTTCTGCACGGTTCAGGGCAGAGTTAACAACTATGCTCTCCTCCCTTGGCCAAGAAGGACGAAGCCTCTGGAGACTGAACCCCCTCACCTATTGCAAGGATCTGTGAATGTGCAGGGACACTAACTATCTGTTAGTCCTGTCACTGCATCTGGAAAGTCTGGCTACTGTCAGGGATGATTGCCTGCCCTGATGTATGTGGAACTAGTGTATTGGGCTTAACACACCTAATGTGGGATTCTTGCTTTTCTGATGACTTTTTTTTTTATTTGACCTCAAAAGTTTAAGACCTTGGGATCCTTTGAATGACATTGCCCAATTTGAGAAAGACGGAATACTTCAGACAATGGAAAGACACTTATCCACAAGGATGTCAAACCACAAAGCAACATGCATAAACAATCAAATTACACGGCACAAGGTAAAAACCTGTTTGGGGCAATAAAATATTCTTTATGATTTTTTAGATACACAGCCCTTTTCCTACAGTATTTCCATGTAAGCACAGCATAGGCTGAAAGTTTTGTTTTGGGTAAATATAGCTTGTGACCATAGACCTGCAGTATTATATCATCATTAGCTCCGAAGTATTGTAATTACTGATTGACTCATTCCATCAATTTTGGCATTTTTCTTCCACCCAATGTTAGTGACAGTGACTCTTACACTGAATTTTGCACATGGCTGAACTGAACTTCACTGTTCAGTGTTTCCAAAGCAGAAAACATCCCATAAGTTTTGGAGTTCACAACTGAGATCCCCTGACTTCAGTTTCAGTCTTTGCCATCGGCTTTTGTCACTCATTCTCTCTCAGACAAGACAAGACAAGACAAGTCTTTCCATCCTTTCCCTTAAACAGAGATAATACTCCCCTGTTTCAGTGCTTTCAGATTTGGAGCGATACATGTCATTCGTAACAACTTTGCAAATGTAGAGCTGCTATATTAGCTAAGTGTAAGCTGCTAAACTAGCTAAGTATATTACACTGAAAAACTTGTATCTATCTTACTATGTGCATAGACTTTTCTTTTATAATGCCCCACATCTGATTGTCTCTGATTCAGTGGGGAAGCTGAGGTTCATAACTTCTTTTCAGACCCTGTAGTGAGAAGTTTGAATCAATGTGTTTGGTTTGCTCATCTGAGAGAGAGGGAGAAACTTTCCAAAGTGCATCAAGAAACTAGGCATAAAAATTCTGTGATGTTTAGATCCTTCATGCACTTTCTGAAAAACCTTTGCTGGGGAATTTGATTCTATTCTTTTTTCTTTTCCAACTTTCTCTTATGTACCTTGCTGAGTTGGGTACACAACTCAGCAAAGGAGGTATGAGGTTCATCCATAGTATGTACCAGTTAAAGCTATAAGAAGAATAATTTGGATAGGTGTCTTAAGAATGTTGTCACTTGGGGAAATGCTTCTGTATGAGGCGCATGTGTAATATCCTTAAGTAGCTGCCAGAGTCCAACTACTAGGAGTTGCTGAGAAAGCAATCAAACTTCACAATCTGACACATATTTCCCAGCCCCCCAAATTGTTTTGTTTAAAGCAAGCACACACATCTTCAGTGTGATAGAAATTGAGACACTTCTAATCCCTGTTTCATCCAGAGGTCTGCCAAAGACTGCAGGCGCCGCAAAACCAGTGATCAGCCATCCAACCACAGCCAGAACACAGAGAGCAGCTGTTCAACACCAGAGTCAGTGCAGGAGCTCTCAGATGATGATGGCAAGTATTTGGGTATCACTGGGTCAGGCTTCAATGTTCTTCCCCTGGTACTTTAATTCTTGAGCCAGCCCTGGGGTGTTTCCTGGCCCAGTTAATACCATGGGCCAACAGCCACAGGCAGCACAGAGAATGTTCTGCTTTTCTGTTCTCTGTATGGGCTGTTTCTCTTTCTGCCTTAGAACAAGAACTTCCCAACTCCTGGCAAAATTGGAAAAATACACTGACTTTCCAATCAGCACGTAGGAAACAGGCTGTGTTCCTCTCTCTTTTCTCTGCCTTTGTTAGAGGTGACTTTGAATGCTTGAGAGAGGGGCAGGTGTGAGCACTACTTTCTCCTTCCCTCAGCTGTGGAGCATTGTTTCCTTAGTGCTGACTGGGAAGCACCAGAGTGGCCTGGATCTTCTGGGTGGAAGATTCTGTTCCCTGTCTCCTCCTCCCCGCGTTTCCTTCTGAAAGTGTCCTCCAGTAGCAGTGACAATAAGATCACAGCCACCCATTTGCTGTGTTGTTTCATCACTACCACCAGAATGGTGATGCAAAACATAATTGTCCTTCAATACTCTGCCACAGGGTTTGAAAGCTTGTGTGCTCAGTGTGGGAAAGAAATGAATCACCTGAAGGAAATTCACTCAGCTGTCTTATCCCTACAGAAAGCCCAACAGGACATACACAGGTAACCGTTTTCTGTCATGAGTCAATGATTTTAATGGGCTAAAGATAACTTGTGGCATTTAACTCCTGACTGTGGTCTCAGGAGTGCCTCTGTGAGGTGCAGGAGTGAAGTTCAAGTTGTTGCAGATAAAGTAACCAATTAACACACCAGAAAGACAGATCCACGCTCTGCTTTAAACAGTGAGGAGGAAATATCTTCCTCTTAACATTCTCTTTGTGGACGAAAAAACATCACCTCAGCATATTAATAACTCGAGGTATTCCTGACTGAGAGGGGCTGCACCAGACCCCATCTAAAAATAAATCTCTGCCAGGCAAAAGAACATGTGAGGTCTCCCTTCTGCTCAAGCATGTGAGGAATTCCCTCAGTTTTCCATAGAGATGCAAGGGTGTGTTCTGAAAAACTGGGCTCCATGGTGAAAAGCACTAAACTCCATTTTTTTGTACAAATTGCTGGTTGCTATCTTAGGGAAGCAGTAACCACACCTGCTGCTGACAGAGGGCTTTGCCTTGCAGACTCTTGTGGGAAGGTCTTAACTACTTCTTCTGCTCCAGGGAGCCCTGCTGATTCCCCTCTGTGTGAGGAGTATTACCCAGCCCTCCCAAGGCTTCAGTGAGGTGGGATCACACATGAGGCCTACCATTTCTGGATGCCAAAGTCATTGGTGATATGGTTTTAGCTTCACTGCAGCTCCTGGAGGTGTCCAGGGTAGGCCTTGCATTTGGGAAATTTAGGGCATAGGTTAAACTCACAGGGCTATGAGTGAGTGCTGGATGAAGGGATTTCTTGGGGTTTGTGCCCTTCCCATGCCAACCAGCTGCAGCCAGATGCACTAATCTTCCTGTTAGAAAGAGGGAGGTAAGTCTTTGGGGGCACATTGCTCTACCCCTGAAAATGACACCAAAGTACAGGGATCCCTCCTGGCATGGAAGTTCTGGGTATGCACATGTCTGAAGGCACACCTCTCTCCAACACACTCATAATCATATTGCTTTCTTTTGCAGAAACCTCAGTGCTCTGAACAAAAAGTCCTTCCACAGGAAGGCCTCTTCTGAAAGCTTCCTCCTGGACTCTCGCTGTTGGTTTCTCCTCTGCATCTTTCTTACGTGTCAACTCTTCATTAATTATGTCTTCAAATAAAATCACTACGTTTGGCAGCAATAATGATCACTGGCTGCAGGAGGGGGCCACTCGCGCAAGGAGCCCAGCGAGGCACCAAAGCACTTTAGAACCAACATGGCAGAAATGGAAGGAAGTGGAAAAACGAGGTTAAAAAGGGACCTAGGAACCTGCAAAACTTTGTTCCTGCAGATTATGTCATTTTTGCCTTTTACATGTACATCTTCAAGGACCTCTTAACCTGTATGGGCCTTAATGCTGAAGCCAAATGTAGCTTTAATTGTGCAATTTATTTTCTATGTTTTGTCATTTTCTGATGCAATTAATAATTACCCAGCAGTATTGGTAACCCCAAAATGGTAATCACCTCAACATTTTGGAAAAGTCATGGTGGCCTGGGTCATAGCTTCAGGAGTGAAGGAGAGCAGTTGGGGAGCTGTAAAGAACTGATGTCCATGGTGCCTGTCCAGCTGCCTTTAATTACAGGAGGGAGAACACTTGGTCCAAAATATCCAGCCCCGGGATATTAAGTCGTGTTTAGTCAGCCCATGCAGAATGGGACCTCAGGATGTGCTTTATTTTCCATTCCATGGAAACTGTAAATATACACTATTTCCTAGAGCAATTCTCTTTAGGAAATAGGAAGCATTCAGTGAAAGCTCCTCGTCTGGTTACGGAGCTGACTGGTGTCCTGGGTCTGGCCCCTCGAGTGTGATGTCAGACACACACGCCTGTTTGTAAAACCTGGTCACTTACTATTATTGCTATTATTTGCTATATGGCTGTTTTATAATATCACACACTAGCATTGTAGAGAGAAATCCACTGCCCCAGCATAGGTGAGAAGGATGGGAGCGATGTAGGTGTACATGTGTTCGGTCTTAGGCACATTTATTGTCAAAGGTCAGGAAAGAGGGAGGGTTTTGCCACTGCATTGTTCAACCCTGTTAATAGTCTTCCTATTTTACACCATTTTTAAAAGATTTGCAATATTTTCTGTAGATTGCAGACAATACTAAAGCCTTTCTTTTCTGGCCTGAAGTAGTTCCAAGTGGTAAGTACTGCTATATATACAGCCTTAAAATACTTAGTGGTGGTGCCAGTCTGGGCTATCTTTCAATGTAAATGTTTTCAAATTTTTAAGTACATTCCTTGTCATGTTCCCCAGTTAGGGGAAACCTGTTTGTGCTTGATATGTTGAAATAAAACTACACACAACTTTCAGTGGCAGTCTATCTGACAAATTATTTTTGGGTTTGTGTTTGATAGTATTTTACAAGTAAATCACTTTTTAGAGGAAAATCTACAGGAAATTGCCTCCAAGAATGTCAGACCTGGGCCATAAGTTAGAACAGGAACAGCAGTTTGATACCCCTCTGGCTGAAATTGTCAGAAATTGTCTGAAATTGTCTTCTAATTGTAGCAACTTCCACGTAAAGAGAAGTGGTTCCCTTGATTTTCAATGTTGTATATGCAAGTATACAAACTTATCTTGGACTTACAAAACTTTTATATCAAGGACTTGAGGAGTGTGAATAGAGTGTTCCGCAGAGAGAACTGCAGCTTCCTGATGTAAACAGGCAGGGTAAGAGCCAGCACCTGAAAGCTAATATTGCTTCCAGGCGGGAGCCAGCATCAGGAAACAGATCACAAACAGTAAAGGGTGAGAGTGTCTTTGTTATTAGTAAAAGTCTCTACAGAACCAAAGTATTTTTCACCTTGAGGAAACATCCTTGAAGAATATCATGAACATTATTGATCCAGACTGGATGCCTTTTTGAAGGCCATCATCCTAGTCACTCTTTCTGAGGAAGTCTGAGCTGTGTCACGTGGTGTAAAACTCATGAGGAGGGGGGTTGCCTTTGCCTGCCAGTCTGTGCTGAGTTCCATATGCAGCAAAGTGTTTCCTCCTGTTTGGATACATCCAAGTAGTTGGATGTAAAGCTATACAAACATATCCAGTAATTCCTTTGAATGCTTCAGCAAGTTATCACAACTCTGGGCTGTCAACACAGCCTTCTTCGTCATGCTCATCCTGCTTTGGGACCATATGTTTGAGTTATGGATAGGAGCCTCTCTGTGTCTGTAGGGCTGTTTACATTCCTTGGGTACAACCTTGGGTTGTACCCTGTTTATATCCTTGGGTATCCTGACTTTGGGAAATGGTTACCAAACAACAGAAAAAAACCCCAAACAACCTAAGCCCCCCTGAACCAAAGAGAAGCAGTGTTCTTCAGCAGTGTCCAAGCAGGAAGCCTTAAGTAGGTGTCAGCGTGTGTGCTGGAAATTGTTTGGATTATTTCCATTTTACTAAACTGTGCACCCACTAGGACTTGTAACTGCAGTTGAGTAAATACACTGTTACCACAAGACCAGCAGTACAGTGAAAGAAACTATCAACCTACACATACTAATTAAGCAGAGGAAGGGTTTCCAACATTTAGGGCTGCTGCCATAGAGCATTAAAAAATAACCCAAAAATAAACGGCCTATGAAACCTTGTGCTATTAATTTTAATCCAATTTCAATATCTGGGGGTGAATGTTCCTACATGCCAGTTTATATGCACATGGGAAGTGAAAAAAATTCTTGAGGAAAATCATGGCCAAAAACATTGTTTCTCCGGGAGGAGTAACTGCTGAGGAGAAACGTGAGAACCCTTTCATGGCTTTAGAAAACCGAGTTATTATGCACTTCGTTTGTGCAATGTTGGAAAAAAATCTCCTTAGATCCTTTCCCTCTGCTTTTTATGACCAGGGTGGACAGCCCTTCAGGTGAGGGTAGCTGGAAAAATCAGATTTCCTGCCCCGCCCCCCCCCTCACTCCCCCCCCCCCTCACGCCACCCCTGGTAATAAAGGTGGCGGCTCCGAGGCGAACTTTCACAGCGATAGGAGCCGCGATGGGAGCCGGGCTGGGGCTGCTGCTGGTGAGTGCTGGGTGGGACTCTCTGGCCCATAGGGTGGGACTCTGTCTGGGACCGCTGTCTGCAGGTATGGGCTCACCGCTCGCAGCCAGGACCCAAATTCCGTCTTTTGAGGGGGGGGAAAGTCTTCCTCCAGCTCTAGCGTGAAGGAGCCTTGTGGGTTTTTCTATCCTTTTGTTCGTCAAGAGACTTTAGTAACTTTCCCGAACTTTTTGTTCGTCTCGGGACACCTGCAGCATCGCTGCTGGCGTGAGTCCAGCGCGCTCAGGGAATGGTGACATAAGCGCGTCACCGCATGCCATCCCAGGCCACTCGCAGCCGCCTTTCCTCCTCGGGGGAAAAGATAGTTACAAGTCAGGAGTAAATTTCTTAATAGTCCTTATGCTATTTAGCTGTGAAATTTGGAAGTTTTCTCACCTCCCCAAAGTTACGGGGAAGACTTTCAGTCTACCGGGGAGAGAGTTAAAAGAGCGGGACCTTCTTGGTTTTAGCTTAGAAGTTGCCCGCTGGTGGCAATTAGTGCCAGGGAGCTCGGCAGCCGTCCCTTCCGTTCTTCCTGCTCTTGTCCTAGAGCTTTCTCTCGTGTGTATCTTGTGAGTGATGTCATTCAGGTGTCCCGGGCCGAGGCTGTGCTCGCCTCCCTGGAAGCACCTGAGCTACCGGCGCTGGGAGGCTCCGCGGAGCCCTGCGCGGGAGCGAGGGACCTGCACGGGTCTTCCTCTTAAAAAAAAAAAAAATCCCGATGCTTCTTTGCATGTTAAAATGCTTTCTTTAACAATAAAAATAATTGTTAATTACTCAGCTTGTCTTCTGCCTAAGATTAGAGCCAGTGAAACGTGTTGCATGAGTCAGTGTGTCGTTTCCTCTATTTCGCGGGAATGAGACTACACTGATTCCGATGAATTAAAAAGATGGGGGAAGGGAGAAACGAATTCCTTGCACACCGCAGAAACTTTGGCAAGTGCAGTGAGCTAGTAGGGAGAAAACAGAAGTTTATATGGAGGTAGGAATGTGTAGCAATAGTTGCCTAAAACCCATCAGCCGCTGCATGGTGCTGCCTTAACCCCAACTTTGTGATGGCAATTACTGCTGTGAGCAGCACTTAGCAGAAATTAGTTTGGGTTTCCTCTGTGGCTTCGGAATGTGTTTCCAAGTCTTTACGAGTTAATCTCCCCAGGATGAATCACTCAAGGTGCCTGTTTGCCTCCACTGTAGGTTGTGCTGCTGACGATGCCTGGAGCCCGAGCGAAGTGTGGGGAGAGAGAATACCCCCATCAAGGTCTCTGCTGTGTATTTTGTGAAGCAGGTAAGACTCTGAGCAGTTACCGCTGATAGCTATTGTTTCTTACTTTGCATCTCGTGAAAGTTTAAGCCTGGTTGGTGCTGTAAAGGCTGGGCTCCATTTTGAAGTGAAAGCCTCTTAATGCTACAAGTGCTGACTGGGAGAGGTGCTTTGGCATCCAGCCAGGAAGCCTTTCCTTGTGGTTGAAGGATGAAGTTTTTGAAGTTAATTGATTTAGTTAACACCAAGAACTAGCCTAGGGAAGTTCTGATATTTCTGTGTCTGTAGGCAAAACTTCAGTATAGTTTTGTTCTCCCTTCCCTGCTCAATGTGTGCAGAGTTAACAAGTTTTGCACCAAGAAACCTCTCATTAATATCAGAAGCTTACTGGTGCATTTAGGTGGGATTCAGACAAAAGAGAAAAAAAATTTTTGAAAGCAATTCTCCCTAAGCTTGCCCCATTTCTTCAGCAATGGTAGCATCCACATGGCTCCCTGCCTAGATTCAGTGACTCATCCTTGTCCCAGCAGATGTGTTGCTGGATGCCCTGTTTTTCTCCTCTCAGTAATTTGAGCAGCAAATTGTGAATGTGCTCCCTGACTCTCCTGTGCTACTCAGTTCATGTGGCATGTGATTGACTTGCAAGGAAATTTCTCCCCAGAAATGTGTGTTCTGATATACTGGTTTAGCCCTCTGTCTGTGAAAAGATCCCCTGCAATTGCTGCTGCTGCCAGTTCTCTTTTTCCACAGGTACTTTTGTTGCTGATCACTGCAATGTTTCGCATTTGAGAGGAAAATGTGACCCTTGCAAGGAAGGAAAAGGCTTTACTGCCCACGCGAATGGCTTGGAGGGATGCTTGCCTTGCAGACAGTGCAAAGAGGGTACCAAACCTTATGAAACCTTAACCATTTTCCCTTTTTTTAATGTGGAAAACCTGGTCTCCGTTGAGCATATTGAAATTAAAAGTAAATTGTCTTTATGGCCTGAGTATAATCTTTGCACTTGCTAACTTATATTTTATTTTTAGGTCAGATAACTCTGAGACCCTGTACTCTGACACAGGATGCTGAATGCCAGTGCAAACCAGGTTATTTCTGTGCTGATGAGGGCTGTGAAATGTGTCAGAGGAACAGTCAAATGTAAGTTTGAGAATAAGTCACTATTTTCTTTCTAGGGAATGTTAGAGCTGTGGCCCAATCAGTGCCGATAGTTAACAGGTGTTGTCAGGCTGTGAATAATTGCTCTGAAGCCAAATGGCATTATTCATGCACTTAAATTTTAGGTGTCAAAACCTGTGATGTTGATACCTAGAAAGATATTGACTTTGGTATCACTGTGCTTGTTGCTTATGGCTATAAACTTGCATTTTTCATGTCTTCAGCTTGGTATTTCCCAAGAAACATACTTGAATGGACTTTCTAGCACCCAGCACAAAATTTTAAGATGTAGCACTACTTGTTGAAGGAAACTAACTGTGCAAGAATAATGCCTGTTCTGTGGTTTTATTTTTTTTTTTTTGTTTCCTTTTCCCCCTCCACTTAGAAGCTAACATACATGAAGTTTATCTGGTTTGCTTTTATTTTATCTTGTAGTCTTATCTTGGATTGTTTAAAGGTGCACGTCTATCAAAGTTTATGCATGTTCCATTCATGGTTATAAGCTCTGTCTGAAAAAGAATCAGGTCTGGGCAGAGCTAGGTATTGCTCTGGAAATGTTGATACAACCTTGTGTTATCATCCACTTCAGGCATCCGGACGAGAAAGAAATCCTGCTGAATTCCACTGATACTTCAGAGTCAGGCTTACCCAATCAAGGTCTGGTACACAAATCTCACTCAGCTTGATTTGTTGGGTCTGTTGGCTTTCAGGCTAATAACACCAGAGCAGTCTGTAAAAGTGGTTTCAACTACTATGACATATTTAACAGCAGCTGCATTTTAGTCTGGGGGTTACTTGCCAAAGACACCTTGTCAAAGGGGTTGAAAGGACAAAGCACCTTGAGTTTCAATTGGTGAAAAGCTACATGTGTTGCCAGGGTTCTTAAAGTTGCAAGAGTGTCACAGTTGAAAGTTTTGGATAGTGCAAAGATGTTTACTGTGCCTGGAGAAGGTTCCTCTTCTGCCAGGAACTCACACTGTCCTTGCTACAGCACCCAAAGCTTGCTATCATCTTTTGCATACTTGGTTCCCCTTAGGTGTCTTTCCAGAAAACCTTGTAGAAGTTGAATTGCAGCCCTCTGCAGAATTCCCTGCTGCCTTTGGGATCATGATGTGCAGTGCAAACAAGTACTCACGTGTTCAGGGCAGCTCAGTGTCCCAATGCCTTTTACCCAGGACAAACTCTCTGGGTTGTTTTATTAGTTCTGGGCTTAGATTTTCCTCTAGGACAGCAAGGAATATCTTTTGGGGGGACTGTTTCAGTACTAATTTTCTTCTTTTTTCTTACTTTGCAGGGAAGGAAGCTCTTGGTTGGGTTATTCTGCTGATTGCAGTGGTGTTTGTTTTGGTTTTGCTAATTGTTATTGTTAAAAAGGTGAAGTGTAAAAAAGGTAACTGCTTGATTATTATCTGTCAAATTTGCCCTCTGGAGTTAGGCAAAGCGTGCAGTAGGGCTATCCCAGGTTCTTGTGTTGCCTTACAGGGGATCTGGTTTAAACTCTACTTCATTTAGCCTGTGATTAAAATTAGCAAGTCCTGCAAAATGAAGAGTGGTTTTGTTTGGTAAATAAAATGTGTAATCCTTAACTATGAGTTTTCTTATCTTGCTGACAGACGCTTCTGCTTCAAAGCAAGATTATCATAAGGTCCTTAAAAAGGACTTCTCCAATCTACTTGCCTTGTATTAGCCAAGAGGAAAAACCTGTGTGTGGTTTCAGGGCATACTTTTTGAATGGAGCAAAAAGTAGCAACTAATTAGATCACTAATTACTTTCATTGTTTTTGGCTGTGGAGATTTTTTCCTTGCAAACTGTTACCTTTTAGTCATTTGAACCTCTTAATGTGAATGTTAGGTTGATAAGTCCTGTGTGAATTTATTTTTTAGCAGAAAAGGAGCTGTTTTCCTTGAAAAATTCTATTTCCACTATTGTGTATTTTTGCTACTAGTGTGTTTAAAATAATACTGAAAATTATTCTGAATTTTAAATGCTAAGTTTGTTGAAATCATGTCTTACTGATTGTATTGCAGCAAAGACAATTTCTGCCTTTTCTTCTTTATTGCAATAGCCTACATGTGACAAAATGCTGAGAAACAAAAGCTGGAGTAGAGGAGGTTGCAAGGTGGCTTAAAAGTCAAACTGCATTTTGTGGTCTGCATTTTACTAAGCAGGACTCTTCTCTATATTCAGGCACAGTATTTGTGCTGTTGGTGGAAGCTAAGGGTAGTACTGTGGTGAAATATATGACAGGTCAAAGAAAAATGGCTAAATGGCTGTTTTAAAGGTTTTGGCTATGTTACAAATGTTTCTATTGCATATAAGTCTTGTGTGAATTCAGCCATGTTTAAGTTACTGCCATTCCTGTAAGTTTCTTAGACACTTATTTTATTTTTCAGCTTCCTCAACTGATAAAGATGAAGAGGGAGGTTGGGTAAGTATCTGATGAATCAAGTCTTTAATCTCAGTCTAATTGTTCACAGCCTAATTGTACCTGATACATAGCCCTCAATGTTTCTTTCACTGTAAATCTCTGGTAGGATGTGTTCCTGTGATTCATACAAGGTTAGATATGAATTAGCAAGTGCCTGATCATTCAATAGCTGCATGTGTTTGCTGCAGCTGGCCTTGTCAATACTTGGAAACATCTCAGAGCCTGTGACCAGGATGCTTTGGAAAAAAACTTGGACTAGCTGCAAGTTTTCACTTTAGACTGTCTCCAAGTGATACCTTGATCCAATTAATTTCTTTTTTGCTGCTTCAAACATGTGTTCCCCAACTGATGGCAGCTACTGTTTTACCTGCATGGTGGTGTTCAGGCTCTCATTGCATTGTGACTACAAATTATTTGTTCATAAGACTTAACCACTCCTGATCCAGTAAAATGATTGAGTCTTCCTGCCTTTGGGCTCATGCAACACTGACAGTCTGAATTCTTGGTCCTAAGCAGTCCCAAAAGAGGAGGGAGTCTGCTCAGGGCTCAGAGCATGCCGGTCCCAAAATACATCCCTAAAAAGGGTTTATCCAGCTGAGGCTGGCTGCTGGCATGTGTTCCAGCTTGAAGCTAGGTATACCCTGGCATCCTGTAGTCAAACACTATTTCAGAACCTTACTGTTTAAATCTGCCAAAACCTATTGCTAGTGTAGCATTCTGCACAATAAATACAAAACTGGGTGAAGTAAATACAAGCTGGCTTTAGCATCTCTGGTTAGAAGCTACATCCCTACCAGCACCACAAGGCAAAAATGAGCTCAGTTTTAATTTTACACAACAAATGTTAGTCTTGATGAGGAACTAAGAAAAATATCCAGACTGGTCTCGCAGCACTTTTTTTTTTTCTCCCTGGAACTTATCTTGTCTCTCACCAATGCATTACCCACCCAGTGTATGCACTCTTGTCTAATGTTACTAATTAGACATTTTGAGTAATTAAATGCCTTTTAATTATGTGAAGAATACTTGAAGACTGAAGAAACAGAATTGAAAGAGATGTTCAAAGGCTCACCCTAACCTCTGATTTTTTTTTTTAAGGTCCTTAAATGGCTCAAATATGTCAAACGCCCTGGGTTTTTTGTTGGATTGTGTCTCCCCTCACGCTCTGGCCAGATTTGCAGCACTTCATCTATTTGTAGAAGCTGATGAAGAAGAAATGTGACAAAAAACCTGGTCAAAATGCTGTAGCATAGGAATAGGCAAATATAACATTTCTTTAATTTGAATAAAATGGCTGTAGAATGATGCAGTTATAAATTGGTGCGTGGTGCCACTTGTGTCTCACATTAGAGCTGTCACAGGCAGATGCAAAGTCTGCACTTGGAGTGCTTATGCTGCTGCAAGAGCTTATTTGCTAAGGAGAGTTACACTGATGCAGTCCTGAGACCGAGTATTTTGGCATCTACACACCTTCACTTCCAAAGAACCTGTGAATTAATACTGCTCTAATGCTCCCAACAACTGCTGATACTTGAATAGGGGATGCTGGATTTTGAAACAAAAGTGTCAGCTCTGCTGTGCTAATGTCTTCCAGTCATTTGTTTTCCAGTTTAAAAGTGATCCTGTATAAATAAGATCAAGTTCTTTAATGTGCTTATACCCTTAAACAGAAAGTGTTTTCAGTGACAATGTTGCACAGCTACCTGTGTGATATATGGGGAGGTTCTCCCTCATGTCCCTGCTTACGCACATTGGTCATGTGGTGGCGTCAACTGTGCAAGCAGGAAGCATGCTGCCTTATGCTTAAAAAGGGCCTGTACCTTAATAAACACAAGTATCAGGGGCAGAACAGCAACTCCTCCTCCTCATTTTCCACATGTAAAAAAAAATAGTCCTAAAACTTGCCAGCTTTAGCACTACCTGTCATGCTAGACATGCTACTCTGCTTTTTGCTTGTACTGTTCATGCTGAGCTGGTGCTGTACTCTATGGCTATGCTTGTGTAATGAACTGACAAGGCTCAAAGTGAAGGGAGCCTTTCTTGCTGGCTTCCCTCTTTGTCCCCTCACAAAAGCTATGCAATGTATGTGGATGCTCACTGGCTTCTTTCAACTGATTGTAGTTTGTGAATCTGCCAGGAAAGCTATTCCAGCCACAGACAGCCCAAGGTAGTGCACATCCATGGAGCTGACAGGCTACTTGGCAACCATTCTGAGCATCGGCCTTGACACAGCAATAGGCTTGGGGCCCCTGGTGCTGTTCAGTCAGCTCAGGTGCAGCAAAGCAATTCAATTCACTCCTGTCCCTACCTTCTGTACCTAGGGAGGAGGAAGCAGTAATCCCCCTCAGTAAGAACATTCGGAAAAGTTTCCTGTGGTTGTTGTGGAGGTAACTTGTGAGCCTTACCCTGCAGTCCAGTGGGTGCAGAACAGCTAGGGAGGTGGAGAGTCAGGCTCTGAAACCATTTGAAGTCTAATTCTGTGAAGGGTGTGACTTTGCCAAATTATCAGCTCTCCTGTTATTTCTCTGACATGTGGTGACTTCAGGTATTTTCTTCCCCTAGAAGAAGATAGTGGAAAATAGTGTTGTTTCTGAGCGGGGCACTGTCCTGTGCAGGAGCTAGAAGTGCTGAATGACAGTGAGGTTGAGGAGGATTGCTAAATTCTCATTGGCATCAAAACCTGTCCAGAATTCTGCTTTTCAGCAGAATGCCTTATCTAATGTTCTAAGTGGAACTCCAGCAAATTGTAAGATAAGTGTATGTGTGTGAAATTATCATTGTGTTTTCTCTAATATAGGTATCCCTTTACTTGAGCTCTTAACTATTCCTAGAGCTTTCAAGCAAAACAATAGAGGAAATTTTGCCTTAAAGATGTAATAGGAAGTATGGGAAGTGATACCTTGGGGGGGAAAAAAACTTCAATCCCTCATTTCATTTACTCTGACTCTTTCATGTCCTTGACAAATGCTACTCTTTTGCGATAGCAGCGAATGTTGCCTTGGAGCCAGTTTTTGTTTCACCATGCAATTTTCTTTACTGCAGTACTTTCAGGTCTGCTCTGAAATCTGAACCCCTTCCCCTCTTTGCCATGTGTGTTGTAAAAGCAAGCTGTCAAGTAGGTAAAAATAATAGTGAGTGAAGCACCCTGATTTGTTGGAGCAATGGTCCAACTTTGTATTACAGGTACGAGAACCAAGTCAGATAACTGTTAAAGATCTGTCTCAAAATGGTAAGTATTCCATAAATTGGCAGTTCTTGGTATTTGGTTTTTTTTCCTGTTGACTTCAGTTTGCTTAAGGAGTAGTATAAAGAGGCTAATGAATATTGCTTAGAGCTATAAGGCTTCCAGTTTATTGTAGAATATGCTGAAGCAGGATTATTGTTGCATTTATAATCCCTGTGGTGAACTGTTCTACTTTGGAGCGTGAGTTTTCTGCATGGGAGTATAGACAGTCATGATTTTAAGAATAAGAATGCTACATATTTTTGAAAAAATGTTTTAAAACTAGTCTGCATTGCAGCAGTGTACTCTGCTTTACTGAGTGAGGTATAGGTCAGAGTGAGAGATCTCTCTATCAAATGTCCCCTCACCTGGAAGACAACATCAAACTTCCATACATCCACCTGTACCTAGCAAAGTGTTGTGCTGGATGTCCAGGTGATGAGTTTTGCTCATGGTAATCTTGGTGTGGCAAACCTATGCCAGCAGCACAGTGAAGTGGTTAAAACTTCCTCTTTGGTAGCCCTGCTGAGGGAACATCCCAGCCAATGAAGCCTTCCTCAAAACCACCCTTGCTGGGTTGTGTCCTGCCTTGGGAGACCACATCTGAGACATGCACCAATACCTTTAGCTAGTTGTCTTTTCAAGACCACTTAGTAGAAAAATTGTTTGTCTTGCTGCTTCTTAGGTGCCAAACCCTGCCTTGCTGCTGCTGTTTGGTCTGTGCAGGTATTGGCTGAAAATTAAGGGGAAAGTATGTATGTGAACTATGGAAAAAAACCCCCGTGTTTTAAAATCCAAGCTGATGTGTGCTGTGTGTTTCTTCTTGCAGAACTGACAGAGACCTTTGATGCCTTTATAAAGGGAGTACCTACACAACAGTGGAAGCAGCTTATGGAAACTGTTCTGCAGGAAAATGATATTGATGAAATTATTTCTAAATTTCCTGATAATAGAGAACAATCCTATCAGATGCTTCTCACCGGGAAAAACAGACTGGGACAGAAACAATGTATTATTAAATTATTGGATGCATTGAGCCATATAGATACCAAGGCTCATTACAACATATTAAACACTTTAAAAAGTAATAACATGATAAGTTAAGTAGAAGTTGAAGACTAATGTTTATGAGGAACTGCACAACTCTTCCTGCATACATATGTGTTTCTTCAGACTTCCTTTAAATGAGGATGTCAGAAACTGCTGGTAGAAGTTGAGTTGATACCCTCCTCACCTCATGCAGAGAGCTGGAAGGGATTCAACGCCTTTGTTGTTTTCATGTTTACATGACCTTCCTGCTTTTGTGTTGTAAAATATTAAACTCGGGTGCTGGGTGCCCACGTGGGAGCCAGGAGCTCTGGCATCCCTTACTGTGTGGCACTGCTGTGCTGTCCCAACCTGGGCCATGGGGTCTGCTGCTGATTTTGAAACTGTGATGGTTTAATTTCCAAAACGATTTTGTTTTGTATCGGACGTTGTGTTCGAAGCACAGCAATAAAAGCCTAGCTGAGATGGAAACTGACTCCGGGACTTTGTTCTGGCCGTGGCCTTGGAGCTATTTAAGGAAAGGCGGCCAGCGGCCTCGAGCCGGGGCTTGATTGGCACGGTGCTGTCGGGTCACGGCGTGGCCGCGGTGCCCTGGGCGGTCATTTCCCAGCCGGGCCGTGCCATCCTGTGTGGTGTGGGGCTGTCCTGTGCAGTGTGGGGCTGTGTGTGGCCGTGCTGTCCTGTGCCGTGTGGGGCTGTGTGTGGCTG